>JAZAYU010000104.1:1404917-1476279 GCA_038501625.1 Corbicula japonica
TGGCTACGCGCTGGCATGAATTCGGACGTTGCTTCCGGCAGATTGAAACTGGCTTCAGTGTTTTATGCTGTTCAGGATATTGACAGTGTATACAGTATTCTAAGTAGCATCGAAGAGAGCTATGATACTGGGTAAGTAGCAGCCGTGTGCAAGTGTTTTGATAAACCAGGATTTTACATTTCGGGAAGATTTAAAGTATATGCAGACAGTCACAATGAACTTTCTGTTAGAGATATAACAGCTAATTGTGTGCGATTTCTTCCAAGTGAAATAAACTGTATACCGCGGGAGTTACAGTATGAACTGTTCAGATCTTCCCAAGATGATCTGTTACATAGAGATGAAAACGACGACTGGATGGACTTGGCTGTTGTGGATTCTCTTCCTTTCCTCTACTTTTTACAGTACAAGACTTACGGCTATCTTCGTTTACCTGGTGATCAACAGCGGGCTCTGAGAAATCTTATTACAATTATAAACCATCCGTATCAGAATTTCCGCCATAGAGAAACAGCATGGAACCTAGCGGGACAATTGATGGAGCAGGAAGATAGGCCTATTGATGCTTTCCAATGCTACGTGAACTCTCTCAACATCCGACCAAGAAACAATGCTGCAAACTATCACATCTGTAGACTGTTATATCGCGTAATGTGTAGTCGCAACTTGCAATAGTTAGTAGGGGCAAGAGCCTGTTTAGCTTTGGATATTGTTCAATCAATCAATCAATCAATCAATCAATCAATCAATCAATCAAATCCAGTCCATTCATATCCATCGATCGATCTGTCCGTCCCATCCATCTATACTGCCGACTCATATTTCGAGTTTAACTTGCAGAACTTGGTGCACATCCAAAGTGTTAGTGCAGTTGTGTATAAAAATAGTATCAGGTATTGTGAACTTGGATGCCAAGACTAATGTTAACATGTTAGTAAGTACTAGATTGTACCTCCCGTGTTTTAATTTTTGCCTTCGGCGTACTTCTATTTACTCAGGATTAACATTCTTAGATCCCATGTCAAGATCATATTGTGTTTAGTAACGCCCATCGTTTTGACGTTTAGGGCAAACACATTTTTTTATCTGGGGACCATAAGTCGCTGCACTTGGAATGGTATTAATATGAAAAAAGCTTCCATGTTCACTGTCATATTCACACCGTGGATTGGGATGGATCAAATTTGGTCGTGTTTACTTTTAAATGTTTAGTACCGCTCAATCCAGGGCTCAGACTGCGTGGGGAGTAGTTTGCATTTCCAGTATTGCCCATGAACATGCTCATGTATAATATACTGATATATACCCCACATTCACTTACGTCTTTAAATAATTAATATTTCATAACAAACCTTTATTGGTAATCAAACCTATAAAGTTACGCACTTATTATTATCATAAGATAAGATATACAACGGTTTGATTTCGTTTGCGCCAGATTTTTTCGCACTTACTTGTGCGCAAAATATGGGAAAATTAAACCCCGTTGAAATAAAATGGTAGCACAGAAGGTAATTAGTGAACAAGCCTAGTTCCTTGTAGTGATTGAAAAATCGACCTGCTGCTTCATAGGCAAACACTTTAATCCAAACACCATGGGGGAAATTATGCCTTGTAGAATAACAGCTGACCATTATTTTAAAAGACAACATGATAAGAACAATTTAAAATACTATCTTAGGTCCCAATGTTCCAAAGCAAGATTGAACACGTCGCAGATCTAAGCTGTCTGATTGGTTGAAACGAGCACAGTCTCCAAACTGACCAATGGGATGGTCGCAGACATAAGCAGTCTGATTGGCTGAAATGAGCACAGTCTCCAAACTGACCAATGGGAAGCTGTAGATCAAAGACGGGTTTACATATTCATTAATTTTATAACCCGCAGGCACCGTCTCTCATCAGATATTGACATGTTGTCAGATCGGGGAGTTTTTCCAATTTTAGGGACGAGACAACTAGGATTTTGGCTTAAGGTGTGAACAATATAAGGGAAAAATTCTACCCTTGGTTTAACAATGAGATGTCTGGACATTTGGGGAGACTACTTTTCCCTCTAAGTCACTCTCAGCGCAAAATGAAAATTTAACAGTATTAAAACAATTTATTGCAAATACCAGCATCAGTTACTTAATTATCAGTGGATTGTTCGGAATCCTCAGATTCGTAACACTTTCCTCCATATATAGGCATTTACTGGACAAGCAAACAGTTTAGATCCAGATCAGCTGGCACATCCTTGCCATCTGATCAGGTTCTACACTGTTCACTTTTAGATTAATAAGCTTACTTCTTACAAAAAAGAAACCAGTGTAGATCTAAATCAGATGACAAAGATGTGCCAGCCAGCTGATCTAGATCTACACTGGTTACACACGCAATACAAGTGCCAACCAGCTGATCAGGATCTACACTGGTCAAACACGCAATACGACCTGAATAATAGAGTAAGAAGTTAATAGACAATGAGTCGAGGTAAGTGTAACTTTCAGCACATGCTTAACTCTTTACTCCATAGATATACTTTTATTACATGTGCGAACAGTGTAGATCCAGATCATCTGGCATAACCTTGCCATCTGAGCAGGATCTACAGTGTTCATTTTAGTAACCTGTGCAGATCTATATCAGACTGCACAGATATTCCATCCAGCTGATCTTGATATACACATGTTGTACATGCGATGTAACTTGTATTTATGATCTAAAAAGTTAATAGAAATATAATCGAGATTTGTGTAACTTTTAGCTCATGCTTAACCCTTAACAACATTTAAGAACAGTGAAGAACCCGATCAGCTGCACATCTGTGCCATCTGTTCAGGATCTACACTGTTCACCTTTAGATTCATTTGGTTATTTCTGACCAAAATGCTTCCACTGCAGATCCAGATTAAACAGCACGAACGTGCCAGCTGATCTGGATCTACACTAGTCGCAGATGCGTTAAAATACTTAATTTTTTATGTAGGGTAGGAGTAAAAGGTTAATAGTAAGACCAGCAAATTACATGCTTTCTTTTTAGCTGACGCATTATTTTGGCAAGTGTAAAGTATAGATCCATGAATATTTTAGATCATTTAACTTATCTGGCTTTTTAAGTTATTCCATCATTTTCAACTGATTTTTCTTGTTATGTGCCATCTTTGTCTTGTGTTTTCATATGGTAACTTCTGCTGCCAGCCAGGGTGAAACATTTCCCTCACACATCGCAGCGGTACGATCTCTCACCTGTAATAAAATGTGTGATTTTTAACTGGGCTTATTTTCACTGCCAGGGGAAAGGGCACATGCATTATTATTTGGGGGAAACGAGCGCGATTTCTACTCTAAAGGAGCTCTTATTACTTATTTGACAGATCCTTCACTTTAAAGGCTACTTTCCAAGGGAAAAGCCCCGTCTTCTAACGAAATATTTACAGTATGCATTTTAACACGTGAGTCCAGCATATATCAAGATCAGCCAGTACATTCGTGCCATGTGATCAGGATCTAGACTGGTCGCATCTTCGTCAGAAATAACCTTAGGCTAATGAATCTAATAGCGAATGTTGTAGATCCTGATCATGAGCATGAATGTGCTGGATCTACACTGTTCTTCTCTGCATTAAAGCTGTATCTATGGACTCAAGGGTTAAGGGCTTACCACACTCCTCCCCAGGACGTTCATCGATAAAAACAAAATCATCAAAATCTCAATAACGGCAAAATGCCGTTCAATGAAACTTTGCACAAATGAATGTAACTAATGTATCTTTATTTTGCATACAGTATTACAGTCTGATCAGGATCTCTGTTCGCTTTCTTGTCAGAAATGTCCAGTTAATTAAATCAAAAAGCGAACAGTAGATCCTGATCAGACAGATTATATGGTGGAAGCTGATCTGGATCTACACTGTTCGCCCACATCATACGGAGAAAAGCGATAGCAGCAACAAGCTTACAGAGAATTCGACTGACAAGTTTTTGTGTCAATTCCACTCCAAAAGTTCTGACAGTTATGGACAACCGTTAAAGTACAAACAACTGGCTAAATTTGTTCTAACAACTATATTATCCTTTTCCTCAATACATATGCATTTGTGTTAGAACTATGGGCGAACAGTGCAGATCCAGATGAACCTGCACATGCCTGTCATCTGATCAGGATCTGCGCTGTTCCCTTTTTGATGTGTTAGGTTATATCTGATCTAAAAAGTGAACAGTGCCGATCCTGATCAGATGGCATGGATGTGCTGGATCTACACTCCTCGCACACACGTTGAAATGTGTATATATGAAGTGAAGGGTTAAAGGCTAAAAACCAGATATATTCAAAGAAATCAGAGTTAGTATACCCCACCTAGTTTACCCCCACTCAGTTTTATTCAAACAACTGTAAATAACTAACCTGTATTTGTTACTTAATGCTTCTTTAGTGATGACAGCTCCGCAAAAGATCTGTTATATCCATTAAAATCACAGGTATACGGCTTGTCTCCTGAAGTAATATATCATGATATTTTAACCCTTTACTCCATAGACTGTTAAATTGGTTTTATTCGCGTTATTTTTATGTTCGCTTATATTTGCGAATCGCTTACCTCGCGAATTCATAAAAACCGCAAATAAAAGGATAGATATTTCTGGCAGAAAAAGATCATGTGAACAATTCCTTTTGATATTTAACATTTAATGATTTCACAAAAGCGGAAAATTTCAGTGTGTTAAAGAAAACGAGAAAGCGTTAACAACAACCAGGGGGTAGGACGTGGCACTGCATCCGAAGATAGTTAAGCGAGGAAAATGTTGCATTGGGATAAAAATGGCGGTTTAGTGGGCATTTTTTTTTTTAAATAAAACGGATTTATTTTGCGAGGAAGTGCCTTCATACTATATTTAATTTAATGTCCACCTGTGCATTCTGCATTCCCAGTTACACAGAGCCATCGGTGATTCATCGGTAGTGCCCGCGGGCAACCAGCTTTGATCTGCCGGGCCAGTAAATTTTTAAAGAGCTTGTCCGCCGGGCCACCATAAAAATCCGTAATTGGTTGCCCGGGGTGGTAATTAAATCAAGTTGACAAATAAACAAAAGTCGCACAGCAATATACGACTTTCGATAATCATGAGATTACCGACGAACCCTATGATTCAGCACCGCCTACCTGTATAAAAATCGTCCAATCAACGCTTATCCTTGATTAATTAGCACTACTCGACCCGCCTATATTTCACAACAAAATCGGTACTGTAAGGATGGGCTTGGGCTGGCATTTAAATAAACAACCATTGAATTTTAACACTAATAACTTTAATTCAGTTTTATCAGATGATAACTAAACTCGTAGGTATTTATTATATCATTCTACATATAGATTTAATGCAATTATGACCATAATGATGGAAGGACTTCAGTTTCAAATTAAACCGCTATGTAAATATTTCAGAAGTTTACTAACTATATCGATGTTGTCGTCAGATGACTCAGATGTCAAGACCGAAGTGCCATTTTGTATTTCGCGCCTCACTTATATAGGCAGCAAAACTGAAATCCTCCAATCAAAATAACGGTATCCCTGAAATCTACCAATGATCTACGAGGAGTTTTCCCAAATATTATTTCCGGATTTCAAAGATCGGCCATATTGAAATCCAGAACAAAATCCAAACAGACAAAAACATGAAATTCAAAGGAATTACCCAAGAGATCGTTAGATTTCAGGACTACACAATAAGAATTCAATATGCATTAAGTAAATATTCAAGGATTATGATAAATCTCACTATAATAATTATGGATTTTAACTTGAAAGTCACAAAGTGGCAGATTTCAAATAATGGCGCCACGAAAACTTCTGCTAAAAGTGAAATCCAAACTAGTCACTGGAATTTTACTGTCAAAGGTGAGAATTTATTAAAGTTATGATTATATTTCAATATATTTATGATTAAAGTTTGTCCTTATGACCATTAGCAGGAATTTCAACAGGTTAGTAATATGTTTTCTTTAAAAGTCCAAATTCAGTCCATGGATTTCAGGATTTCTCCAGGATTTCAAGTAAGTCTATTATTTACATTGTAGATTAAGGCCCAGAAGAACAATAAAAAGGATCATACCCTTACACACCCCCTCCCTAAGTCTTTAGACTGATTAACAAATAGATTACCATAATTACTCATGTATTGACCGCAAGTCTAAGATGAGTGCAGACTTAATAATAATATCAAAGACAGTTTTCACCATTTATGAATAATAACAATTCATAAATAACATGAAGCTGATAATATTTAACACATCCCAAATATGCGAACAATATAAGAATTTACATTAAGCGGCCTATACACAAGTGATGATGGTACTCACAGATTCTGCAGATTTTACACCGAGATACAGATTAAATGTTGATTGAGTTGATTCTATCACTATTAACATAATATAACGGGGTGATAAATGTTCCAATGTTTCTTTATATATTTACAGGCGTAGTGGTACATCTTTTATTTGATTCAGGAGAAAGTCCAGTGTTGTGTCACGCCCAGACTCACTTGCTTGCAAGACCTTGAGAATGTCACCATTTCCACTATGCCCAGTGGACAGAGACTTCAGTGTGAAGAATGTTTGAAGTTGAAGTGGACGAGGAAAGTGTTCTTTTGGAAGTTTAGTACCAGGTAACATCAGGAAGTTATACCTTGCCGTGACCTCGTGTATCGGCGTTTGAGGAAAGCCATCCGCTCCCACATCAAGAGTTAGAGCTGTATACATGAAGGCTTGGTATTTCTTATCACCATCCCAGGTATTCCACTCTGGAGGTGGCCAAGTAACTGAGTTCTTGGAACCTTGAATTACAACAGGATCAGTCCACTGTCGTTTAGCTGGGATACCAAGTGGGTAGAGACCATGGGACAGCAAACGAAGGGCAGAACTCTTGAGTGTAGAACAGGAAGTGGTACTCGAGGAAGATGAAGAAGGAATTCTAGATGATGACGATGACTCAGGTTTATCAGTTAGTGTAGGTGTTGGCAGAGCTGGAGAATTGGTTGGGGTGGCTGCGGGTCCTGATGATGTGGCACAGGAAGGTCCATAAGGTGGTGTTGGGCCTCCAAACGGCTGTCCTGGGGTGTAGTCAGGTATAAGACGAAAGACATGGTCGATTAAAGTGTCCGAGATTTGGAGGACGGATGATAGACTCTCTGACAGTGAACGATATTCCGAAGAAGGGGTCTGAATGAAATATTTTACAGAAGTTGGTGGATAATTAGAGAGTTTCTGAGTGAGACCAGCATTGTCCGTGAATACTGCCAAATAAGATAAGCCGTCGGCGACAAATGTGCATGATAAAGGAGCGACGTCAGCCTTTCCTGTTATGGTGACCTGGTGGTAGGCTGGTCTAGAAGGGGAATAGGCAGGATCCAAAGAGAATGTGGCGTTGCTGGGTGGTGGCAGGATGGTGGCAGTGTAAGTTGGAGAAGGCATAGGTGTTGATTCATCCCTGAGAGGTGTGCTGAGGGCTTGG
The DNA here is from genome assembly GCA_038501625.1 of Corbicula japonica. NCBI lineage: Eukaryota > Metazoa > Mollusca > Bivalvia > Venerida > Cyrenidae > Corbicula > Corbicula japonica. The sequence goes on from JAZAYU010000104.1 coordinate 1,412,414, forward strand.
TTCCAGCCATGCTCCCAGTGTGATAATGATCTGCTTGGATTCGATACTCCCGGCAGCCACAACCTGATGGCACTTTGAATCTCTTTTGCTACTGAACTATCGGCTGGTATGGGCTTGACTATCCTTATATAATCATACGGCTTGGTTGCCAGATAGAACCCAGCTGCTTCAGACAGCCAGTTTGACGTTTGAACTCCAGCATGTTCTTTCTCTATGTGTTTTTTGAGATCAGAGATTTTATTACATGTCCTTTCTTTTGGAAGGCAAAACGGACAGACTACTTGAAATACATGATGTGGTTTCGCCATCAGGTGGAGTTTGAGCTCCTTCCTTGACGCTTGTGCAATGCCACATAACCAACAGTGGGCTGACATCTGTAAATATATATATTTAAGGTAAGTTTTTAATATATCATTTGTTATATTCTTTTTTAATTAATCACCTGAATCTTTATTGTTCCACGGTGCTTTTCCAATTGGTATAATGTCCAAAATGACTGGGCTTTCAAATGCAGTTAATTAATACAGTTATAAATATGACACTATAATGTTATCAGTTTTCAATATATAACAGTTACTGTTAACAGTTACTAATAATCTCAAATTATTTCATTTTGTCCTATGATAACTTATAGACCAGATCTTCTATGCAAATCTCAAGTCTCTTTTCCCTGCATATCCTTGGGCATGACAGAAGACGTGTTAGGGCTTAGACTCCCATAACCCTAACAGATGCACAACCACCTTGCACAAACTGTGGCTTGCACCTTCCACTCAGCTCAGCGTAACATCTAGTTGATCAGTCTAGATTTACCAGTCACAATGAACCACTCAGCAAAAAAAACTTAATTATTTGTAGCTACATTTAATTATATTTTCTGCACCCCAAGACTCCTAAGGATTCGCTTTTAACTTTAAAACATGTTTGCAATTCTCATATGGTCCCTAAGTTATCAAGGAAGAAGAACCTCTGTTAAATTCCTTGAAACAATGTTACTCTATATCATAACAATATAACAGTACAAAATTGAAACATCATTTTTGTTTTTGATTTTGTTTTTATTGTTTTTTTTTTCTTTATTTCTTCAAGTTAGTGTAACATATAATTTCTGTTTTATTTAAACACCATTTTGAACCATTTGGGGATTTCATTTCCACGATAGGGCCTTAAATAATCAATGTGATGGGCTTTTGCTGGTTTCCTTGGTGACCTTTTGACCAGGTACACAAGGTCATCGATTGCTCTAGTAACAACATACGGCCCTTGCCACCTTGGAGCTAGTTTGCTGCAAATGTTCTTTTTGGTTTCATATAACCAAACAGCCTGACCAACTTCAAGCTTGCGTTGTTTAGCATTGCGGTCATAATACTTCTTTTGGTACTCGGCTTGCTTTTGCAGTTGTTTCCTAGCAATTTCATGTGCCTCATGCATGTTATTTTGCAGGTTTACCACGTGTTCACTGGCAGAGAGCCTCTCTCCTGGTGGGAGACCAATAACAGCAGTGATGGGAAGAGAGACTTCTCTGCCAAATGCCATGTAGTTTGGACTGAAACCAGTTGAGGCACTCTTGGATGCTCTGAAGGCCATCATTACTTGTTGAAGGTAGGTGTCCCAAGTGTTCTGTTTTGTTGAACAATAAGAGGTGAGCATTGCTAAAAGTGTTCGGTTAAAACGCTCGACAACTGCATTGGCTTGAGGCCTTGCAACTGATGTAGACAGCTTAAGAATACCTAGTATTTCACAAAGTTCTTTAAATAATAGAGACTCAAAGTTTGTTCCTTGATCAGTTAATACGGACATTGGTGTACCCATTCTTGTTACAAATGTGTCAACAAATGCTGTTGCCACTGTTTTAGCTTCCTGGTCTGGCAGTGCTACAGCCTCAGTATATTTAGTGAATACATCAGTTATCACTAGTATGTACTTGTTACCTTTTAAAGTGGTGGGTAAAGGACCTAATATGTCCATTTGTACTTTTTCTAACATTGCACCACAGGTGACCTCACCAAGGGGGGCATGCGAAGGTTTTGCTGGCTTTTTAGATGCACATGTCATGCACTGTTCACAGTACTTTTTGACATCTTTGGTCATTCCGGGCCAAAAGAAATTTTGCTGTAGACGACTAAAAACCTTATTTGCACCTAAATGTCCGGCTGTGGGAATGTTATGATAGTAGAACAATATATCATTTCTTTTAACTTTGGGGACCACAAGCTGAACTATATCATTTTCTGTTTCAGATGACCATCTTCGGTGTAAGATACCCTGATGAACCTCCAGTCGGTCCCATTGGTTAAATATCATCTTAGTAACTGGCGAAAACCTAGAAAGTTGATTCCAACCTGGCTTGTTACCAGTTTCCACAGCAACGACGATTGGAGCAATGTCACTGTCCGTCAATTGGTCGTGCCGAAGGTCAGTTGCTGTCCAGCCATCCAGCAGTACAGTACGGTGTAGACTACCGGGTGCTGATGGGCCTTGTTGTGATCTGGTGACCACACACACCACTGCTGAGGAATTTTGGATTTCTTGATTCTCACTTGAAGTTGTTTCTGTACTACACTCTAGCTCTTGGTTTCGCTTTTCATGTCTCTCACACACTTTGCATGGGTGACGACTGAGTGCATCAGCATTAGTGTGTAAGCGGCCTGGGCGATGAGTTATTGTGAGGTTGTAAGTATCTATGAATTGTAGCCAACGAGCCATTTGACCGCAAGGATCTTTCAGTCTTCTAAGCCAAGAAACCGCGGCATTGTCAGTCCTGAGGAAAACTTGTTGGCCATAAAGATAATGATGGAAATGTTTAAGAGCTGTAACCACAGCTAATAACTCTTTTCTGGTAACACAATATTTAACTTCAGGTGCGGATAGAGTTTTACTCATATAGGCAATAACGCGTTCATTACCATTTTGCACTTGCCCAAGAACGGCACCACAGGCATAGTGTGAGCAGTCAGTGTCAAGATAAAATGGTAGATCACATCTTGGATACGCCAAAATAGGGGCAGTTGTCAATGATGTTTTTAAAGACTGAAAGGCCTGTTCATGTTCATTTGCCCAAACAAATTTGTTACTTTTACTGCATAACTTATACAAAGGCTTTGCAAGGTTACTGAATTGGTCAACAAATCTCATGTAATATGCTGCTAAACCTAAGAAAGACTTCAGTTCTTTTGCATTTCTTGGAGTCGGCCAGTCTCGGACAGCTTCTATTTTCTGAGGGTCAGTTTCAACCCCATTTTCAGAAACAACATGACCTAATACTTTTACTGTCTTTTGGAAAAATGTGCATTTCTTTGGCTTTAATTTCAGATTAGCGGCACGAAGACGTTGGAAGACCTGCTCTAGTTTAACCAGTCCTTTATCAATGGTTGTACATGGCACAATAATGTCATCCATGTAAATAAGAATGTCACGCCATTGCATTCCACGGAACACTTCATTCATCAACCTACTAAACTCTGACGGGGCGCTTACCAAACCATACGGAAGTCGGAGGTATTGATAAAGTCCCATTGTGGTGGCTATAGCTGTGTAAGGGCGGTCTTCTTTAGCTATTGGAAGTTGCATGAACCCCTGGTTTAAGTCCATGCACGAGAAGAAAGCATTTCCTCCAAGGGCATCAAGGCATTCATCAATCTTTGGCAAAGGAAAACTGTCCTTGCGGACAACTTCATTTAATTTCCGATAGTCAACAGCAAATCTGGTGGTACCATCTGGTTTGGTCAGGAGAAGAACTGGGCTGCTCCACTCACTTATACTAGGCTCTATAATATTGTTCTTTAACATTTTTTCTATCTCAGACCGCTCAATTTCACGCTTAACTAAAGGGAGTCTGCGCGGTGCCTGTTTAATAGGTTTAGCACCTTGTACATCAATATGATGCTCAAGTATATTAGTACATCCTAAGTCATCATTAGATTTGGCAAAAACATCTTGAAATTGAGTTAATAACTTTGCAAGAGACGCTTGCTCTATTTCAGAAAGATGGACTGTACTTCGGTTATAAAGTTCAGTAAGATAGTCAGGCAAGCCCTCGGACTGTTGGACTGGCAATTGACATGTTTCAGTGCTCCCATTTAACGCAGCACGACATTTGCTCTGCTTATCAAATATAGTTAGATCACCAAATGATTCACAAGTCCCTATCACACTTGTTGTAGTCAGCACGACTGACTCATCCTGACAGTTAATGACATTGAGATTTATCTCTTCCAGGTCATTGGTTGAGATTCCCTCTACTAAATGAACAGAGTTTTGAATGCATGAACTAACTGGCTGAAAATGGATCACTTTTGACATGAAATCTTTATTTGGAATGTTCACAGGTACCCATATTGAAGCATGTGGTGGTATTGTTACTGATTCTTTAACAGTTACTTTGCAAACCTTGCAGGGAGAAGTTGAACTTCCATTCCAGAGCTGGACATCGCCCTCAAGTGTTCGCAAAACTTGATTTTGTAAGTCAATAGCTTGTACATGGGCTAATAGAAAATCTTGACCCAAAATACCATCAGGCAACATGTCACACACAATGAATGCTTGTTCATAAACTGATGCAGCCATTTCAAAGTTAAACATTGATTTGCCATACACTTTTATGGTGTTACCATTAACATCTTGTACCGAGTGTTTAACATGTGTAATAAGTGGTCTGTGTTGTTCAGGAATTTTAACATATTGGCGGTGAGATAACAGGCAAGTGGTTGCACCAGTATCAATCAAGAACTTGGTTAATACCCCATTTAATTTTGAACCTATATATAACCCATTGTCCCACCCAGTTCCTACATTACTTATTTGATTATTTGTTTCGCAAGGCCTCGATTCGATATCCGTGGGCCCCAGGCCTAAAGAACCAACGGGTTGGCGTTTTCCTGACCACCGTGATAATTGCTGCTTAAAGGGGCATTCCCAACTCCAGATGTTAAAGGCTGACCATGCAGGGTTGATGTAGCAGTTTGCCTTTGGTTAAGGGTATTCTTGAATGGGCAGTCTCGTATGAGGTGGTCGGAAGCTTGACAACCATAACAAACCCTCGGTGGCTTGTTAGCTCTGCCTCTTTCTAATTGCTCTATTCTAGAGGATAAGCGCTGTATCTCGCTCAGCAGGTCAGTTCTGGGCTTCTTTGGAGGGGTTTTGTTACTTTGATTTTGGTTTGTAACCATTCGTATTTGACTTTGATCTTTTCCCATTATGCCCTCATATGTTTGTACAAGACTAACGGCTTGGCCAATAGTGCGACAGTCATTTACAATACACTGGTATTGCAAATCTGGCGTGAGTGTGCTATAGAATTGCTCTAACGCCATTCGCTCTTGAGCTATGAAGTCAAGATCAGCATATGCTTTCCTTGCCAAATTGATGAGCGAATCACCGAAAGATGCTAAGGTTTCACCAGGCTGCCTTCGCCTTGCCTTAAGGCTGGAAACCCACACCGGCTGCTTCGTATTGTCCATATATCGCCCTTTCAGGGCTTCTACAAGTGCCCTGTATGAGTTCTTGATTTCAGGGGGCAGCCTTGATACAAACATGTGTGCTGGTCCACTCATTCTAGATCTTAAGGCTAAGTTCATGGATCTAAGGTCCCAATTTCCTAGTTCAGCACTAATCTCAAAGTGATCCAAGAACTCTTCAAAACTATCGTCCCCATTGAAATAATTCACTTTAAGTTGGATTCCACGACTTGGTCTAGTCACGGAATTTGCATTGGCATTGGCTGTATCTATAGGTACTCCCAGATAATTGCGCCGCCTGAATTTCCTTGTTCTGGGAGGACTTCGGTCTTCTCTCTGTCGAAACTCGTCACCAGTGTCGTACTCTGTGCTTTCATCAGCTGGTCTCTCTGTGACATCATCTGAGATAAGAGGTGGAGGCTCATCACCCCTTCCATCATCATTAGAAGGTCCTGGCAAGTTAAATTCAACCTCAGAATCTGATGAATCTGCCATTCTTTTAAGCAACTCTTTGTTTAATATTTTAAACCACAGTGATGATTGTTATGTTTGTTGTTTTTTTATGTTATTGTAATATTCTGTTCTGTTCTATTCACTAATATATTTGCAAATTGAATAAATGAACTGCTATATACTGTTTATTTTTCTTTTATATGTTTGTTTGTGTTGAAAAATTCAGGGTTTATCTAACTGGTAATGCACAAGTCTTACTGAGTTAGGTGGATGGATGGTTCGTACTGTAGGATAGTGAACGTTTTAGACTATCCCAACACTTCTGACGCCATTGTAAGGATGGGCTTGGGCTGGCATTTAAATAAACAACCATTGAATTTTAACACTAATAACTTTAATTCAGTTTTATCAGATGATAACTAAACTCGTAGGTATTTATTATATCATTCTACATATAGATTTAATGCAATTATGACCATAATGATGGAAGGACTTCAGTTTCAAATTAAACCGCTATGTAAATATTTCAGAAGTTTACTAACTATATCGATGTTGTCGTCAGATGACTCAGATGTCAAGACCGAAGTGCCATTTTGTATTTCGCGCCTCACTTATATAGGCAGCAAAACTGAAATCCTCCAATCAAAATAACGGTATCCCTGAAATCTACCAATGATCTACGAGGAGTTTTCCCAAATATTATTTCCGGATTTCAAAGATCGGCCATATTGAAATCCAGAACAAAATCCAAACAGACAAAAACATGAAATTCAAAGGAATTACCCAAGAGATCGTTAGATTTCAGGACTACACAATAAGAATTCAATATGCATTAAGTAAATATTCAAGGATTATGATAAATCTCACTATAATAATTATGGATTTTAACTTGAAAGTCACAAAGTGGCAGATTTCAAATAATGGCGCCACGAAAACTTCTGCTAAAAGTGAAATCCAAACTAGTCACTGGAATTTTACTGTCAAAGGTGAGAATTTATTAAAGTTATGATTATATTTCAATATATTTATGATTAAAGTTTGTCCTTATGACCATTAGCAGGAATTTCAACAGGTTAGTAATATGTTTTCTTTAAAAGTCCAAATTCAGTCCATGGATTTCAGGATTTCTCCAGGATTTCAAGTAAGTCTATTATTTACATTGTAGATTAAGGCCCAGAAGAACAATAAAAAGGATCATACCCTTACAGTACCATTTTTCTCGCGAGATATTTGATTCTCGCGAGGTTATGCGGCAGCGTGATTACACAAACTGTCAAAAGTGTGTCTTTGACAATTAAAAAGGTGTATATTTAATTTAATGTCCACCTGTGCATTCTGCATTCCCAGTTACACAGAGCCATCGGTGATTGATCGGTAGTTTTTTTAGCCAAATTATGGAGTGAACCGATGACAAGGGATTTAACACCGATATCAACTATTGGTCACCTATTTGCCACCTATCAATTGCTATTGGGAAAAGATGAGTTTCGTCGGTGAAAAATAACCGATCAGGATTTTTAAAATTCTCGATTGGTGAAAATATTTTACAAATAACCGATTGACCAACTTTCTACAACTGATATCACCGATGGACCACCGATAATCAATCGATCAACTAAAATTTACCACCGATAGAAAAAATATGAGAATTAAAATGTGAGATTTCGTCGGTTTTGATCGGTAGTTAATATGAATTCAATCTGTGGTCAATCTTTTGCAGCCACCATGTCATCGGTGGGTTTTAATTTGTAAGTGGCCAATCGTTATCCATAAGAACTCATCAGCTGTTGGTCGGTTGCCGAACGAATTTGATCGGTGACTAGTCTGCTTTCGTGATTGGTCAATCGGTGGCTTGTTGGAGACAAGGCGGCGTTCAATTGGTCATGTCGGGTGCTGCTCGGTACTAGTCAGCTCTTCGCCGGTAGTTTTGCTCCAGCTTCTGAAGTAGTTTCATCCACATACATTAATTTCTATAATAGTTTTGTGTTTAGTTATCATGCCTAAAAAGAAAAGTAAGAAATCAAGTGGCGGATCCAAACAGCATCCTTCCCCAGAGAACTGCCCAATGGAGGTAATTAAACCTAGGACCGTCATGAAACCTGGGACCTCTATGATAAGTGGTAATGACCCTTTAGTTGTAGAAAAAGAATCCTGTGATTCTTTTCATGGTGACGCAGCTGATGGCGATGACAGTGCTGATGGTAAAGACTCACAGAAGAGTGATAACCTTGCAGGCGAAACACAGGAAGACGACACTCGGGACACTTAGCCAAAATCCAAGACAAAGAAGACTAGAAATCGCATAGTGTTAGTAGCAATACATGCACTAAAGTACTATTTAAATTAATTTAAGAAAATAAAAATGGTTCATTCCAATTGATTTAAAAATATGTCACCTACCATTTTCGTCATCTTCTAGATCGTGATTTACTGAATAGTTCAATTTAAGAAATTAAGTCCTGCCGTCTGCAGATATGATGGAAAATGCATGCTTTTTCATTCTGTCATATGCTTGCTTATGTATTTTCAGTATCATCTCTGAGGAAGATCAGGACAAGATTCGCGAGTTCCTGTTAGCGAATGATTTCCTGTACAACAAATTCAGAGACCAATGGAGTTGGCTTGAAGTAGAAGGAGTCACCGACAAGGCCAGGAGACTGTGGGAACATTTTGAGTTTCTTCTGCCGCACATAGGTAAAGTAAAGACACGAACTGTGCGCAGCGTAAAGTGAAACAAATTTATTTCATTGCACGTCCTTATATCGGGTACAGTAAACATTACATTTACTTGTGGCAGTGGCAGCTGGTTTCAATGTCTGTGAGGGGAAGCAGGTCAAAACGTCCCCAAGTCAAAACGCCCCCAAGTCAAAACATCCCCATTTTGGTCAAAATGTCCCCAAATGTACATGAAACTTGGTCAAAACGTCCCCAATAAAAATGTATTACAATATAGACTTGGGTAATTGAAAATGAAATGAAATAAGTGAAACAGAATGTCAACATAACAACACCAATATAACTAATAAGTGAAACCAGGGCAAGTTTGAAATTTATTTAATATAAACAGTATAATAATCAGGGACCGACAAATCCTTTGCCCGGTGCCCGCGGGCAACCAGCTTTGATCTGCCGGGCCAGTAAATTTTTAAAGAGCTTGTCCGCCGGGCCACCATAAAAATCCGTAATTGGTTGCCCGGGGTGGTAATTAAATCAAGTTGACAAATAAACAAAAGTCGCACAGCAATATACGACTTTCGATAATCATGAGATTACCGACGAACCCTATGATTCAGCACCGCCTACCTGTATAAAAATCGTCCAATCAACGCTTATCCTTGATTAATTAGCACTACTCGACCCGCCTATATTTCACAACAAAATCGGTACCATTTTTCTCGCGAGATATTTGATTCTCGCGAGGTTATGCGGCAGCGTGATTACACAAACTGTCAAAAGTGTGTCTTTCACAATTAAAAAGGTGTATATCGTGGTTTGTCGGCGCTTAATTAATGTTTGACGAGAAGTGATTAGGTAAGTTGATTGCCAATGATTGAATCAATTAGTTCACAGTTGTTACTTTAATAGAGTTATTCCAAACTACATTTCTTACAGTACGGACTAATCCCTTCTTTCTATGGAAAATTCCTCAGTTGAATTTTAAAATAATGCTTTGATTTATTGATGTATGTGCTTTACAGTGTTTAGTAATGTGTAGTTTTTGTTTCGTTTTTTATTTGAACGCCTGTGTGATGTAACTGCATTTATGACACTGTTTAGTTCTCATATAACAATATATGTTTCAATAAAACTGAGGTGCAGAGAGTGTATAATTTTATTTGTTTCTTTTGTCGTTGGTTCATACAATATTTCCCAAATTTAAAAAAAAATCTGAAGGATCTCAGAAAATGAAAATGTTTGATTTAACATTTTTCACAATTTTACAAAGCTGTCTAAATGTTGTTCAAATAAAAAATCAAAAATCAAAATCAGAAATGGTCACAAAAAACACAACAAAACACATCATGAAATAAATCACAATAATCAAATATCATTTCAGATATGAATATTGTTGTTGTCCTAACATCTTACTATAAAATGTCTTGTTGCTAGTTTACCATTCTTTCTTGCAAACGCACAGACCCTGCTGGACTATTAAAGTACTTAGATAAGTACTCCCTTTGCTGTTTAGCGTCCGTTGTGTCACGATTATGGCCCCTGACATTTTGGATTGCAGTCAGCATCTCATCAGTTCTCCAGGCACCAGGAATAAGGTTGTGCTGGTCATCCTCTTGGTCCATTTCACCTTGTTCTAGAACGGGATACCTCATTAGATCGTGCAAGCATACACAAGATTCAACTATGGTTGCAGCAACTTCCGGTGTTTGCTGCATGGTCGTGAGAAGCACTCTGAATCTGGCCGCTAGGATGCCAAAAGCATTTTCGACCACTCTTCTACCTCTAGATAGTCTGTAATTGGTTATTAGTTTCTCCCATTCTAGGCCGCGTCTTCCATATGGCTTCACAAAAAAGTCCTTACTCCGAAAGCTTCGTCACCAAGAATAAAGTATGGCAGATCACGATCATCATTCATTAGTGGTTCTGGAGGTGGGAACCCAATTGTTCCATCTTCTAGCATCTCACTGAGCTCTGAATTGTTGTATATCTGGGCATCTGACATGTGTCCATGGCCTCCAACGTCTATCCACATAAACCTGTAGTTTGCATCAACAAGAGCCATTTGCACAATTGAGAAAAATCCTTTATAGTTGTAATATTCAGAGCCGGACCTGCGAGGTTTCCTTAGTGCAATGTGTTTGCCATCAATCGCTCCACATGCATGAGGAACATTCCATCTCCTTTCAAATTCTTCAGCTATGGGCCTCCATTCTTCAGGTGTATTGGGGATAGGGATGACCTCTTCACTAAATGTTTGTACAATGGCCTCGCAGACATCTGGAATAAAGAGGGTAATTGTTGTCCAAGGCACCCTAAAATCGTAGGAGATGGAAGCATAGGAATCTCCTGATGCTAGGTGCCTAAGTGTTACCGCCAGCTTCAATCCAGGATCTAGGGCTTTTCTCCAGTTTGTGTCTGACTTCTGAAGTTTGGGTGCGAGGCGTTGAAGAAGCTCATCGAACATTTCCGGGGTCATCCGTATATAGTTCATGAATGACCTGGTGTCCCCCTCCCTAAGCTCTGCAAGTATGGTGCTATACTGTCCAAACTGAAGCCTTTTCTCCTGGGTAAACCAAGGCCTTGTCCACCATCTCCTTCGTCTCCTACGGCGGCGTCTATGAACGAGCTGAATAGCTTGCCCGACATTCAGTATTGCCTGCTACTGTAACATTACACCAAATTGCTGGATAGCTCTTCTATCCTCCATGTTGATATTCAGACAACTGCAAAAAATCACCGGTTCTCATCTCTTAAAAATATTTTTTATAAAAGAACCGACGATAACCTATATTACGAGATATGCAAATTCTTAATCACCGATATCACCGATCGGAAAATGTTTAACCACAGATGACTATCTATTTATCACCGAATAATCAGCTTTACGCCCGATTTAGCTCCGATTTACAAGCGACAAACGCTGATAGTATTTTAGCATTTTTACCGACGAAAACATGCTAACCACCGATCCAACCCCGATTGAACACTTGTCAATCACCGATGCCTGGTTACACAGAAAAGCAGAAATAAAATAACGGATGGCCAACAGATCAATACAGCGAAAAACTTAAAATAAAATAACCGATTGGGCACTGACCGTGTGTAACTGGGACCTGAGTGTCTGTTGAATACAGAGAAGACGGTCGTAAATCAACCAATTAAGAACAGATTATGAACTGTGAAGAGTTGTGAGCATGTAGGCCCTAAGGGGTAAATGATAATCTTGTCACTTTTACTAACAGGTGATTACAGAAGGTTTATTATAACAAATTATAACCAAAAATGAAGACTATTTTAAAGTAATTTCATTTTATATAAGTACTAACTGAAAGTACTAACTGTACATCTTAAATGCCGTCTATATCAATAAATGGCCATTCTACTGAACATGTTGACTTTTCAACAAGTCATGTATTAAATTGTGGCATAATCATAATGACAAGAACAGGTCTGCAATCTAGTCTCAATAATTCGACTGCAAGCACAGACCCATTATCATACGGACGTTTTCGTTGTCTGTTCTTTACGTCTCAAGCAGTTATGATCAAAACTGTGTCGGAAATCGACCCGATTTAAATTCCTTTTTTTTCCACTCCCACATGAAAATTTCAACACTGGTATGTCAAATATCGTTATAAAACATAAATAATGACAAAAGTAACAATAAAATAAACGAATAATCCACAAAATAACTTGTTAAACCTACCACAGCATATGCCGTTTACACGGTGAAAATTATCGATAAACGCGAGTCAGATAAACGTTATGCGGTGTAATCGACATGGGTGGAGATTTAAAACAGTTTTGCATAAGAAACGAAAACGTTACTTATAAAGGATTACATATATTAATTCTACTTGAATGTGGCTTCTCAGGTATGTATTTTTTTAAATATATATGGTTTAAGATGCTTTATGAAGCCGGTAAAAAATTGAAAAGTTGCGATTAATTTTCCGATCGGCGGCATATAGACATGATAGAAATAGAAGGAAAATTTTCCGAATTGATTTGAATAGTAACTGGGTTGTGCGCGAAGAGCGACCATCGTATATATAGAAAAGCTCTTATTGCGCACAAATAGTTGGTCTAGTCTGCAATCAAGGGCTGTTTATTTAGTGTGATATATGTTGCAACAAGAGACAATGTTTTTTAGACTGATGTACAAAAAAAATGAAGCAACAACTGTTTGGTATTAAGTACAATACAACAGCAAGTCTGTGGTAGTTTGTGACAAATGTACTTTGTCATATTTCAATAAAACTTAGAAAACTATGTTGCTTTGTGCTAAATATATATTAATATACATTGTATTTGTAAGCTGCACACCATCAACCATGTGAAAAGATTTTGCACGAATTAGCACGTCACGCGTTGGATGCCAGGATGCCTTAAAATTTTTCTGGGGAAGGCCCTGGACCAGATGCCTAAGGTACCCTCGACACTTTGTTTCAGGAACGCAGGTTTTGTAACAAAAAAAATTATTGAAGGTTTTATACAGTAAAGGTAATATAAATACGCCAAAATTATGGTATTTTAGGCTGATATTCAGACATCTGGGCACTACCATATTGGATTTAGCATTTTATCAAGTCAAAATAACATTTTCTTTTTTACAATGCAGTTATTATTTGGAGTGTAAACATGTAAAGCGATCTGAAAAATCAATGCTAACGTTTACCTCAATGTTCGCGAGTGCAGGTGCCTCCATTTGCAGAATAATTCAACCGTCAGCATCTTTAAGCAACACTCATGTGACAAAATCACAGACTGGAAGTTAGCCATTTATGATTTGCATATCATATTAGAATTATTAAATATAGATCTCTTGGAAGTTTCAATGTAGCATTTAGGCCATCTGGCTTAGTATGATTAAACTTGAACATTTATAAAATTTCTCCCAGTATACCGGCGTGTAATTATCCTCCATCGAAATTTTCAGCATTGTACCGCTTTGAGAAAAACACACGTAGTTTGAAGTTACTTTAGCAGTTATTTTGATATGTGTTTTGATCCACAAATTTGTTATAATTTGGCCTTACTCCATGCGATCTCAAAATGACTTTTTTCTTAAGCGACCAGTTACGATGTTTTCCTGTGCTACCGTTAATAGTTTTAACTTTTCCTTTACGATTCCTCGTACGGTTTGAGAGTATAACATCAGGAGACGAGGCAATATATTGATGCATATTGCATTGCGGCCGGACATGCATTTTTATCTATCAATTATTTACACAGTTACCTCCCTTTTTCATATTTTCTATTGTCTCTTCAAAAAAGCAAATCGTAAGCGAACTTAATTATTAAACATCAATAATGCTATAACTAGTAATAATGCCAAATCATATCATGATCATTTTGTACACTTTACTAAAGCCAAAAATCGGCACCCGGAAAATATCTCACTAAAGATCTCTATCTTATGAAAAAAAAACATATTTGTAACCATGCGCATATATAATTTTGTAAATGTATTGTTTTTTATGAAAACACATTCAGAAAACATATTCATAACAATAAAAAATCATATTCTTTAATCAAATCTGTGAACAAGCAAGTGCTTTATGAGAACGTCGTTCATTAAAGATATCCAGGTAATGCCAAAAAGGGAATATCCCAATCCTCGAATGCCAGAACATGGCATGTCCTGTATTCTTTTGAGCGTGGAGGTTTGCTTATTGTGGACGAGCCAAGAAGAAAAAAGAAAATGTTATTTTGACTTGATAAAATGCTAAAACCCAATATGGAAGTGTCCAGATGTCTGAAGATCAGCCTAAAATACCATATTTTTGGCGTGTTTACATTACCTTTACTGTATAAAACCTTCAATAACTTTTTGTTACAAAATCTGCGTTCCTGAAACAAAGTGTCGAGGGTACCTTAGGCATCTGGTCGCAGAATGCACAGGTGGACATTAAATTAAATATAGTATGAAGGAAATATCCTCGCAAAATAAATCCGTTTTATTTAAAAACAAGAGCCAGTCGGAAACGACTGCACGCTCGACTATTCGAAAAGTCAGAATTATTAAGCACATTGTAACTGGGCTTCATTTAAACTGGGGAGTGATTCAGGAGTTTATGACACCCCCAACAAACACACATGAACAAAAGTTTCTTAATCCAAGTTAGGAAATCAATAAATTACACTTAATTTATTCTTGTAGATTTTTTTAGGGTTTATACAACCCAGCCCATACCCACACCCATCAACCCACTATCTTTGCCCACCTATAGTGGTGTGGCGTGGTGAAGTACAGTATGGTATGCTGGTTGCTGTTGTTGGTGGTGGTGTTGCTGTTGTTGGTGGTGGTGGTGTTGCTGTTGTTGGTGGTGGTGTTGTTGCTGTTGTTGGTGTTGTTGTTGGTGGTGGTGTTGTCGGTGTTGGTATTGTTGGTGTTGTTGGTGGTGGTGGTGGTAGTGTTGTTGCTGGTGGTGGTGGTGGTGGTGTTGGTTGTTGGTGTTGTTGTTGTTGCTGTTGTTGGTGGTGGTGTTGATGTTGTTGTTGGTGGTGGTGTTGATGGTGTTGGTTTTGTTGGTGGTGGGGGTGTTGCTGGTGGTGGTGGTGTTGTTGTTGGTGCTGGTGTTGATGTTGTTGGTGGTGTTGTTGTTGGTGTTGTTGTTGTTGGTAGTGGTGTTGTTGTTGTTGGTGGTGGTGTTGGTGGTGGTGATGATGTTGTTGTTGGTGGTGGTGGTGTTGTTGTTGGTGGTGTTGGTGTTGTTGTTGGTGGTGGTGTTGTTGTTTTTGGTGTTGTTGGTGGTGGTGATGGTGTTGTTGTTAGTGGTGGTGTTGTTGATGGTGGCGGTGGTGGTGTTGTTGTTTGTGTTTGTGTTGTTGTTGGTGGTGGTGTTGATATTGTTGTTGGTGGTGGTGTTGGTGTTGTTGTTGGTGGTGTTGTTGTTGTTAATGGTGGTGCTGTAGTTGTTGTTGGTGGTGGTGTTGGTGTTGTTAATGGTGGTGTTGTTGTTGGTGGTGGTTGTGTTGTTGGTGGTTATGGTGTTCTGGTGTTGTTGTTGTTGTTGTTGTTAGTGGTGGTGGTGTTGGCGGTGTTGTTGTTGTTGGTGGTGTTGTTGTTGTTGTTGTTTGTGTTGGTGTTGTTGTAGTTGTTGTTGGTGGTGGTGTTGGTATGTGGAGGTGGTGGTGGGTGGTGGGGGTACAGTACTGTACAGTGTTATGGTATGGTATGTTTGTTTGTTTGGGGTTTAACGCCTGGTTTCAACACTTTCTGGTTATATCCCGGCGGTCAGTCCACCTAACCGGTGTTCCTGGGTCTCTAACCAGTACTAACCAATTTCTCCGCAAGCGACTGACTGCTTCCTCACTTAAATCAGAGGTGAGGGACAAATTACTCTCAGACGTATGGTATGGTATGGTATGGTATGGTATGGTATGGTATGGTCTATGCACCCACCCACCGACCCCACAATTACTCAACACTTTCAACCAAAGTATGTTAAGGACATCTGTTTTAAACCTTTTATATAGCATTTCATATGAAAAACACTAACATTGAAACTTTAACAATTATTTATAAGTCTTAATTCTAATTTCAAGTGAAAAGGGGCAAAAATCAAATATAAAAAAGCAAGGATGAGTTATGGGCCTTTGAAAATAAACCTGATGTAAGATAAAATAAAGGTATACAAAGTTTTAAACCTTAATTTTTAAGTCTAAAAAGGGCAGTAATTTGAAAAAAATCAAAGAGTTATGGTTCTTGGCATACATAGTCAGGGTCATGATGGTGAATAAGTTTCAAAGCTATAGTACAAGAAGTATGAAAGTAACTAGCTTGCACGCAAACTTTAACCTGAAATTCTAAGTCGAAAAAGGGCCATAATTTGATTAAAAATGAAAGAAAGAGTTATGGTTCTTGGCATACATAGTCAGGGTCATGATGGTAAACAAGTGTCTTAAGTCTCAAAGCTATAGTACAAGAAGTATGAAAGTAACTAGCTTGCACGCAAACTTTAACCTGAAATTCTAAGTTGAAAAAGGGCCATAATTTGATTAAAAATGAAAGAAAGAGTTATGGTTCTTGGTATAAATAGTCAGGGTCATGATGGTAAACAAGTGTCTTAAGTTTCAAAGCTATAGTACAAGAAGTATGAAAGTAACTAGCTTGCACGCAAACTTTAACCTGAAATTCTAAGTCGAAAAAGGGCCATAATTTGAACAAAATGGAAGTAAGAGTTATGGTTCTTGGCATACAATCTTGAAATATGATGATGAACAAGTGTTGAAAGTTTCAAAGCTGTAGTATAAGTAGTATGGAAGTTATGGGTTTGCACAGTAGCTTGCACGCAAACTTTAACCTGAAATTCTAAGTCGAAAAAGGGGCATACTTTGATAAAAATGAAAGTTAGAGTTATGGTTCTTGGCATACACACTTGGGATATGATGATGAACAAGTGTTGAAAGTTTCAAAGCTGTAGTATAAGTAGTATTGAAGTTATTAGTTTGTATAGTAGCTTGCACGCAAACTTTAACCTGAAATTCTAAGTCAAAAAAGGGCCATAATTTGATCAAAATGAAAGTCAGAGTTATGGTTCTTGGTATACACACTCGGGACATGATGATGAACAAGTGTGCCAAGTTTAAAAGCTGTAGTATAAGTAGTATTGAAGTTATGAGTTTGTGCAGTAGCTTGCACGCAAACTTTAACCTGAAATTCTAAGTCAAAAAGGGCCATAATTTGATCAAAATGAAAGTTAGAGTTATGGTTCTTGGCATACACACTCGGGACATGATGACGAACAAGTGTGCCAAGTTTAAAAGCTGTAGCTATAGTAGTTTTTAAGATATAGGTAGGTTGCACATAAACTTTTACCAAAACGGGACGCCGACGGCGACGGCGACGCCGACGCCGACGCCCAAGTGAGTACAATAGCTCGACATATTCTTCGAATAGTCGAGCTAAAAAATGCCCACTAAACCGCCATTTTTATCCCAATGCAACATTTTCCTCGCTTAACTATCTTCGAATGCAGTGCCACGTCCTATCCCCTGAACAACGTTACATTAATTTATAACAGCGCAACTTGCGTTCAGAGTTGTGTTTCTCTTTCGGAACTGAATGAAGGAACGTTACGAACTTATGATATGAATATTATTGCATCTCATCGTTTTTACCGACATTCGCATCGTATTAACTTAGCAAGGTATTATCGTGCTATCGCATCTTGATCTCTCGCTTTCCCATCATATTGTCTTAATTCAGCCTTTACCAAAGAAGAGATCGACCGTTTGTAACGTCTATGGCCGGTACGGCACTTCGTAACTTTCTACTTGTCAATCAAGGATGATTTTGGAAATTCCCAACTTTCTGTTTGAATAGTGTTATTGTTTATATTTTCAAAAAGTAAAATAATAACTATTATTATTTTTATCGATCGGATAAAAAACTGGAAATATTTAAGGTATTTATTAATTGAAATGATAAGATCACAATTTGCAGGACAGTATAATATTAACAGGAGCATACATATATACTGAATCGAAAGTGAACAAAAATTGAATTATTGCGATGCCATGATAATCAAAATATGTACATACATTATCATTAATCAAGCTAAATTTATGTACTGAAATCGTCTTTTTGTTGATTTGAGTCGGTAATTTCATTTTCCTGGATTGTTTATCATTTCATGTATACATACATGTATGCACTGTCAATACTTTTATAACTTATTGTACTAAATAGGTATGGTCGCACTGTGTCCTTTTGAGCTACAGAATAAAATGTTGTTATATGATTTAGGTAGATAGATTAAATCCTTTCAATTTCTTTGTAATTACTAAAAACTTTAATATTTTAATCTGTTAACCGCTATAAAGATATTAAAATATATTTCAGGATGTTTCATGTACCGGGATATTATAGTGATATATCTCAGAAGCTGATCAGTGTGCTGCAAGATGTGGGAGTCAGTGAGAGGCTCGTGCTGAAGAGGAGGGGGACATTACTGCTGAAAGAGAATATGGAAACAATATCGGCCAGAATGAGAGGATACAATCACCCTGTGCATATCTTTGGTAGTCAGAGTGAGGGGACTACCACCCTCGGGCTAAACTCAGACACTGACATCCTGATATGTGTTAATGACGGGAATGTGATAGAGGATTGGGCGGATTGGAAAGCTGGAGCCCTCAATTTTAAGATGATCCAGGATGAGAACGTCTCTCCGGGATATTGCATGCTACAGGTGCTATGTACAGACGTTCCTCAGCCTGTGACTGTTGTAGTGGATGAACATCATGTTAAACTTAGAGATGACATGGTGGTGCTGAAAAATTCATTCATGGACAGATTGTGCAAAATTGATCAAGTGAAAAATGGTCCTTCGTTCTCTTCAGCAAGTGAGGTATTTGATGAGACAGATATTGTTTATTCATTTCCTTGTGGAACAATGCCACTCGTAGTTGAGAATTGGATACAAAAACAGATGTCTTATGGTAAACTTTCACCAAACATGAGGAGATATATAGAAAGTAACCGTTGTTTTCTCGTTGCTGTTGGTAATACTGGCAGTTCACACGAATGTGTTGAGTGGAGGATATCAACCTCTCACGCCGAAAGGTGTATCATGTTTAACTTAAACATCACTCAGATTCATTGTTATGTTATGATGAAAATGATGTTGAAGTCAATTCTGAAACACCCGCAATACAAGGGACTTTCAAGTTTTATGTGCAAAAATGTCCTTATATTATGTATTGAAAGGACGCCACCTGAATCATGGTGCCCTGAAAATCTTTTAACAATGGTTACATTTTGTCTTTTTGAGTTACAGAAGTGCATAATTCACAAACAATGTCCACATTTTATTGAGCGTAGAAATAATTTGATGGGCAGGAAATTTTTACCTTCTGTACGCAAATGGTTGTTTACAAAGGTTCAAGACATTATTCATTCGAACGGCCGCGCACTATTGGAAATAACAACAGACGATTTAGGTCGTAGACTTCAGACAAAATTGAATGATTGCTTCAATTCAATGGTTCACAACAACGCAACTCCGGCTATGATCTCTCAAGATATTTCCGGTCAGCTGATGTGTGTCTTGGCAGAAAGCGTTAGTCATAACCATCATGGAATTCTCCATGCATTATCACTGGGGAGAACGAACTGGGCCAGCATATTTCAAATGTTAGCTAGAATTTCTTGCCAAGAGGATGATATTGCACAAGTAGCATGTCGCTTACTACAGCTGTTTTTATTTTCCAACTTCGGATGTCTTCTAGCATCTAGCAGTTTACAACAGCATAACGCTGTATCATCAGACGCTCTGGTCTGGCTACGTGCAGGTGTGAACTCGGATGTTGCTTCCGGCAGATTGAAACTGGCTTCTGTGCTTTATGCTGTTCAGGATATTGACATTGTGCATGGTATTCTTAGAAGCATCGAAGAGAGCTATGATACTGGGTTAGTAGCAGCCGTGTGCAGTTGTTATAATTTCCCAGGATTTTACAGGTCGGGAAGATTTGCTGTATATGCAGACAGCCACAATGAACTTTCTGTTAGAGATATAGCAGCTAATTGTGCGATTTCTTCCAAGTGAAATAAACTGTATACCGCGGGAGTTACAGTATGAACTGTTCCGATCTTCACAAGATGATCTGTTACATAGAGATGAATTCCACGAGGATTACTGGATGAACTGGGCTGTAATGGATTGTCTACCCTTCCTCTACTTTTTACAGTACAAGACTTACGGTCATCTACGTAGACCTGTTGACCAACAGCGCGCTATGAGAAATCTAATCGCAATTATAAATAAACAGGATGAGAATATCGGCCATAGGGAAACAGCATGGAATCTAGCGGGACAATTGATGGAGCAGGAAGATAGGCCTATCGATGCTTTTCAATGCTACGTGAACTCTCTCAACATCCGACCAAGAAACAATGCTGCAAACTATCACATGTGTAGACTGTTATATCGCGTAATGTGTAGTCGCAACTTGCAGTAGTTAAGAGGGGCAAGAGGCAACAAGAAACAAGAGGTTATATAGAACAACAATATCGAAGAAATGATATCCCGCCGGAAAACAGAATCAATGAAACAGATGAAAAGAACGATATACCCCATCACTAAATTACCATATAGAGATACCTGTTTCGGCCCAAGTATTTTGAACAACTTGATTTCGTGATATTTTTAGATATAGATCTATTTCTATTTACTCAAATCAAATGAGATCTAAACAATTGTTTATGTCGTTTCAGTATTACAGCCTGTTTAGCTTTGGATATTGTTCAATCAATCAATCAACCAATCAATCAATCAAATCAAGTCCAGTCCTATCCATCCATCGATCTGTCCGTCCGTCCGCCCATCCATCTTCCTGCCGACTCATATTTCGAGTGTTACTTGCAGAACTTGGTGCACGTCGGAAGTATTAGTGCAGTTGTGAATAAAAATAGTATCAGGTATTGTGAACTTGGACACCAAGACAAATGTTAACATGTTAGTGAGTGCTGGATTTAACAGAGCTATGGATGTACCTTCCGTGTTTTAATTGTTGCCTTCGGCGTACCCTTATTTACTCAGGATTAATATTCTCAGATCCCATGTCAAGATCATATTGTCTTTAGTTACGCCCATCGTTTTGACGTTTAGGGCAAACCCATTCTTTTATCTGAGGACCATAAGCCGCTGCACATGGAATGGTATCAACGTGAAAATAGAAGCTTCCATGTTCACTGTCATATGCACACCATGGATTGTGATTGATCAAATTTGGTACTGATTACGTGTAAATATTTAGTAGCGCTCAATCCAGGGCTCAGACTGCGTGGGTAGTAGTTTGCATTTCCAGTATTGCCCATGAACATGCTCATGTCTAATATACACTTTATATATACCCCACATTCACTTACGTCTTTAAATAACTTTACTATTAAAATGTTATTCGTGTATATTCATTATTAAAATTTCATAACATTTATTGGTAATCAAACCTATAAATCTGCGCACTTATTATTCTCTTAAGGTAAGATATACAACGCTTTGATTTCGTTCGCGCCAGATTTTATCGCACTTAACATGTGCGCAAAATATGCGAAAATTAAACCCCGGTGAAATGAAATGGTAGCACAGTAGGTAATGAGTGAACCAGCCTAGTTCCTTGTAGAGATTGAAAAATCGACTTCCTGCTTCATAGGCAAACACTTTAATCAATAGACCATGGGGAAATTTTGCCTTGTAGAATAACAGCTGATCATTATTTTAAAAGACAACGTGATAAGAACAATTTAAAATACCATCTTAGGTCCCAATGTTCCAAAGCAAGATTGGACACAAGTCGCAGATCTAAGCAGTCTGATTGGTTGAAATATGCACAGTATCCGCAGTCTGATTGGTTGAAACGAGCACAGTCTCCGAACTGACCAATGGGATGCTAGAAATCAAAGACGGGTTTACATATTCATTAATTTTATAACACGCAGGCACCGTCTCTCATCAGATATTGACATGTTGTCAGATCAGGGAGAAGTTTTTCCAATTTTAGGGACAAGACAACTAGGATTTTGGCTTAAGGTATGAACAA
Organism: Corbicula japonica; assembly: GCA_038501625.1. NCBI lineage: Eukaryota > Metazoa > Mollusca > Bivalvia > Venerida > Cyrenidae > Corbicula > Corbicula japonica. The sequence goes on from JAZAYU010000104.1 coordinate 1,434,547, forward strand.
TATCAGGGAGAAATTCTACCCTTGGTTGAACAATGAGAGGTCTGGACATTTGGAGAGACTATTTCTCCCTCTCAGTCATTCTCTGTGCAAAATGAAAATCAAAGACCATTATTAAAACAATTTATTGCAAATAACAACATCAGTTACTTAATTATCAGTGGATTGTTCGGAATCTCCAGATTCTTAACACTTTCCTCCATATATAGGCATTTACTGCACAAACAAACATTTTAGATCCAGATCAGCTGGCAAATCCTTGCCATCTGATCAGGATCTACACTGTTCACTTTTAGATTAATAAGATTATTTCTTACAAAAAAGAAACCAGTTTAGATCTATATCAGATGGCACAGATGTGCCAGCCAGCTGATCTGGATCTACACTGGTCAAACATGCAATACAACCTGTATAACAGAGTAAGGAGTTAATAGACAATGAGTTGAGGTAAGTGTAACTTTCAGCACATGCTTAACTCTTTACTCCATAGATATACTTTTATTGCATGTGCGAACAGTGTAGATCCAGATCAGCTGGCATATCTTTAATGTCTGATCAGGATCTACAGTGTTCACTCTAAGATTTATAAGATTATTTCTTACCAAAAAGAAACCAGTTTAGATCTAAATCCAGACCTGGGGCGATTACTTGGGAAAATGTAATGATTAAATTACAATTACTTTGCAAATTTAAATTAATGATTAAATTACAATTACTTTATTTTTCAAATGTAATGATTAAATTACAATTACTTTGGTAAAGTAATCAGATTACATTTGATTACAAATACACACCAATTCATATTAAAGATTTAGAAACATATCTCTCATTAATTTTACAAAGAACATAATTGTTTATACATTCTAAAGAACTTTAATGAACACATTTAAATATGTACACTATTGAATAAATGAACTTATACTATCTTTTAAAGGTTTTTGAATAGCTATAAATATGTAAAGCTACACATACAAGCTAACATTTTGCTAATTTTTCACGATATTAAATTTTGAGGGCAACACAAGAGTTGTATTTAAAAAGCATCAACTGCTCAAATGTTTCAGACTTTAAAGAACATCTCTATGGTCTAAATATTCTGCCTGCAATGCTAAAGATTATTTCCGAAGAGGCAGGAATGGCCAGATATTTATTTGCCAGTCGTGCCAGAGATGGATACTCTTTTTCCAGAAAGGCTGTTTTTCCAGAATTTTAATGGATTAGCTTTCATGTCAAAAAAGGGTAAAGAGAGATAATCTTCCCATTCATTTTTCACACCAGAGTAGTTCCTTTTTCTTTGTTTCTCAGGTGTTATAAAGTCAAAAAAATCAAATCTACTTCATTTTTTGGAGATGAAGAAGAATCATCAGAGGTAATTTTTACATGCTGAATCAAAGTCACTGACATCCGTAGGTGTGTAAAAACTGAGGATAGATTCCAAAGTTCTCTCTGTTCTTGACAGTTTATCTGGACTACACCAGCGCAATTTAAACCTTGGATCTAATGCTGCTGCCATCACAAGTGTATCATTATTTTCATATGGAACCAATCTCTTCTCTACAGAGTCTTTTAAAGCTGTTACCATCCTGTTGTTGAAAGTTTTATATAGTTCTTGTAATTTAACTCTAATTTTAATAGTAACTGGGATTGACAAACTACCAGTTATGTTTAAATGTGTAATGAAAATTGAGGTTGTTTTGGTGTGTCCAGATATTATTGTAGCACTTATAATATACTATTGCATATTATTGTATGCATTTGCCTTTAAAATGACCTTCTGCATTTTCAGGCAGCACAAAATGTCTCGATAGGTTTGCTGCCATGACTGACAAACTTAAAATGACCAATTTTACACATTCACAAACAAATATCTTTGATCTCACTGTTACCTAAATTGGAAAATAGTTTTAATCACCTTTTATAAATCTGCAGGTGAAAACACTGACACCTTTCAATTTTCAGTTGTAGGTGAGAACATATTGATCACTCAGATTATTGGGTTCAATACATTTTGTCATAATGTATTTCTTATCCTTGTCATAATATTGCCTGAGGCTTGATATGGCCCTCTAAATCCTAATTTTAAACTGTGGATACATTGTTGGTATGTACAATTTTGATGTAGGTTAAAATTAAAAACAACAACATATTCAGAGATGCATGTTGTTTCTTTCATTACTCTGTTTAATTTTAAACTTTTTCATTGTTAAGATAAACTTCATATAGGTACATGTAATCAGAAATTAATCATGATTACAGGCAATTTTTCTTGAGTAATTGATTAAATTACAGTAATTTTAATCAGATTTAGCCGATGTAATCATTACATCTGATTACTTGGAAACAATGTAATCACTACAGCTGATTACAATTACTGATTACGATTAACCCAGGTCTGTCTATATCAGACTGCACAGACATGCCAGCCAGCTGATCTTGATCCACACATGTTGTACATGCGATAAAACTTGTATATATGATGTAAAGAGTTAATAGAAATTTAGTCGAGGTATGTGTAAATTTCAGCACATGCTTAATCCTTTACTCCATATAAGAACAGACAGTGACGATCCCAATCACCGGGCACATCTGTGCCATCTGATCAGTATCTACACTGTTCACATTTAGATTCATTAGCATACTTAAGACCAATATGCAACCAGTGAAGATCCAGATCTGACAGTCAAAATGTGCCAGCTGATCTGGATCAACACTGGTTTCACGTGTTAAAATGGGTATCTAAGGAGTAAAGGGGTAATAGTCGGAACAGCAAAGTTCATAATTTCCTTTTAGCTAACAAGTGTGCAGTAGATCAATGAATATTTTAGTTCATTTAATCTATCTGGCTTTTTAAGTTATTCCATCATTTTTCAACTGTTTTTTCTTGCTATCTTGTGTGCCATCTTTGTGTTTTTTCATGTGGTAACTTCTGCTGCCAGCTTGGGTGAAATATTTCCCACACACATCACAGCGGTATGATCTCTCACCTAAAACAAAGAAAACATGTGTGATTTTAACTGGGCTTATTTTCACTGCCACAGAAAACTGCCCATGCTCTATAATTTGGTGGAAACAGCAGGATTTCTCCATTAAAGGAGAATGGGTAAACCTATTTTATGTTACTTTTTGGTAAAAACTGCACCATTTTCAATTTTGAAACAAATTTTCAGAAGGGAAGTCACCTGTAAACAGTCTCTATAATTACCCGTTTTCTAAAATTCTAAAAAAGTCCATGTTTGCGAACTGTTGACCGGTGAATAGTTTCGACTGTTTCCCTTGTGTGCTCTGACATCATGACGTCATGTGGAACAGTAAAGAAACAAATTGACTCCAATGCTTATTTCTCCATATTATAAATAAAACATTGCGAAGTATTTAAACAAATCAAAATTTTGTCAGAAAAATGACAGCTTCCTTAAGTTTTTAATGAAATAACAGAGAAAAACAATATGAAAACCTACTGACATACAAAATGTTGGCAGTGTGACAAGATTGTTAAATTAAAAAAGTTTAATTAAAAACATATTTGCAAAATTATTTTCTTGTTCCTTTTTTATCTGTAAGTACTGTTAAAACAGTAATTGATCAGGTAATAAAACAGTTATTTCATATTTGATTTGGGAACTATCAAACAGTTGTCCCTAGGTGTCGGGGATAGTTCTTTGAACTGTTGCCCTCGGCCAACGGCCTCGGGCAACAGTTCAAAACACTATTCCCTCCACCTCGGGTCAACATTTTGACTGTTCCCAAATCACATGCAAAATATTTGTTTACTAAAGAAGGAAAAGAAATTTAACAACAAGCAAAGCAAGTAAAAATGTGATTATGTAATTTTTTTAAGTTATCATTTCAGAATTAAAGATATGCCAGTATAAGCTCACAACCTCACAATGCATTTCATACAGTAGTTTAGAATTTTGTATTAAGTACAGTTTTGCACCATGACCATGTCATTGAAATGGTGAAAAAAACTTATAGAAGAAATGGCAGTAAAGTAAATTGAAAAACTTGCAAAGCCACAAAACAGTCACATTCAAAGAAACTAGAGTCATTACATATTTAACATGTACCCAGTATGTCCCGCCTAGTTTTATTCAAATAATAACTGTAAATAACTAACCTGTATGGGTTACCTTATGCTTCTTTAGTGATGATAGCTCGGCAAAAGATCTGTTGCATCCATTAATATCACATGTATAGGGCTTGTCTCCTAGAAAAATATACCATCTTATTTTAATTTTTTACTCCATATACCCATAAAATTCATATTAAACACCCCTCCCCGAATAAAAGTTACTTTTTACAAGTGTTAATTTGTTAATCTTAATTTATTTTCCACTATCCTTCATAATCCAACATTCAAATAAAAATTGTTAATATTTATTTATAATAAGTATCCAACTATATGAAAAAGTAACGTGCCATGGGTGTTTTTAAGAAATTAAACTCGATAAAGGTTTTAACACATCAATGCCATCTGATCAAGATCTACACTATACAATTATTTACTTATTAGATGAGAAATATGCTGTGTTATTGACCTAAAAAATCGTTATTGACCGAGGCGATAGCCGAGGTCAATAACGATTTTTGCGGTCAATATCAACAGCATATTTCCCAGCTAATAAGTAAATAACTGTTTTATTACATGAACTATAAATAGTTATATATATATGTAATAAACTATATAAATATATATAATAGTTTATTACATGAACTATCAATAATATAAAAGATGGAAACTTTCGGATTCTATTTATAGACAGGTCAATATCAGCGAAAGCGGGTCAATATCTAGATTTATTGACTCGGTTATTTTGGGGGTGTGACCAATCGCGTTGCGTCTATTTATAGTTCATGTAATAATGTTCGCTTGTTGCTTAGAAATACCCTAATGAACTACACTGTTTGATTAGGGATAATATACAGTTATTTGGTTTCTTGACAGGGAATGTGAGGATATATTGCCGGTCTGGGTGTAATATTACCCGAGCCGCAGGCGAAGGATAATATGACATCTTGACCGGCAATATATCCTAACATACCCTTTCAAGGAACCAAATAATTGTTTTATTATACTGCAACGACTTTTTCAGACAAAATTAATAAGAAAACATAGATTTTTTTTATTATTTCGCTTGTTTAATGCCGAACGGCTTAATTCCCCTCTGAGAACCTCAATAATTACATGTCTGACGTCATTAATTTACCTGCATGACGTCACTTCTATAGAAATTGAATGGACTTTCCATTTGATTTTAATTTACAAAATTTGAGAATAATCTGATCGTTTTCAACGTTAAAAACATAACAGAAATATTTTCTGTAACAATTTTATTAATCCCTAAGCATACTGCTTTATAATTAACAAGATCGGCTTCAAATTATGCATTTTTAAGGAAATTCAAAACAAAATGGCGGACGACAACAAAAGGTGGGAGGCCAGACGGGAAATTAAGGCACGTGCAGTTCATATCTACGGCCGATCCGTAAATACGGATATACATCAGCGGCAAATTATCCAATCAAATTCAAGGAAATTTCTTTGCAGTATAATAACAGCCATGTCCCATGAAGTAGTGTACACCCATAAAATTACCTATAAGCAGTGATTTCAATTGATGCAGAATATTGCATTCTGATGCAAGTAAATTTGAATTTTTCCACTTCTGACCCCACTTAAATCTGAGCTTGGGGTCATTTTAATGCAGGAGAATATAGGAAAAGTGGTCACATTTTCAACTAGAAATGTGTCCATAGGACACGGATGCCCCCGCTATGCGCTGTTATGAGACACTTAAGTGCACTGATGGGAACAGTAACATTTTCAAGACAGTGATGTGCGCTTACATGCGCACGTCATGCAGAACATACAATTTTAGTTTCTAGTCGAGATATTGAAAACTGTTAAAGTATGCATAACAAGATTTTGTTGAATCATGCTCCCCTGCTAATAAAAAAATGGACTGATCCACATGAAACAAAGTATGTCATGGAAATGTACTCACAAACATTTATTTAAAGTTTAAAACCTGGAGAAGTAGTTTGCATCATAAGATTTCAAAGAAAAGATTTTGTTAAATAATGCTCACCTGCAAAAAATAATGGACTGATCCACAAAAAAATATGTAGCAGACATATGTATTTTTAGTAAGTGACCTTGACCTTGGACCCAGTTTGTGCCAAGTTATTTTGAAATCGGAGGGATTTATAAGAAAGTTACAGCCCGGACAAGAAAATTCTATTTTTAGTAACAGTGACCTTGACCTACAGGCATGGGTATTGTACGCGACACACCGTCTTGATATGGTGAATATTTATACCAAGTTATTTTAAAATCCATTAAGAAATAACAAAGTTACAGAGCGGACAAGATTTTTCCAACAAAATTCTATTTTTAGTAACAGTGACCTTGACCTCTGACCTTTAGGCATGGGTGTTGTACATGACACACCGCCTTATCATGGTGAACATTTGTGCCAAGTGATTTTGAAATCCCTCCATTCATAAGGAAGTTACAGCCTGGACAACGAAATTCTATTTTTAGTAACATCGACCTTGACCTTGGACCAACAGGCATGGGTATTGTACACGACACACCGTCTTGATATGGTGGATATTTATACCAAGTTATTTTAAAATCCATTAAGAAATAACAAAGTTACAGAGCGGACAAGATTTTTCCAACAAAATTCTATTTTTAGTAACAGTGACCTTGACCTTGGACCTACAGGCATGGGTGTTGTAAGCGACACACCGCCTTGTCATGGTGAACATTTGTGCCAAGTGATTTTGAAATCCCTCCATTCATAAGGAAGTTACAGCCTGGACAACGAAATTCTATTTTTAGTAACATCGACCTTGACCTTGGACCAACAGGCATGGGTATTGTACGCGACACACCGTCTTGATATGGTGGATATTTATACCAAGTTATTTTAAAATCCATTAAGAAATAACAAAGTTACAGAGCGGACAAGATTTTTCCAACAGAATTCTATTTTTAGTAACAGTGACCTTGACCTTGGACCTACAGGCATGGGTGTTGTACGTGACACACCGCCTTGTCATGGTGAACATTTGTGCCAAGTTATTTTCAAATCCCTCTAATCATAAGGAAGTTACAGCCCGGACAAGAAAATGCTATTTTTAGTAACAGTGACCTTGACCTTGGACCTACGGGCATGGGTATTGTACTCGACACACCGTCTTGATATGGTGAACATTCATACCAAGTTATTTTAAAATCCAATAAGAAATAACAAAGTTACAGAGCGGACACGATTTTCGAACATACACACACACTGACACACACACCCACCCACCCACAGCCAGGGTGAACACTATATGCCCTTCCGCCATTATATGGCGGGGGCATAAAAATGAAGATAGGTATTGTGTCTTTTGCATTTTAAAGCTGAAGTAAATGTTTATTTAAACCATAAAATTAAGTTAAAATGAAGTAGTAAAGTTCACTGAAAACAAGATATGACTCGTGACCACCTGATTATGACCCCTTGAAAATTCCTAACAGGGGTCAGATGACCCATGGTTTTCAAAAGCTATTGAAATCACTGAATTATAAGTTATCAAAAAATAATAGCTAACTGGAAGTTCTTTCCATTACAGTAACAACTAAACAATCGAAACAACAATTACCACAGACACCTTTTCTCACGACATGCTCCCATTACTCTTAACTCCACATATACGCATTTTATTGCATGTGTGACCAGTGTAGATCCAGATCAGCTAGCACATATTTACCGGCTGATCTGGATCTACACTGTTCACCCACACCCTGAAGGTTTATAATTACATGGAAGAAATGATAAACTGAAAGTTCATTCCAATAAGTATCAACTAAAATGTCAAAAAATATTACGGAAGACACCTTTTCTCGTTATATGCCCAAAAAATGAAAAAAAAAATCAATAAAATCTACCAGAATGAATTCTCGCATGATTTTTCAGATTGCCAGCTGTATGGAAACTTTCGTCACATTCTTTACACTTGAACATTTTCTCTGTCTGGTGGGATCTCATATGTACATCCAGGTGCTGAGCCTTTGTGAACAGTTTACCACACTCTACACACTGGAAACTCTTCTCTCCCCTGGAAATACATACAGTCAAACCTGTCTTTAGCAGCGACCCGAGGTTGTGACAAAAAGTGGCTGCTGAAGACAGGTGGGTGTTAAAGACAGTAAAAAATTAGAACAAAATGTCAGTTAAGGACCTATTCAAACTGGCTGTTTAACAGTTGGTTGCTATTCGCAGGTGGCTGCTAAGGCAGGTTTCACTGTATCTTTATTTTAACACTTCAACTTTATCCTCTACAATAAAGCCTTAGTCAGCTAATGAATCATAATTTCTGTTGGTGTGCAGGGTTACATATTTCTTTAAGGGGCATGGCTACAATTAAAGCCACTCACAATTTATTGGACTGCGCACAATGTTTATGCATGTGACATTGACGAGCATGCATGTTTTTGCCACCAGTTGCTATGAAAAGATGTGCTGTTGCTCACTCTGTTGTAAAAGTGGCTGTACCAAAAACCATTGAAGAAGCCATAATAACATGAATTCTTGTCATAATTTCTGTAATAATGTGAGTATTTATATGTGTAAATATAAAAGTTTAATAAATATTAGATGGGTTTTTTTCCGGGTATGAAAAACATTTAGACTGTTAAAAGTAAGTTTGAAGCTATAGTTATTACCAATATGTTTGTAAATCATTTGTTGAATAAAATGTTGTTCAGCAATGGGATAATTTCAACAGTAACTTAACCATGTTTTCATTCAAATATTAAATGACCCAGGCAAAGATAACTCCATCAATATGGGTGTAGATCTAGATAAGACATCCATGATGTCTGATGAGGATCTACACTGTTGACTGTTGGTCAGAAATAACTTAATGAATAAAAAAGCAAACACTACAGATCCAGATCAGATGGCATAGATGTAGATCTGGATCTACACTGTTCACCCATATATTCTTACGCATGTGTATGAAGATGGTAGCTCAGATGACTTCTATAGGTGAAGGTCCTGCCGCAGCTTGCATGAGGGCAGGGGTAGAGATGGTGGCTGCTTGCGTGCTCTTCCAGGTCAGCCATACAATCAAACACTGCAGCACATACATGACATGCAAACACCACACCGTCATCAAGTATGCTCTCTGTTAACAAAAAAGCCTGCATTACATATATAATGGCTGCACAAATATGCCTTCAACTTATACTAATGCAGTAAGTTATCCCATTTCTCTTGTTTTAATGCATGTGCAATCAGTGTAGATCCAGATCAGATGGCACATCTGTTCTGTCTGATCTAGATCTGCACTGGTTGCATAATGGTAAGAAATAACCTAATAAATCAAAAAACGAATAGTGCAGATCCTGATCAGATTTCACGGATGTGATGGCTGATCAGGATCTACACTGTTTGCCCACACAATAAAAGTGTGTTTATAGAAAGGGTTAAGCAATTGTGCAGGGTTTCTTACCTAAAAAAATAAACACATGCTTTTAAAATAAAAGACCCAAGATCATATAACTGAGATTGGAGACCAGTCTCAAATCTTAGGCATCTGATTGACTGAAATTGAGACTAGTCTTCATTTCAAACAATCAGATAGTTGAGATTTGAGACTGGTTTCAAATGAAAGTTTTATGATCACTCAGTTATCAAATGATCTGTGCCCACAATCGTAAAACTACATATACAACTCGAGACCACTCTTAAATCTCAACCATCTGATTAGCTGAAATGAAAACTAGTCTCCACTTCAGCTGATCAGATGCTTGACTTTTGAGACATGTCACCTGCTGCAGAGTGGCGTCTGTTCATTGCTGACTCTTGCTTATGCTGATTATGAACAGCTGATCTGTCATCGGCTTTATTATTGTCATGATGCTTGCTTTCATCTGGTTTACTATCACCATCTTTAATGTCACGAGACTGGTCATCTCTGAGTTTCTTATCACAAGTTTCTTTGATTGAGGTTAAAGAACTTATCCCGTTTAATTTCTCACAATTCTTGTTATAATCACATGTAGACTGTGTCACATCTTCAATTTCTAGTTTTCTCTTTTTGAAATTCAATTCTAGATTTTGGGTTTCATTAACACTACCATTGCTAGTTTTTGTATAACTGATTTTGCACAAATTGTTATTGAGCACATTACCATCTGATCTGGGGTTCTCTTTGTGGTTTTGCTGATGGTGTATATTTCTTTCCTCAGACTGTTTTATATTACATGTACCAGATTGTGTTGATAAATTCGAAGTCAAATTACTACTTTGCATAAAATCTGATTTTGATTTTTGTTTAGATGCATCATTGCAATTTGAGGAAACATATCTTGAAGTGTCACATAAATTCTGAACATTTTGTAAACCAGACAGATCTTCATGTGAAATGTCAGAAAGGTGGTCAATATCACCCACAGTCTGTGCACAAGTTAATAAATTTGTGACTAAGGTATGTGAATTAGGCAGAGATGATTTTAAACTACTATCGAGATTTCCTATTTCTGTACATAAATTTTTACATTCATCGCTGCATTTATTTGAATCTTCCACCAGTGTAGACTTTGAAAGAAGGCAGTGACCAATGTTACCAGAGGCAAAACTTGAATTTCTTTCAGGGTTATGTCCCTTGTTTTCTTGATTTACACTCAACATCTGTTCTTTGCCGTCCTCTGTTTCATCTGAACAGATTGTTTCAATTTCTGTAACATCAAATTTATGAAGATCGAATTCCGTTATATTGTATTCCTGCATAATAGCCTCCTGTGTCTGAGAGACAAGGCTGGCCGCTGCAAGAGCATGTATCTCATTAAGCCTTGGGGGAGATAACTGTAGAGGGTTAAACAAGCTTGGACCATTCTCATCGTCACTAGAATTTAACGTGTTCAAGAGCAGAGCTAGTTGACTGGTAAAGTGACTGGACGAAGAGTCGCAATTACCCAAACTCGGGAACAGTTCATCAAGAATTGACATATCTGAAAAGATAAATTTACACACAAAATTACACTAACAGTGAAACCCCACTATTAAGACCACCTTATCTTAATGGATGGGTGGTTTCTATTTCGGGGTAGAAAATAGTGCAAAATTGTAAAATTGCAAAATCATAATACAAATTTGAAAAGCAAAAGAACCACTGATCATAAGTCTCCATTTTCTAAGATTAGGCAACACAGTGAAATTTGTTTATGATAACCAATAAACTTTACCCGTGTTGACACCTAATCAATTGTTTCATTAACAAATTCTTTACACATGTAGTTATTGGAAAATCTATGTTTTTCATTTGTCAACCTTGGATAGTGATCAGCGGAGTTTCATAATATTTAGGTTAGTGTTATGCACAGATAAAAGAAATCACCTTGCATAAGCACCTTGAATTGTGTTATTACATGTATATCATCAGTAATCTTGCAAGCTTCTATATTAAATGAAACCCGTCTTTTATCTCTCTTATACTGAATGTATTCCCAATCCACTATTTCTCAACGCCAGAATTCAAAAAAAAATTTCTACTGCTTTTATCACGCTCTCGGTGTGCTGGTTGTAAATCCCGACTTGCAATACAACAGCTCTTCAGGTAAACATTGGATGCTTTCAGTAACAAACCAATCCAGAGCCTTATTCACTGCCAGGGAAAGGGGCCCATGCCCTATAGTTTCAGGTAAAATGGAAAATGTGTAAAATTTCCACTAAAGAGGAATGAAAAAAACCTGCTGTAAAGTAACTTTTTGGGGAAAACTGAATCATTAATTTTAAAAGAATTTTTAGCCAGGGAGGGCTTGTAGATGGCCCCTATAAAAAAATGAAACAAACAACCCCAATCAAAGGCATTGTGACTGTACCGGACACTGCATGTGTGCAAACTTTGTCGACAATAAACAGTTTATTAAAGCGGCATTACTTCAATTTAACCCGCTCTTGTATGAAATATTACATGTATTTGGATCTATAGGCACAAATTTGCAGCATTAGTTCGGGCTAAGTAAATTTTAATTTACTAAAATAAATTTGGTCTGCACATATAAAAGCGAAAGTAGGATTTCCGAAACGTCACAGAAATCGAGATCACGCATGAAGTGGTCTCTTCGTCAAAAAATAGGTTGCTAAATATACCTCCACTATATTTAGCTTATTAAAATTTTATTATTTAACGATATCATTGAAAATCCTGTCTATAAGAAAGAATTCGATCGGACCTTTTGTGTTCTGTTAGAGAGTTTATATATTGGAGTCTATTTGGACAAATATGATCTTTCAATAGTATATTCTTACTTAAGTTTAGGGCTGGGGCTTTAAGATTTGCTTTGAAAGATCCTAAAATTATCCTGCAGTACAAAACTTACATTTCATTAGCAATATCTTTGGACAGAACTAGTATAAAATGTTGACTGGTCACCTGTACTTAAACCTAAGAGTGTATAACCAAACCAGTACTAAACAGATGACCAGTTAAATCCCCGACAGATTAACCCTTTCCTCCATATATATATATAGTGGCATTTTGGTCAGAAATAACCTACACATGTAGTAAGGAATCAAAAAGTGAACAGCGCAGATCCTGATCAGACAGCACGGATGTGACAGCTGATTTGGATCTACACTGTTCGCCCATGCAATAAATTAAAGGTGTATCTATGGAAGAAAGGGTTAAAACCAAAGAGAAGAGAAAAAGCATAGTATTAGTAAACATCATTCCTCAATAATTTTATTTGACTCGTCCTTCTCTGCATTACCAAGTGCCATCTTAGTTGTAGCTCTTTCTACGGCAAAGAAATGTTCATATTAGTTGATGATAATGACTTTTTGGGTGTTTCAACAGACAATTTTTTTTCAATCTGCCCTTACTAACATGTAAATGACAATTTTTCTTTATTATTACAGTCAATTATTCAGTTCCGGCATTCAATCAGTTCCGGCACATTTGAGTTATAAATCGAAAGTGTGGTAAGAAATCATTGTGTTCTTGCAGCATTTCTCTCATTTAGAGTGATGTTGCTAGAACACTCATTGATTTCTTGACCAATTTTCGGTTTTTAATTCAAGATTATGAACATGTTCCGGAACTGATATGAATGCCGAAACTGATTAATTTATGTATAGCAATCTCAGTTTTAATAGACACCAAAATAAGAGAAAATTACCGCTGTATGGTGGATCGGATCCTGTTTCATGATGGGAATCTGAATTCTTCTTACTAGCCATGTTCAATTAAGACAGCATTTGAACTCAAAGCTAGTTCTAGTTCACTCAATTAAAACAATATTTGAAACTCAAATCTAGTTAAAATGTATTTAAGGGGAAGTAACTTTTGACAGCAAATAGTGTAAAATGTATAAAACACAGTTAACGGTCCAAGACATTCCTGATCTGGATTTTATATCGAATAGTGTATCTTACCATTACTGTACTCTGGTATGAACTCGTGCACTAGAATCTCACACATTCGTAAATGAAATAAAACATATTTCGGAAAATATCTGAAATATCCTATTTGATGTATTTTGAACACGATTTTATCCTTGTGTTAATGTGTTTCCGTGTGGATATATAATGAAATACAACTTGTACCTTTTGGAAACAGTTATTCCCAAGCAAAATGCAGATTGCACATATTTTCTTTTACTATTAAGTTAAACCATTTTATAAGTGCTTGTGCGATATTTTACTGCTACTTGCAAACACTTCGGCAGTGAAATAAACATATCAGAGTAAACAATATAAAAAATACACAGTTTCGCAATGCACCCTATAAAAACGAAGTAGATAGAAAGCATTAACCAAGCGTTTGCCTTATCTTACTCTCTCAAAATCGAACAAGTACAAATTTGATTGTTCGAATTAATTCCAACCAACCAACACATAAGAAAGTGTGCTTAAGCATGCAAAACACAAATATATATATTAACAAATCTATGGATATGTTTGCTATGGGGACAGGAACTCTTTTTATCCAGAGCAGCTTTAAATAAACCCTAAACATCTAGATATCAAGATTCAAAAGTTGTTCGAAAAATAAGTTAGCCATGAAAATCTGCAACCGGCACGAGGTAAGATATGCATGTGGGGTGGAACTAATTCACCAAGATAAATTGTACTTGTTTGTTCATAACAGAGGCTGATGGGGCAAGTCTTAAATGAGGCAGCAAAGAATCTGGTTTAAATCCCAGTGGTAAATTGGTTTGCTAAGTTCCAAGACGGTTCTCTTTTTCGTTAGTTGTTTGCGATCATTTTATAAGCCCTGGTTCTCTTTTCCTCTCAATTATTTGGCTGGGTTGGAAAGATTTGTTGGAAGGCAGTTTTTACTGGGTGTGCCTGTTACTAATATGCAGATAATTTCCCTTATTCTGCTTGCAGAGGAGCTGGTCTCCAAGCATGCATATCACTGATTGCTTTAAAAATAAAGAGAGTTACGATTGTGCCATATCACTCGCCTGAATTAATTTATTAATATGACATAAACACATAAATGAAAAGGAGACGATTCTATATGATTTTTTATTTAAATATAAGACAAAACTGGCGACTTTTCTCGGTCAATTTCATTTTTCTTCTTCCAGTATATTGACCATCTTCAATTAACCGAATTTTACTGTCAGGTGAAATGCGATAAGAGATATAAAACAGTGAAAGTGTAAAATCATAGAAAAGTGCATATTAAAAAATAAGAAAGACCTAGAATGAAGAGCTTTGGCAAGTGAGCAGGAAATAACCAGCCAGGCGTGACTTCTGGTGGATGGCTGTTCCATTCCTTGATCGTGCGTGAGAAAAAGGACTGTTTGGCAGTATAGTGTACGGCGATATGAAATATTGTCGGAATGTGCGTGTGTTCCTGGTAGTGGAGGACTTGTAAGGGATCGGTTGCGAGTTGTCTATTGTGACTTTGTTGTTTATGGCTTTTAAGAGCATGGTGAGTCTCGCTTCTTTACGACGTTCTTGGAGAGGTTTCCATTTTAGGTCCGTTCACAAGCCAGAGACTCTGGTTCTACTGTGGAACTTGTTCTTCATTTCGTGCAGCACGTCGTTGTACCATATCCAAGTGCTGTATGTCTCCCTTCTCATAGGGGTCCCAGACTGGACCACAGGCGTTTGAAGTTTCATCTATGATTAGCGCTTTCTTTCACTTTTCGGTATAGTGTCACATACACATGATACCGGTAAACTGAAAGTAAGGGTAAAGGCTAATTACTTGTAAATAGTCCAGCAGATGTTCCTACTCGGGCCAGACAATGGCTGACACTAAATAGTCCCAATTTTTTTGCCTTTTGGGGCATTAAATGGCTAGTATGGCCTGAAAGGAACATGTTAAGTAAATGAGATGCTTAAATTGCTGACACACTGATAGCAAATTTATGTTTGGAAATGCAGTATATGATAAAAGGCCCTGGTTTGAGGACGGCATATGTAAAACATTTTTGAAGTTGACACAGAAGTGAAAATAAACAGACCACCGGTTTCAAGGTGTCAAATCTCTGTTAATTGATACATGACCCCTACTTTTCTTGCTGGAAATGGACAGTAGAAACAATTAGCTTTAAAAGCATGTAAGTTAGCCCTTACTAAAATGGTACCAGCTATGATTGCCAGCCTTTTGAAACATATCATGTTTACTATAGTTTATATAGGGAAGTCTATTTACAGGTCTTACACCTAGACGAAAATTGGAGTCATAACTTCAAACGCCTGTGACTGTACATGCGACTTGTATCTTGTCTTTTAGCTAATTTAGCAGTTACCACATCGTAAAAAAACAACTTCATTACCCTTTTTCGTAAACCAGAAATTTATATTTTCCAGTTTAACTAACAAACACAGTTGATTTACAAACCGGATGGTTCCGGGCATCGGAGTTTAGTCTGACCCTGAGTTATCAAAAGTTTTCTCCCCTAAATGCATTTGGCAGGCAAAGAAAGCGGGCTTTTGCAAAAGGGTGTTCAGACTGAGTTTTCAAACTTACCCCAGATATGCACCTGATCTGACACAAAATACTACTTCCTACGCAGGTGGCCAGACCTGGGTTCAATTATTTTGATAAGTAATTAATTATTTTTAATTAATATAGAAATGTTTCAATTAAATTACAATTATATAGAGCAGAGGATACAATTACCGACAGGCTACAGTTATCGACAGTTTATTTTCTTTGGTCTAATATTCATATGAAAATGAAGTCATCAGTTATTAATGATGTCATCTTTCTAACAATATATACAACAGCACTCTTTCTGAGTCCAACTTAAATCCATACGCCATATTTTTTAAGACCAGTGCAATTTTCTTCGAGTACTGTGTGTATTTGTTTTCCTAAAATAGAAGCTCTTACGTCACAAGGTAAGGTCACCGGCATCGTAAGTTTTGTTACTTGTGATTTTTGCAAGGTATTTCATTCGGTTGCTGTACACTAATTTCACCGTATGATGTATATTTGCAGGTTACATACTACTAAGTGTTACAGAACATGGTTATGGGTCTTATGTCGGGGGGTGTCGATAACTGTGTCCGTAAATAACAAATGTCTACAGTTATCGACAGTTTTAGACCTTATGTTAATTTTTTTATTAATATGTTTTAAGTTGCTTGTTAATGTACATTGTATTTTTAAGTATTAAATTTTAACATCAACAGATCTTTTAATGTATGTCTTACCTTTGATAAATACAGTAGACTCCGGCAAATCGAATACACAAATTGTCAGCTAAAAATATTCTATTGCCCGGAGTACCCGATTGGCCGGTAATCGTATTCATCATGAAATCTGCATATATTTGTTGACAAGGGAGGTCAGGTAGATCGTGTTCTGGATAAATATGCATTATTTTATATGTTTATTTATTAATTAACAGACCCTTCTGTCATGTTCTGCTACAAAATCGAAGTTTCAAATTATATTATGCTACCGCGACATTTACAACGTGAATGTGAAATAAGTATTAAAACACTAACCAATGCGAACATATTCCATAATAAATTACATCCCAATTTTATCTCAAGTATCATATTTCAGTATTATTGCATCATCAACCAATTTAACCCAGCTAAAAATGTGAAATGTCAGGTACACAGTTTTGTAGATCAAACGATTTCAAAGCAGAGCCGACAAAAAACACAGTCTTGATACGAGCCGACAATTTCCTTTGAAGTTGCATTTCATTGATGGTTGGTATCAATGTTTACCTCCATACTAACTGTCAATCATATTCAGTCTCCTTATGAAATTAACACGGAAGGCGGATCAAAGAAATGTACAAAAATCTATGATCTAATCTATTTTAAACATGATTGAGAAATTACTTTTTGTTTGTTTCTGAATTGTGCGGATTAATTTATGCGATAATTAAAAAGAGACAATGGAATCTAAACATGGATTATTGTAAGTACATGTACCAATAACATCTCGATAACGGATAGTCCTAGGCTGCTGTGTATTTGTAACAGATTTTTAATGCCTGATTGAATAAGCTGTTTAAAAGAGGTGACAGGTTACAGTTTGTTTGCCCGGAGGCTTCACTGTCCCTGTTCATCGCTGTCAAAATATTTAATTGGATTTATCAGCTGACAATAGACAAATAATAAGGGTGTCATAAGTTTTGATACGGACGATAAACGGTACATCCGGTGTCATTTCCTGTAAACAGGGGAAGAAAAGTTGATTTACAAGTTAGTACATTTTTTTATTTTCACTTTGTTTAAGTTCTACATTTTCGCTTCCGTAGACAGTGGTGTTCTATTACCATGAAAAATAAGAGTTGCTTCTATTGTCTTGCACTGCAGAAGTAAAGTTAGTCATTCGTCCTGGCACCATTTTGCAAGATATTGGTGAGCATTATTAGCAACTGCTGACTTTCTTATGATAAACTGAAAATTAGTTGTTAATATTACTACGCTAAAATAGGCAATCTTTATTGGCATTTATTTCTACTGAGGGAAAACCGGCAAGTACTGGGATAATAGCCTGTACTGGACTATAATTACTTGCTTTTTACAGAAAATTCAAATAATTAATTACAATTTTTATAAGGAAATAATTACTTATGAATTATTTGGCAATATATTCACAAATAAAATCATGTGGTTACGACAGAAATTTATTATTCATGTCATGCTTTATTGTGTCTTCTTATGTTCTTTAGGTGCTGCCATCACAAATGTTTGCTGTGAACATTGCTTTTTAATGTTTACCGGTAATGCAAAAAAAAACTTTGACTTGACTTGATGCATATTTTTAAGTCAAAAAGTTATCTGCACATCCAATTCATGCTATTGTTGAGTTATGTATTTTGAAGATCATTGAACATGACACTTGTGTTTGTGACAGTACATGTATCTAAAATTACGTCTATTAATATTTTCGCCAGATGGGTGGTTTCAATATCCCAGCCTGTAAAAATTTGGATATTGTTTAATCACCAATAAGATACACTTCCTGGTTTAAATTTTGCTATTAGCATTTTCTGTGCTGTGCAGGATTTATATTCTCAGTTCCCCTAAATGTACAGTAATTGTGAGTACTTGAATTACCGGTAATTGAAAGTTATTTTGCATTTTTATTATGCCCCCACGAAGTGGGAGGTATAAAGAGTTGCACTCATACATCCGTATGACTTGTATGCCCTCAAAAACTTACGGCATCAATTCCACATTAACTATCAGGCAGATTTCTTTCAGACTTGTACAGATGATCAAGCAGGATGTGAAGATGATCATAAAGATTTCTCCTGTGACCGTTTTACCAGAGTTATGGCCCTTTGTTAATTTCAGTAATAAATATTTGTTGCATCAACTCAGCATTTTGGCAATACTATTGTTCTGTTGTGTTTACTGAGTGTTTTATATTTTACAGTATATACAGAGAATATACATTACAGAATTCAAGATGGCATGTTTCAAAAAGAAAAAAACAGAATCTGTGGTAACCCTTTCTGCAGGCATAGAATTCAGCAGTGCAATATTAGCGGCTCTTGAACATTATAGAGATGAAGTTCACAGTGACATTACCCTAAAGGTGGGGGATGTTTCACTCTATGCCCACCGTTGTATACTTACTATTCACAGTGGGTACTTCAAAACATTATTTGAAAGCAAATTCGCTGATGCCAAGGCAAGAGAAATCGATCTCTCCTCAGTTGTGGAAGATGCTGATACTCTAGAAAAGATTATTAAGTTCATGTACTTTGGAATGATAAGTGTTAATGATGAAGACAGTATTCTTGAAATTGCAAGGCTTTCGTCATACTTTGATTTCGACATTTTACAATACTTATGTGAGGAAAAGCTGCAGTACATGGTTACCTTGGATAACTGCCTACAGTATTATCAATTTGCAAAAACTCATAATTATTGTGTCCTTGCAAAACTGATTGAAAAAATGTTTTGTAGATTTCATGATTATTTTATTTTTAAAGAAGATGCACTTGGTTTAGGTCCTGGAGTTGTCAATTTTTTGTTGGAGAAATGTAAATTCTGTTATTGTGCAAAGCACTCTGTTTTGGAGTTTGTTGCAAAATGGGTTGAACAGAATTGTAGTAATCAGCATTTGAAAATCGGTATCAAAATTCTTGAGGACCTTGCTGAGCAGGATAACACAGAAGTCCCTTATAAATATGAAATGCAGACATTGGTAGACTGTTTAGAAAAGGTTCAGGCAAAACTGACAAATGATAAACTAGACAGATCACTGTCAAGTAAATTCAAAGAAATATTTATGAATATTTTGTCAGATTTGTCACAATCTAATCTACCTTCATTAGAGAAGGATGAGTTGGTGTTAATAGCATTATCAAAGAGAAAAATCAGTGGGATGCCATTTCTCTCAACTCCAGAGACACAGGAAAAAGATGCAGACAATGATTTAAAGAAACATGATCAAGTGTATGACCTTTGCATGTACAGCTGGAAAACCAAATGTTGGTATCATGTTGCAAAACTTGAGTATCAGAATAGAGAGCAACGTCCAGTGAGAAACTACATGGACATTTTGATGGCGAGACCGCGTCCACTTTGGGAAGGTAGTGCTTTCTTTAAATTCCTCGGCACTGACGCAATCCCTGAGTGCCTCCTAAGTGGCACAAAAGTGTTGCTTACAACCTCCAAGACATACGAGATCTTAAAGTGTGATTTGTTAACCAGAGAGTGGAGTAGTGTCACATGCAGTTTCAAACAGGAAGAGCCAGAAACAGGGGAGGAAACTCTTGAACAGTTATGGAATGATACGGATGATGAATACAGATCAAGAACCATTGGCTACCATTTTGCTGCTGCAGGAAATGATGTATTCCTTGTCAAAACTAAAACTATTGAAGAAACGACCTATACTCGTAAACTGAGACAAATATCCGGCTGTTATTTTGAGATAAGCCGAGTTGACATTTCAACTGGGAAGCTTAAAAAGATTGCAGATTCCCCAGTACAGCACTTTAAGTACAAGAAAGAGCATTTTAACTCCAAAAGATGTGAAGGTATACGAAGTTCCGCAAAAATCAAAATAAGTGAATCAAATGGAGAGGCTCTTGTGATAGTTTACCTGGATGATGAGTTCAAAGACAGATATGATGCGTTTGCGAAATACTTCATATTTGTGGTAAATGTGAAGGAAGATAGAGTGCGCTTTTGTGCAGAAGAACGTTTGCAGAGATATGGCATCAATAACATAGTCATAACTGAAGAAGAAGATTGTTTCCTGGTCTTCCACAATATAGGGGCTGGAGATATCGACCTTGTGTTCATGTACAAATTCAGTTCAAGAAAAATGGAGCCGGTCAAGGACACAAGTTTTAGTTTCTATGTTGATGGAATGGAGAAAGGCATTGAAAATCAACCTATGCAGCTCAGTACTTACAGTGGAGACTTCTGCATGTGGTACTTCCAGTCTTACATGTATTATGGAAGCGATATTGAAATGTATACGTTTCATGGTGAAAATTATGATGAAGAACGCAGTAGTAACGATTGTACTCCACCTCCTTTCTCAGCGTTAATATGCTTGTGTGAATCAAAGGTTAAAAAAGAGGTCTTGAAAACAATGAAACCGATAGAAAGATACCTTATGAAATGAAGAATAAATGACAGTGAAACATACCTTACCAAGTTACTATGTTTATAGCGTCACGTATAGTTAACTTTTATTTAAAGATGTTTTTAGCTTTTATATGATTTTATCCTTTCACAAGTTTGTACACATTTTGATCTGAAAACAATGTTCTGTAAGTTTTGAAGGATCGTTGAAAGTTGACTGTCTTGGTAAATGCATTTTGCTGAACCAGAATTGTGTGTTTGCATATAGATATATTCATTAGGGTTTTTTTGCAAAGGAAAGAAAAGTGTACTTTAGATTGTATAACCAATGTAAGCACTAGCATGAGCCAAATGAGACATTTGGCAACAACATAATCAATCTGAATCTAAGTAAGTTCATTAAGAATGTGAGTTTGGCTTCTAAAATATAGAAAATATGTTCGAGATTCACCTCTTTTAATGAATTTTATAATTATACCTATGAAGTGCATATTGTGTACTTATGCAGTTTGGATACAACTTAAATGCCTAGAGCTAGCGCTTTTCTAGTATAACAGGTAGTGTAGAGTCTACTTGTATGTTTTAATATGGATATGTCCACAAGAACATAATAATTCATTACTTTTTGAAAGTCAAAAAAAGAAAGAAGAAAAGGTTCTATAGCTTGTATAACTATTTATAATTTATAGTGCACTTCACCTGTGTAAAGTTAAGATATGACCATGATTGAATAATCTATGCTATGACTGATTCTTTTAATAGTGTAAATGTTTACCCATTCTGACCCTTTAGATTGTACAAAGGTTCCTGGTGACTTCTGTAATTGTACTGTATTTATTTATAGTGTTTTACCTTGACTTCTGTATGTTGTTTCATGTTTTACCGTGGCTATTAAATATTGTATCATGTTTTACCATGACTACTGTATATTTTATCATGTTTTACCATGACTACTGTATATTGCATCATGTTTTACCATGACTACGGTATATTGTATTATGTCTGATAGTGACTACTTTATATTGTATTAGTTTTTACCGTGAATAATGTATATTGTTTTATGATTTTCCATGACTTCTGTATATAGTATAATGATTTTTCGAGACAACTGTATATTGTATTATGTTTTACCCTGACTTATACTGCATGAACAATTTGCCATTAATGAAGCTTATTTTTTCCTCTGCAGATTAAGGGGGTTTCAATGTTTGCTATGACTATGGATTTATAGAAAAAGAGAAATAAGCATATCAAGGATACCGGGTAGCCACACTCGGAAAACACTGCCTAATGGTATCGATGACGAATGTTTTAGATGATATGCGTATTTGCTTTTGGTGATGATTTAGACTGATTCAAGGTTTGCCATGATTTATCCAAAAAAGTCCTATAAATGCGAAACATGAATCAAGAATTACCACACTTAGAAAACACAGCCTCTCCACACAGCATAAAAACAGAGAGATAGAGCAGTGGCGTAGCTGCTATAAGGCCATGTAGGCCCGGGCCTACAAGTTGAACAAGAAAATGATATTTCAAAAGTCCCATAAATTACAACAAAAACAGGAACGGGGTTGGGATAGTACAGGGTTCGAGCCGTTTGGTGGAATCAAGTGTGTCTTAGGCGCATTTTGCTATTTTTCCAGTTATTTCCGGGCTCGCCCCCTAGACCCCTTACAAAAGGGCAACCGCCCCTTAAAACCTTGTTTGGACCTACAATTTGAAAAAAGCTGGCTACGCCCCTGTAGAGAGCAGGAGTTTATAAAAATGATCAATTTCAAACTATACAAAACAAACAACGAAAAAGTAAACCTGTAGGGTTACCGCCTTGGAACGGTCAGTGGCATAACAATTTGTCACTGGGGAATTAAACCAGGGCCCAGGATCATAAAACAAAGTTTTGAGATCAGTCTCAAATCTCAAGGATCTGATTGGCTGAAATGGTCGCCATTTCAGCCAATCAGATGCTTGAGATTTGAGACTGATCTCCAGATTAAGTTTTATGATCTTGGACACAGGTTCTCTTATGCACTAACCTCACAATTGCCCCGAACAGGTTCTCATATGAACGATCAAGTATAAATTGTCTTCGTTAACCAGCTCCAACTCGACCATCAATTTGACATTGTTGCATGCACAAGCACAGACGCCTATTATGTATACATCAGATTGAATATAGATAAGTGATAAATGAAATTTTATATCGGTGTCCACGCCGCCTAGTCCCGGGATGAGCTCGACTCCATTATTATACTCCCGCTCGTCCGTCCGTCTGTCGTCCCGCCTATTACATCTTATTTCGTGTCTGGCCCATATCTTTGTCATGCATGGTTGGATTTCGAAATAACTTTGCAGATATGAAGGTGTGTAGCGCAAAGAAAACCCTGTTCCTACCATTATAGGGCATAGCAACCCTCTGAACTCAGTTTTGCTATATAAACCTATTAAGTTTATGTCCGTAATAACCTTCTTTTTGTCCGGTGTATATCTTTTTAATTCAGGAGTACATGTAGATCTCAAATTTTGTAACCCCTCCAGAAATTACAATCAATCCTTTATAGTTGCCTCAAGTTGGTGCAGTGTACCGTGAATCTGATACTGCCGGTAGAGCGTTTCTGGTCCTCGTCTCTTGTTAAGATGAAGTTATAATTCGTCACGACTACCGCCATGTTCGTCTCTGGTCCTCGTCTCTTGTTAAGATGAAGTTATAATTCGCCACGACTACCGCCATGTTCGTCTCTGGTCCTCGTCTCTTGTTACATGTAAGATGAAGTTATAATTCGCCACGACTACCGCCATGTTCGTCTCTGGTCCTCGTCTCATGTTCAGATGAAGTTATAATTCGCCACGACTATCGCCATGTTCGTCTCTTGTCCTCGTCTCTTGTTACATTAAGATGAAGTTATAATTCGCCACGACTACCGCCATGTTCGTCTCTGGTCCTCGTCTCTTGTTACATGTAAGATGAAGTTATAATTCGCCACGACTACCGCCATGTTCGTCTCTGGTCCTCGTCTCTTGTTACATGTAAGATGGAGTTATAATTCGCCACGACAACCGCCATGTTCGTCTCTGGTCCTCGTCTCTTGTTACATGTAAGATGCAGTTATAATTCGCCACGACTACCGCCATGTTCGTCTCTGGTCCTCGTCTCTTGTTACATGTAAGATGAAGTTATAATTTGCCACGACTAACGCCATGTTCGTCTCTGGTCCTCGTCTCTTGTTAAGATGAAGTTATAATTTGCCACGACTAACGCCATGTTCGTCTCTGGTCCTCGTCTCCTGTTAAGATGAAGTTATAATTTGCCACGACTAACGCCATGTTCGTCTCTGGTCCTCGTCTCTTGTTAAGATGAAGTTATAATTTGCCACGACTAACGCCATGTTTTGTGTTGTCGAGTAGAGCGTCTCTGGCCCTCATGGACCTCTTGTTTAGACGAAGTTAAATTCGCTACGGCTACCGCTATGTTTCACTGTGTGGTCGCGCTGTCCCAATTTACGAACTGTTTCCTTTTGTACATATTGTTCTGGTCGGACCTTTAGGACAACCATAAACACGACTGTTCTGATATCTTCCTCATCAGTAAATGATAAATTACTCAGATGAACGTAACGTCGCCTTTACACACCATTGTTACTGTGCTTAATCTCGCCCCCGAAACCGCATACCTGGATCCGCACCGACCTTTATAGATTACGCACACATTCCCCAACAGTGGCAGTCGCACCGACCTTTATCGATAACGCACACATTCCCCAACAGTGGCAGTTACATCAGTTCGCCTTAAAATTACACCAGACCATATATTAGGCCTTTACGGTCAAACTAGCTTAAAACAATTGTTTTAAACTTCTGAAAATACAAGATGGATATGTTATATGTACTCGGTATTGGAGCTACATTGAAAACCGCCGCTTTGGCTTACATAGGGCGTCGCAGGCAGAAACATTATGTGGGGACTGTTTCACAGATTTATGTATATCCGCTGAAATCTGCCAGAGAAATTAATCCGGAGCTGACGAAAGAAGTGAAATTAACAAAACATGGGTTCGTGGTTCATGGATTAGGAGACAGGTAACAAATTGTAGGTTTTGTTTTTCTTATATTTATATGACCGTAACGGTAAGCGATACAGAAAGGTTTATGTAAACTTGAAAATTCGTGACAAGACTAAATGTTGAGCTTATACACATCCGTTTGATATAAAAACGGTCTACTTTTTAATAGTCACTTGTCTACGAAAAAAAACCGACTCGCCAAACTTAAGATTACAAGTAGGCTATTACTTTGAGTGGGTCAATGCATCTACTCCTTATGCAAATTTGGTATTTTCATTTATTTGTAGGCCAATAAGAGTCGAAGATTTTTTTTTTCAATTTGTATGTTGATTATTTTTTTCACGTAGTTCTTATCAGATGAAAGAGTCTGCATGCAAGTTGCATTAATTGTCGATATTTACATATGCGCATGCGCAAACTTCCAACAAACTGCATGATTGGCGGAGTCCTCAAGGCCCTCACCGTTGCGGGTTCGAGTCATCTCGGAGTAGGAATCCGTCATGCGTAGACGCTGTCCAGCTAGCTTACGGAAGTTCGGTGGTTATACCCAGGTTCCTGCCCGAGCACGGAAGTGTGCTCGAATTGACACAAGGGCTGGGGGTCTTCCTTCCTTACTTAGTAAAAGCTGAAAATACCTAACCAGATATGCACTCTAAGCTTAAAGCAACATAATCGTCGTCAGTCCCCGGGTCAAATAAATTTGAACACCAAATAAATTAGCGATATCGCCTGTCTGTCACCATTTTCTGTAGGAAAATTAGACAACCAATATTGAACTTTAATAAAAGCATGTGCATCTTCACAGGAAAAATTAAAAATATCACTGATTATCTCAATTCACTGCTGCTTTTGAAAAGATTACTGTTCTACACAGATATGTCGATATGTATAATCTTTTACACACAAATATTAATCGGAACCCGAGAGCTTGTGGCATGCGGTGAGCATGTAAAGATTAAGTAGAACTAGAGCTCTCTTGTCTTAAATGTACATGAACGTAAATGAATGTAACTTGCTCTATTGGTCTATTGTTGGGTATATATTATTTGTTCTATATTTTAACATTAAAGGTGTCTGGTCACCAATCAGGACGAAAATAGTAAGTGTTTTCAAATACCAAAATTTATCACATAATTTATGGAAGACATGTTAACAATGTACGTGTGGTATAATATTTTTACATAGTCAATATACGAGTGAATATATGCTAATGGACAAAGGTCTTGTTCTTTCTAGAATTTGCAACAAATTACTTTAACCGCAGTACTGCCTTAAATTCCAGATTTTTTTTTTCATTGGAAGCATATTAATTTCCTCTTTCCATCGTTACCAAATTTATGATTTTGCGATAAAAAACTTCTCGCGTTTAAAAGATAGTATAAATAGTATAGAAACCCGTACCGGACAAGACTTTTGTCCGCGAGTATATTTAATACCTAACATTAATATTGGAATATACCGTTACTAAAATTCACTCACACAGTGGTTTTCCCCAAATTTCGGCGAAATCCTCTCTTGTTCAGTCATTTATTTGCATTGTTTAGGGATACAATTTATATTAACCACCAGTGAGACGTTGAAGTAACCACCATGAACTATGAACATGCTGCTTCAAGGTTTTCTTTTCCTTCTAAGGACATCATACTTTATTTTCTAATTCACTGCGTTCAAACGAAAATAAATTATTTATCCCATATTCAAGTAATTCATAGGTAGGAAAAGAAATAAAAACACCAAGTACAATAGGAATGGTCGTATTGCATTGCTATATACTATATTTCAACGACAACATTTCATTAACGTCTATTAGCCCATCTTTCCTGCATCCTCGTCTTGGTTCGTGTCAAGCCGCACAACCGGAATCCTCGAGCCTGCTGCAATGAATGTCTATTATCATCCAGAACCTACTTGAATAGAAAAATAACATCATCTTATACATATGCAAAAGAAAAACAGCCAGTATTGTTTGCTAATAATCTGCGCCCAAAGTTAAAATAATGAAACAGAAAACGCCAAAATTTAACTAAACGTCTTTGTGTAGATTCCTATCATCTTATTCAACTTTTTACATTCGACTTAACTCGCTTACATTAAGAACAATTAAAGTCAGACAATCCAGCGCCAAGTGGCACTCACTTTCAAGCCAGTCAGCTAGTCTTCCACAAAAACAACTTCATTCCATCACAGCGCCAATCGGCACTACAGCGCCAATCGGCACTTCAATTTTACGCCACGTGGCGAGGTTCGTTCCCAGGAGGGGCAATATCTGATAATCAAACTAAACACTACCAATGCAGCGCCAAACGGCACTCACTTTCAAGCCAGTCGGCTAGTCTTTCACAAAACAATTCCATTCCAACACAGCGCCAATCGGCACTACAGCGCCAATCGGCACTTCAATTTTACGCCACGTGGCGAGGTTCGTTCCCAGGAGGGGCAATATCTGATAATCAAACTAAACACTACCAATGCAGCGCCAAATGGCATTCACTTTCAAGCCAATCGGCTAGTCTTTCACAAAACAATAAAATTCCAACACAGCGCCAATCGGCACTACAGCGCCACTCAGCGCTTCAATTTTACGCCACGTGGCGAGGTTCGCTCCCAGGAGGGGCAATATCATCTGATAATCAAACTGAACACAACCAAAGCTTCACCAAATGACATTCACTTTCAAGCCATTCGGCTAGTCTTCAAAAAACTATTCCATAACACAGCGCCAATCGGCACTTCAATTTCACGCCACATGGCGAGTTATCACTCAAATCGTTAACCTGATAATCGAGTTAAATACAACCAATGCCGCGCCAAGTGGCACTCACTTTCATGCCAATCGGCTAGTCTTCAAAACGCAATTCCATTTAAATACAGCGCCAATCGGCACTACTTCGCCAATCGGCATAACAATTTCCCAACACAGCCAAGCGGCTACACAGCGCCAAGTGACACCTCAATCTAATTCCAATCGGCTATTCTCTTAGCAAATCAATTACAAACAGCACCATGCTACACTTCAATTTTAAGCCAATTTGCGGGTTTAAAGCAACTCCTTATTTAAGTTAATGCAATCAAGCACTTCTAAGTCAAATTAACAGCGCCAAGTGGTTAAATTTGCAGTCCAAAAAATCATCATGCTTATCAATTTATGTTAAGCGTTTTTCGATTATTTTTAAATGAAGTGGCTAATCTTTTCTCTAAATCGAATCGCATATAGCGTTCACATTTTGTCAGGTTATGGGAGATCAGTCCATTAAAATCAAATATTTTGGCCAAATCAATTAAAATGCTACATTCTCCGCTAAGAAGTTTTCTTCGTCCTTATCGTTTTAATCGTAGAAAATATATCCAATTCCACGTGTAAATCGTGTCAAATTATTCTTCCAATAACTACTGATCTTAATCAAGATAAAATTTAAATTATACAATTTCTAATTTTCACGGTAACTTAAAATCAAGACGCATTTAAGCAAATGCAATGAAATATGCTGAAATGTTAGTCAAGTTGCTTTTCTTGTTTCGAACAAATGCCATTCTTGGCAAGTGACACTTAAATTTAAGACTAAGTGGCGATTTCGGAATTCGTTATACACCATGAGAATCGAACCAAACACATCCACGCTAATACAGCGCCAAGTGGAAACGTAATATTGATGCAAATGAATATAATTAAACGCCAAGTGCGCATAAAATTTTACTCCAGTAGCGAGATTAAGGCCACATCAGCCTCTAATGAAAACAAAATACATCCGGTTCAATGCAATGTTATGTTAAACTACTGATTTAGTAAAGTGATTGTTTTGTCTAAACAAACACAATAGGATATATCGCACACTTTCGCCAAGAGGCGATTGATCAGAATCGAAGCAAACATACCCAAACACAAAATAACAGAACGCACAATCTAACTTTCAGCCAAGTGGCTTGTTCACATAAAATTGTAGAAAATGTTCTCAGTCCAATGCAGCTTCTGAAAAGCGTTTGATATATACGTCAAAAATTACGAACCATTCTAATTGCGAAAAGAATCATTTGAAATTTATCTTTCATAACTTCTAAGTGACTTTTAATGCAAACTACCAAATCTTGATAACAATCGTAGAAACAAAATGAGACAAATAAGGTAATTAAGCTGCCACCTATCAACTAAAAGTGTACAAAAGTGTTAACGGAGTTCTAACCGTCTTCGCAAATGGTGAAATCAAACACATAAAATGAGGGTGGGTGGGACGGGAAATTAGAAATATTTAATATGTCTGTACAATAGCAATGCGACGACTCGAATGAATTTTATCCAAGGTTTACACCATATATAATGACACTGCACGAGAATTTCGTGAATCCTCACAACCAATAACCTTGAAGCATATATGAGATGAATTACATAGAAACGTGGATAAATACATTTATTTTCTAATTCACTGCGTTCAAACGAAAATAAATTATTTATCCCATATTCAAGTAATTCATAGGTAGGAAAAGAAATAAAAACACCAAGTACAATAGGAATGGTCGTATTGCATTGCTATATACTATCGAAAAACACAAAGAACGGGAAAATTCTATTCTTAGACCTTTATGAATTGGTAGTATCTCAGAATTAAGTAAAAGTTTGTAAAATTCACTATTAGCGCGAATGTTTTTGTTTTTTCTTTAGATTTTTATTACGTAATTTTTTGAACATTTTAATTTCTATCGACTATATCATAAAACCATATCAATACATGCACGTGCAAATCCAACTCGACAAAACCTTCAAGGAAACACACTTATCAATCTAACGTAGCGTAATACGCAACGACAAGTTATTCTGAGCTAATATACTAAGGAACTTAGCGTAAGAACTATATGTTTCTGGTATGAGTAAATGAAATTCATGCATACTGGAATATTTAAAAAATATAGTATTCCTTGTTATTCAGCGCAACTGTGGCAATGTTACCGATAATTTCCCGTAAAATCTACAGATTGATGTCATATTATATGTACAAATTATAATATTAAAACGCAAACAATCATAACTTGGGAACATGGCGATCTTCCCATTGTGCTAATGGGCTAAAGCTCGCACTCAAATATACATCCCATCATATATGAACATTCTCGTAGAAAACTCAAAAATGACTGAAAATATACGAACCCATAAATGCCAGATTTTAATATACTTTCCACTTGCCTATCCAACCATCGTTTCAGAACACCTGACAAAGCAATCTCTCCGATTCTTGGCTTACGTTGACCAACTGCATTAATGCCGAACTTGCCATAGTAATGATTATGTTGGGCTCAAACCAGCATCCCGTCATAAAAGATCAACAAATTGTTTGTCCTGAAATTACTAAGCATACTCTTTCTTAATTAATTAAAACTGTTAGAATTATAATAAAAACAGTATAAATCATGGAAAAGAAAACAAATATCCACGGATTTCAATAAACATTCTATTTTCTACCGAACCAATCGACAATGCAGTCTCTATGAAGCCAAGTCACATGTAAAGCAATAGAATTTGCTTGAAATCTTAATTGTATTAAACACTAAAATATTATAATAAATAACTGTTTTAATTATTTCTATACTTCTAAAAGTCTAACTACCGTAAGTAAACTATAGGAAAACACAAGGCTCTTTGATCAGTTTATTCTCTCCAAAACAAGAGCCACTCATTTCATTTGGATAGAAAAGTACAGTTAGCGTCTTATACTGTATAAAATATACACACTTTCCATGTTTTCCACGTGCAAATGTACATACAATGCATAACTTATTATATATGACCTATCTGATTGTTTTGCAGCAAGCCTAAATAAACGCAGTAAAATGATATTATCACCATCACACTCATTGTTACTGCTGTTTGTTTTTTAAATACATGTGTAACAATATTTTTCATCGTTATAAAATTAACTTGTCAAATTATTATCTATTACACAGAGATTAAGCGGCCAGACTAAAATTGCAACACTAATGCAAATGCAATAACAGCTGATTAACGTTCTCGTCCCTCTAGCATCACATGAACCTTCAACGAAAATAACCGAAGTCTTTAAATAAGGCCTCAAACTCTCGATTTAAAAAATCAAACATTTATACCAATATCTAGAATTCAATATTTGAAAAACTAAATAAAAACAAAAATACAAAAGCATTTCCGAAAAATGCAAACCACTCTCAGGACGCTGACTAGATACGCCTTTTATTCATCATCCAGCAATCATCACGAGACTGTCAAATCTGAAAATATTATCGTATAGCATCTCAATAACTATCAAATGGAATGCTGCATGCCCTGAATTAAAATGTTTCTTCAAACATTGCCATAACAAGTGAAATCAATCCAATTTCAAAATTAATCTCTTGTCTGTGATACTGAACAGCATTTCTTCCTCCAGTGAGTTTATCAACAACATTGCCGTTACATGCCAACGGAATAATAGTTGGAAAAAATTACTGAGATACATATTACCATTCCAAAGCCTATATTAAAATATGTTATTTAAAATGCACATGCATTAATTGCTTTTAGACAAATCGTAAATTACTGATTACAATTTCATGTCACATTTACCAACAATTAAAGATAAAAACTTTCTAAATATACATTCCCCTTATTCTATTCTTTGATTGCACTAGATATACATATAATATCAAAATGATTTACTTATCGAACACCACGTGCTCTTCCTCAAGTTTCTAAAATCTGAAAAATGTACAAAATAAATACTCATCAGTGACAAAATAATTTGTCAATGGTTCCGACTATCGCTGTTATTGCCGACTCCGAGCTCAAGTTGTATCCATGCCCTAGGATATTTGAAGAAAGTTGCCGAACATGAACTCCATCAGAAAATTTAATTGTCCTTCTCACAGTCAAGTAATGACCTTCTCAAATACGTCCTTAACAATTTATGGATTAGAAATATTTAATATGTCTGTACAATAGCAATGCGACGACTCGAATGAATTTTATCCAAGGTTTACACCATATATAATGACACTGCACGAGAATTTCGTGAATCCTCACAACCAATAACCTTGAAGCATATATGAGATGAATTACATAGAAACGTGGATAAATACATTTATTTGCTAAGCTGAGTACAATATTTAATGCACTTGATATAAAAAATCGATTATTTAATCTCCGAATTTGTATAATCCTATTCAGATTGATATCTGGATATTATCTAATATTCTTCTAAAAATATCTGTTGGTAGATCTACTTTTTACTCAAAAAATAATTGTTTGATTAATAAAACAAATTTTGATAATAATTTTTTATACTGATTGTTAAATGAAACGACTTCCTTCAGTACCTTATAACTGGGATGGTTTTAGTCACAGTTTAAATGATTTGATCGCCCCGATGTTCTTTTCGAATGATAACACGTATATTTCCGCCTGAAATGATAACACTTATATTTCCGCCTGAAATGATAACACGTATATTTCCGTCTGAAATGATAACACGTATATTTCCGTCTGAAATGATAACACATATATTTCCGTCTGAAATAATAACTCGTATATTTCCTTCTGTTTTAGATTCTGGGTGGTAACCAGAAATGGCCAACGACAAAATGTTTCGTTTATACCCCGTCTGTTGTTGATCCGAACAAGCATACATGACAATTACCTTCGCCTTGAAGCCCCAGGCATGGAGCCCCTGGACATGCCCATCAACCCTGACGTCAATCCGGATCAAGTGGTAACCATATAGTAAGTAAATACGTCTTATTTCTCGGCAATTCATGTCTATTAATGCAAATAATCAGACCATTTGTATTCTGACCACAGTATGGTATGTATTGCTTTCGACTTCTTTCAGCCTGAAAGAGGCAGACCAGACAGCTCTGGATTGCGGGGACAAGGCTGCCGCGTGGATCTCAAGAGTGCTAGAGAAAGACAACGTTCGTCTCAACTACTCACCTACCTCAATGCAGAAACGGCTTTCTATATCAACTGTGAAAGAATGGTCGACACAGATAAAACCAACCGACGAAGTTTGCATTTTCTTATTTAGCTTTTTTAACAAAAAAAATAAAACAATATACAAAGTTAGGTCAATATAAGGAACGTTATGTGGTACGGGCAGGGCATATAACTCGCATCCCGACAATTTTACTTGTTAACTAAAATTCATTGCGTACTTATTACCGTGTAATTTCCGAGTCACAATAAATATTTAAGAGCCCAGTCGCGTTTCCAAGTACTGTATAAGTACTAATATTGGCGGGAGTTTAATTTTGGCGATATTGGCGGTCAGGGTCAGTTGCGCCAATATAAAACACCGCCAATAAAAATCCCCGTCAATTTAAAACACCACCAATTTAATATCTGAAAGGAAAGAAAGAAGCATTATAGAGTTGTAGCTTTTGTACATGCAGTAAATTAAATCGAGTTTTTTTTAAATATCTCATAGAAACTCGCTTTAAAAAATTAAATAATATTAAATCGAACAAATAGGTAAACATATAATGCGTCAACATAAGGAATATAGGAAAAACTTTAAAAATCTTCTTGTCTGAAACCACAAGGCCTAGAGCTTAGATATTTGGCATTTAGCACCCTCTAGTGGAACTCTACAAAGATTGTTCAAATTATTTTCCTGGGGTCAAAATTGGCCCCGCCCCAGGGGTCACTTCATTTTATATAGACTTATATAGGAAAAACATTAAAAAATCTTCTTGTCTGAAACCACAAGGCCTAGAGCTTAGATATTTGGCATTTAGCATCCTCTAGTGGAACTCTACAAAGATTGTTCAAATTATTTCCCTGGGGTCAAAACTGGCCCCGCCCTAGGGGTCACTTCATTTTACATAGACTTATATAGGAAAAACTTTAAAAATCTTCTTGTCTGAAACCACAAGGCCTAGAGCTTAGATATTTGGCATTTAGCACCCTCTAGTGGAACTCTACAAAGATTGTTCAAATTATTTCCCTGGGGTCAAAATTGGCCCCGCCCCAGGGGTCACTTCATTTTACATAGACTTATATAGGAAATCTTTAAAAAGCTTCTTCTCACAAACCACAATGCGTACAGCTTAGATATTTTGTATGTAGCATTGTCTAATGGATGTCTACTAAATTTGTTCAAATTATGTCCCCTGGGCCAAAATCTGCCACGCCCTCGGGTTCTCTTGGTTTACATATAGTTATATAGGAAAAACATGAAAAATCATTTTTCTCCAAAACTAATAGGACTCGATCTTAGATATTTGGTGCTGAGTATTGTGTGGAGATCCTTTATCAACTTTGTTTAAAAGTTGGCCCTGGGGTCAAAATTGTCCCCGCCATGGGGGCCCTTAATATGTGAAAAAGGCAAACTTTAAAAATCTTTCTACTTGAAATCTCAATGCCTAAAGCTTAGATATTTGGTATGTAGCATTGTCTAGTGGATGTCTACCAAGTGTGTTCAAATTATGTCCCCTGGGCAAAAATTGGCCACGCCCCAGGGTTCTCTTAGTTAACATTGATTTATATAGGAAAACATGAAAAATCATTTTTCTCCGAAACTAATAGGACTAGACCTTAGATATTTGATGTTGAGTATTGTGAAGAGACCCTTTACCAACATTGTTTAAATGTTAACCCTGGGGTCAATATTGGCCCCGCCCCGGGGCCCTTAATATGTAAAAAAGGCAATTTTTAAAAATCTTCTTACTGGAAACCTCAATGCCTTAAGCTTAGATATTTGTTATGTAGCATTGTCTAGTGGATATCTACCAAGTTTGTTCAAATTATGTCCCCTGGGCCAAGATTGGCCACGCCCCAGGGTTCTCTTAGTTTGCATTGATTTATATAGGAAAACATAAATAATCATTTTTCTCTGAAACTAATGCGACTAGACCTTAGATATTTCGTAGATATTGAGTATTGTAAAGAGAGTATTGTGAAGAGACCCTTTACCAGCATTATTTAAATGTAGGCCCTGGGGTAAAGCTGAAAGTACTTTTGTACTCAGGTGAGCAATACAGGGCCATGATGGCCCTCTTGTTCATCAAGGGTTTTATTTTGGCGGTCTGGCTTGTTAGCGCCAATATATGACCCCGCCAATATAAAACACTTTAAAAAACACCAAAATTTGACACCGCCAATATTAAGCGCTATACAGTATAAACGAGACAAGAGTTCAATGATTTGTCCATGCGTGTGGGGTTTCAAAACACATACATGTATATTCATATAACCCCTTACTAAAAGTGAATGGTTAATATGTTTCTGCAATTTTCATTGAATTCTGATTTGTGTATATATGTAAGATTGAAAGGTATTCACACTACATGTATTTTGTTATTCAGTACTTGTTTATTGTTTATGACACAGTTATATATGTTAGAATGCTATGACAACGATAACACGTAAAAACAGTGGAAATCTAGATGGCTTTCACTTGCTACATGTATGTTTAGTGAAGTTGCAGAATCGGGTGTACAGTTAAACCCTTCTATAGACTACCCCGAAATTCAGACGAACTCGATAATAGAACTTCTAATTCAAAGTCCCTTTAAACAGTTTTGCTCTATTTTCTACCCCTGAATTCAGACCACCCCATTTAAAGGACCACTTCTTTCCAGTTCCAAACGGTGACCTTAATAGTGGGGTTTCACTGTACGTAAATATTTACACGTTTTCATTCTGTCTTTAGGTAGCATTCCAAGATTTTGTCCAGTGCCTGATAATGGCGGAGTCTTCCATGGAAGCGTTGAATGCGCGTCTCGACAAACCCATACCAGCGTTACAATTTAGACCTAATATTGTTGTGAAAGGGAGTATTCCGTTTGACGAAGTAAGTAAACCAGGGGCGGATCCAGAGAGGGTTCAATAGGGTTGCTCGAATCCTCTTTTTGGGAACAATATTTAATTTTATTGCAGATTTTGGCCAGTAAGTTGGAAAATATCATTTAACTACCCTAAAACTGCCCCAAAAGAACCCCCTTTCTTGAAGTCTCAGATCCGACCCTGAAGTTAACGCATGCGTGTCCATAATTACGTTTGTTTCAGGCAGCTCAAACACGTTACTGCGGTATGACTTACGAGATCAGCTGGAATAAGTTTCCTATAATAATAATAATAAAGCATATTTCTGGGAATTTTTAGAAATGTTTTATTTTCTGATTTTTTTCTTTATTTTAATGATCTTCACTTAGTGTGTCAGATTAACAGTAATAAATCGAAAATCGGGAATGTTTATGTATCATAATAACTGTTATGTTACAAAGAAAATTAGAAAAACTATAGTTTTTTTATTCTGTTTTCGATTGGAATTTTAATTTTGCAATTTATATTGTGATTTTGGTAGGAAAATCATCCGATCGGAAACTATTGATTTTACGACCTCGAAGTTGCATGAAAAATCCCAACGTAAGTTTATATGTAAAACATGTGCAGTTTTTGTTACGAATGGCAAATAATCATTCATAAACTAGTTTTCATAAAAAAATGACATCACCCACTGACCACCGAGTTTGACTCTGGAAATTAAATTTGTTCTACCAAGATCGTGTTATTGCAATATTTCAGCACAATTGGGAAAATATCTTTATCGGAGACTCTGCTCAAGTTAGATTTGTGGACATCTGTACCAGGTAACTAATAAGACCTTTTTTGGCTATAGAGTCCATTATTCTCTGTAGTTTTATAATTTTATAAATATTTTGGCTATTGGGAGATATTATATTTCCAGTATTTAATATTAAGATTCGGTGAAGTCATTTGATTTCTCTGGTGCTTATTTTCGCACTCGAAGTACGGGGCGTCTTTTTACAGTTGCCTCACAACATTTAACGACTTGAATAATTATGACAGATAAAGGATCTCGTGGAAACACATTTAATTGAAAACTGACTGAAGGTACATGAATTTGAACGTACATGAATTGTATACACCACACGTCACACTATATTATAGTGTGGCGTTTGTACAGCGCGTGGTTTGTTATTTTCAAATCAGGATTATTTCTCGCGCGCTGAGGGTGTTATTAAGAAACTTTTTATAACTCCAAATCGGTGCATTAAGACCACTGCTTGGAACACCGGCTTTTAATTAATTGATAGAAGTTTTTTTTTCTTGACACGTGGTCTGTATAAACATGCTGGGCGGCAACAGTCGCCATTTCAGCCAATCGGATGCTTGATTTTTGATACTGGTCCCCGGTTTTAGTTTCATGATCTTGTGCCCTGGTGTATTTCAGATGTCAGATCGTAACCTACAATCCAGAGAGTGCCGAAAGAGACAAGCAAGGGGAACCACTCACAGAAATGAGGAAGTAATGGTCAATTTTATTATTGTATACTGAACAAAACATTGTTTAACGTTTGCTTTTACTCACTTGTTTTGCTAGTCCAGTCAAAATGTAATGTTCATTTTCAAACGCGTTAGATTTGTTTGCTTATTTTAAAAAAAATTCCAGAGGAATATCATTCCGTGTTGTTTTAACCGAATATTCTTTCCAACAATATTCGATTTTAATTTGAAATTAAATCGCCATATTCCACCACCACCGTGTGGTAATGCATTTTCAGCATATGGGAGTTGTTTGTGAAAACTAATCTCGTTTCTCGATGAACTAATAATTTCCCGACTTTTAAACTGAAAACGAAACACCAAAAAAAAAATATCCCCAAAATAAACAAACTTATTGTAATTAAAAATTATCGAAAATTATCAAAAAATCTAAGCAAAACACTTATCGAAAGCCAGGTCTGCCTAATGTCAATATTAAACATTTAAAATTGTTAAATCAGTCTAAGTTTTATATTTGATTTCCTTTCAAGAACGATTTCCTGTGTCTAACGGTCTGCCCGCCTCCTACGAGTGAATGTATGGGTCTGAACTTCCTGTTTTCTGGTGGAGGAAGACCTCTCGGGATTATTTCAGATACGGGCGGGAACACGGGTGGAACCGGCGACGTTCCGCTAACTAGCTGGATAGCTTTCTTCATAAAATATTACGACTGTAAGAGGACTCGAACTAGTGATGTGCCGATGATCAGAAAACATCGATTAGCGACGTGTAAATGCTGCTCGATGTCGATGATCGATGTCGTTCTCTCATAATCGATTAACAGTTGAGACATGCGCAGTGTAAGAGACAAAATATAAAGATACGGGTTCCGGCTTTTACACTGGCCATAAAGGGAAATCACTTTTTAAAATTAAAAATTAAAATGGCGACCCGAGAGAACCTAGGCAAAAAAATTAATCAGAAGCACTTTAGATTCTACATGATTAACGAAGAACTTCCATCGCACAGAAAAAACATAGACCTAACAAAATTCCTTTGCAGAATTTGTTGCAAATAGTACAAAAATACAGGCAACTAGCAAAAACGCTAAAATGGCGCCGATTTTGTCGAGCGTCTGAGTTGCGTAGCTATATGACGATGGTAAAAATTCTTCGAATAAATATGTTTTGCATTAACTAGACCTCTTATCTTGTGTCTTCAGCCTTAAAATCAGTATATTATTCATAGGAAAACGCAACATTTTTGCATTTGAGAATTCATGTGGCGGATCTAGAGGGGTTCAGTTCAGTTGCACAAACCTTTTTGGGCAGCAATGATTTTGATTCGGTTTTTGTCAGAAAGTTAAAATTTATTAGTATCCAGTAATTATGTATGCTACTGATCTATGAACGTTTGTAAACCTGACACTGCGTAAATTAAGAAACCGATTATAATCGTGAAATCGCATCGGAAAGGGCAACCGATTCCAACCGATGATCGATTATGAATTGCAACCGATTTCCCAACACTAACTCGAACCCACATTGGTTATGGGCCTGTGTTTTTGAGCCACCGGCCGTAACAACTAGGTCACGAACGTTTCTTGCTTGTAAGAATAATACCAATTGCTCATACGTTTTGTGTTTGTTCATTCTTTAGGTTCCTCTGCATGGAGCCATACGGCCCCTACAAGCCAGTGATGGGTATTCACACCGCTACAGAGACCGAGGGTGTCATCAAAATAGGAGATCCCGTGTATGTTGTTCGAAAGTAAAATATTCACATGGTTGTAGCGGCTTGTCGTGAGCGAATAAATCTTATGAACAAGTCATGAATTTGTCGGTTGTTATCTCCCTTGGATTGGTGAATAAATTGATTTCCCACAAATACGTTGCTAATAATGGGTTTCAGCGAATTAATCTTGTAATCAAATTTCATAACCTTTTAGGTTATTATCTCCCTTGGATTTATGAATACCTTGACTTCCCTTAAAAATGTAAAAACTTTTGAGAAAAGGCCGGAAGCAGTAAAACAAAGAAAAAATAGCAGTTTATTTCTCTGTCAATCAAGTATTAAACGAGAATTTTCTCGTATTTGATTAGTTACGCTCATTAATTAACGAGTATGTACTTTTCTTGTTTTCAACATATTTTGGGCTCGTTTTGGCGTATACCTACAAGAGTCTTACATATATAAATATAATAATTGTAATTCCACATATATGACATAAAATGATCTGGACAGAAGTTACCTTTTTTAACATAAGAACTTAAGTCTTTATTTGCTTTCAATGACGCGGATTACGATGTTGTTGCTGCAGCTAATGGCGACAATAAAAAATTCACAAAAATGGAAACTTTCCCCAAGGCGGAGTCAGTAATAATTCTATATAAATTTCAACACTTGTATTCTAATTTTCTGACTTGTGTGCGTCCTTTTTCAAGAATAAAAATATTATTCTTGAAAAATGACACGAGGTCTAAAATATGAGTCCGAAAATTTGAATAGCAGGATGAATGAGTTCGAAAATTTGAATAACAGGGTAAATGAGTCCGAAAATTTGAATAACAGGAATGAGTACGAAAATTTGAATAACAGGGTAAATTAGGACGAAAATTTGAATATCAGGGTGAATGAGTCCGAAAATTTGAATAACAGGGTGTATGAGTCCGAAAATTTGAATAACAGGGTGAATGAGTCCGAAAATTTGAATATCAGGGTGAATGAGTACGAAAATTTGAAAAACCGGGTGA
This sequence comes from Corbicula japonica, assembly GCA_038501625.1. Classification (NCBI taxonomy): domain Eukaryota; kingdom Metazoa; phylum Mollusca; class Bivalvia; order Venerida; family Cyrenidae; genus Corbicula; species Corbicula japonica. The sequence goes on from JAZAYU010000104.1 coordinate 1,474,628, forward strand.
ATGAGTACGAAAATTTGAAAAAACAGGGTGAATGAGTCCGAAAATTTGAATATCAAGGTGACTGAGTACGAAAATTTGAATAAAAGGGTAAATGAGTCCGAAATTGTCCGAAAATTTGAATAACAGGGTGAACGAGTCCGAAAATTTGAATAACAGGGTGAATGAGTCCGAAAAATTGAATAACAGGGTGAATGAGTCCGAAAATTTTAATATCAGGGTGAATGAGTTCGAAAATTAAATAACAGGGTAAATGAGTCCGAAAATTTGAATAACAGGAATGAGTACGAAATTTGAATAACAGGGTAAATTAGGACGAAAATTTGAATATCAGGGTGAATGAGTCCGAAAATTTGAATAACAGGGTGTATGAGTCCGAAAATTTGAATAACAGGGTGAATGAGTACGAAAATTTGAAAAACCGGGTGAATGAGTACGAAAATTTGAAAAGCAGGGTGAATGAGTCCGAAAATTTGAATATCAAGGTGACTGAGTACGAAAATTTGAATAAAAGGGTAAATGAGTCCGAAATTTGAAAAGCAGGGTGAATGTGTCCGAAAATTTGAATAACAGGGTGAACGAGTCCGAAAATTTGAATAACAGGGTGAATGAGTCCGAAAAATTGAATATCAGGGTGAATGAGTACGAAAATTTGAATAACAGGGTGAATGAGTCCGAAAATTTGAAAAGCAGGGTGAATGAGTCCGAAAATTTGAATATCAGGGTGAATGAGTACGAAATTTTAATAAGAGGGTAAATGAGTCCGAAAATTTGAATATCAGGGTGAATGAGTACGAAAATTTGAATAACAGGGTGAATGAGGCCGAAAATTTGAAAAGCAGGGTGAAGGAGCACGAAAATTTGAATAACTGGGTGAATGAGTCCGAAAATTTGAATATCAGTGTGAATGATTCCGAAAATTTGAATAACAGGGTGAATGAGTCCGAAAACTTGAATAACAGGGTGAATGAGTCCGAAAATTTGAATATCAGGGTGAATGAGTACGAAAATTTGAATAACAGGGTGAATGAGTCCGAAAATTTGAATATCAGGGTGAATGAGTATGAAAATTTGAATAAAAGGGTAAATGAGTCCGAAAATTTGAAAATCAGGGTGAAGGAGCACGAAAATTTGAATAACAGGGTGAATGAGTCCGAAAATTTGAATAACAGGGTGAATGAGTCCGAAAATTTGAATGACAGGGTGAATTAGGCCGAAATTAGATTAACAGCGTGAATGAGGCCGAAATTTGAAAAACAGGGTGAATGAGTACGAAAAATTGAATAACTGGATGAATGAGTCCGAAAAAAAGAATTACAGGGATAATGAGTCTGAAAATTTGAATAAAATAGTGAAAATTTGCATAAAGTAAAGAAAAAGTTAATGATTATGATTGTTATGAAGAACAAATAAGTTGACTGTTATTATTTAAACACACAAACACAAACATAATTCTAGAAAAGGATAAGAGTCCGAAAATTTGAATAAAAGAGTGAAAATTTACATAGAGATAAAGAAAAGGTAAGTGATTATGATTAATATTAGAAAAAAAAACAACAAGAATGTGTAATATTATTAAAACACCGTGGCATACAAAAAATATTATATAATAAATTCAGTGAATACTTTTATTTAAAAACAAAACAAATAAAGCA
>JAZAYU010000104.1:1476779-1553369 GCA_038501625.1 Corbicula japonica
ACAGATTTATGTATATCCGCTGAAATCTGCCAGAGAAATTAATCCGGAGCTGACGAAAGAAGTGAAATTAACAAAACATGGGTTCGTGGTTCATGGATTAGGAGACAGGTAACAAATTGTAGGTTTTGTTTTTCTTATATTTATATGACCGTAACGGTAAGCGATACAGAAAGGTTTATGTAAACTTGAAAATTCGTGACAAGACTAAATGTTGAGCTTATACACATCCGTTTGATATAAAAACGGTCTACTTTTTAATAGTCACTTGTCTACGAAAAAAAAAACCGACTCGCCAAACTTAAGATTACAAGTAGGCTATTACTTTGAGTGGGTCAATGCATTTACTCCTTATGCAAATTTGGTATTTTCATTTATTTGTAGGCCAATAAGAGTCGAAGATTTTTTTTTTTCAATTTGTATGTTGATTATTTTTTTCACGTAGTTCTTATCAGATGAAAGAGTCTGCATGCAAGTTGCATTAATTGTCGATATTTACATATGCGCATGCGCAAACTTCCAACAAACTGCATGATTGGCGGAGTCCTCAAGGCCCTCACCGTTGCGGGTTCGAGTCATCTCGGAGTAGGAATCCGTCATGCGTAGACGCTGTCCAGCTAGCTTACGGAAGTTCGGTGGTTATACCCAGGTTCCTGCCCGAGCACGGAAGTGTGCTCGAATTGACACAAGGGCTGGGGGTCTTCCTTCCTTACTTAGTAAAAGCTGAAAATACCTAACCAGATATGCACTCTAAGCTTAAAGCAACATAATCGTCGTCAGTCCCCGGGTCAAATAAATTTGAACACCAAATAAATTAGCGATATCGCCTCTCTGTCACCATTTTCTGTAGGAAAATTAGACAACCAATATTGAACTTTAATAAAAGCATGTGCATCTTCACAGGAAAAATTAAAAATATCACTGATTATCTCAATTCACTGCTGCTTTTGAAAAGATTACTGTTCTACACAGATATGTCGATATGTATAATCTTTTACACACAAATATTAATCGGAACCCGAGAGCTTGTGGCATGCGGTGAGCATGTAAAGATTAAGTAGAACTAGAGCTCTCTTGTCTTAAATGTACATGAACGTAAATGAATGTAACTTGCTCTATTGGTCTATTGTTGGGTATATATTATTTGTTCTATATTTTAACATTAAAGGTGTCTGGTCACCAATCAGGACGAAAATAGTAAGTGTTTTCAAATACCAAAATTTATCACATAATTTATGGAAGACATGTTAACAATGTACGTGTGGTATAATATTTTTACATAGTTAATATACGAGTGAATATATGCTAATGGACAAAGGTCTTGTCCGGTCTAGAATTTGCAACACATTACTTTAACGGCAGTACTGCCTTAAATTCCAGAATTTTTTTTTCATTGAAAGCATATTAATTTCCTCTTTCCATCGTTACCAAATTTATGATTGTGCGATAAAAAACTTCTCGCGTTTAAAAGATAGTATAAATAGTATAGAAACCCGTACCGGACAAGACTTTTGTCCGCGAGTATATTTAATACCTAACATTAATATTGGAATATACCGTTACTAAAATTCACTCACACAGTGGTTTTCCCCAAATTTCGGCGAAATCCTCTCTTGTTCAGTCATTTATTTGCATTGTTTAGGGATACAATTTATATTAACCACCAGTGAGACGTTGAAGTATCCACCATGAACTATGAACATGCTGCTTCAAGGTTTTCTTTTCCTTCTAAGGACATCATACTTTATTTGCTAAGCTGAGTACAATATTTAATGCACTTGATATAAAAAATCGATTATTTAATCTCCGAATTTGTATAATCCTATTCAGATTGATATCTGGATATTATCTAATATTCTTCTAAAAATATCTGTTGGTAGATCTACTTTTTACTCAAAAAATAATTGTTTGATTAATAAAACAAATTTTGATAATAATTTTTTATACTGATTGTTAAATGAAACGACTTCCTTCAGTAGCTTATAACTGGGATGGTTTTAGTCACAGTTTAAATGATTTGATCGCCCCGATGTTCTTTTCGAATGATAACACGTATATTTCCGCCTGAAATGATAACACTTATATTTCCGCCTGAAATGATAACACGTATATTTCCGTCTGAAATGATAACACGTATATTTCCGTCTGAAATGATAACACATATATTTCCGTCTGAAATAATAACTCGTATATTTCCTTCTGTTTTAGATTCTGGGTGGTAACCAGAAATGGCCAACGACAAAATGTTTCGTTTATACCCCGTCTGTTGTTGATCCGAACAAGCATACATGACAATAACCTTCGCCTTGAAGCCCCAGGCATGGAGCCCCTGGACATGCCCATCAACCCTGACGTCAATCCGGATCAAGTGGTAACCATATAGTAAGTAAATACGTCTTATTTCTCGGCAATTCATGTCTATTAATGCAAATAATCAGACCATTTGTATTCTGACCACAGTATGGTATGTATTGCTTTCGACTTCTTTCAGCCTGAAAGAGGCAGACCAGACAGCTCTGGATTGCGGGGACAAGGCTGCCGCGTGGATCTCAAGAGTGCTAGAGAAAGACAACGTTCGTCTCAACTACTCACCTACCTCAATGCAGAAACGGCTTTCTATATCAACTGTGAAAGAATGGTCGACACAGATAAAACCAACCGACGAAGTTTGCATTTTCTTATTTAGCTTTCTTAACAAAAAAATAAAACAATATACAAAGTTAGGTCAATATAAGGAACGTTATGTGGTACGGGCAGGGCATATAACTCGCATCCCGACAATTTTACTTGTTAACTAAAATTCATTGCGTACTTATTACCGTGTAATTTCCGAGTCACAATAAATATTTAAGAGCCCAGTCGCGTTTCCAAGTACTGTATAAGTACTAATATTGGCGGGAGTTTAATTTTGGCGATATTGGCGGTCAGGGTCAGTTGCGCCAATATAAAACACCGCCAATAAAAATCCCCGTCAATTTAAAACACCACCAATTTAATATCTGAAAGGAAAGAAAGAAGCATTATAGAGTTGTAGCTTTTTACATGCAGTAAATTAAATCGAGTTTTTTTAAATATCTCATAGAAACTCGCTTTAAAATAATTAAATAATATTAAATCGAACAAATAGGTAAACATATAATGCGTCAACATAAGGAATATAATTGGAATTTCAAACAAAGCAATCGAATACTGTATTAGGTAGCTGCGATAATGTTTTCACACTTAGAAATTTACAATAAAATAACTGTGGCGTTTACCTTTCTCTCCCATTGTCCAATTTCCGCCATTTTTAGCTCACCTGAGCACTTGTGCTCATGATGAGCTTTTAGGATCGCCCTGTGTCCGTCGTGCGTCGTGCCTCGTGCGTCGTCCGTCGTGCGTCGTCAATTTTTGCTTTAAACAACATCTCCTCTTAAACCCCTGGGCCAAAGTTGATGAAACTTGCCACGGATGTTCCTTGCATGAAGCTCTTCCAAAGTTGTTCAAAGAAATCAATTCCATGCAGAACTCTGGTTGCCATGGCAACCGAAAGGAAAAACTTTAAAAATCTTCTTGTCTGAAACCACAAGGCCTAGAGCTTAGATATTTGGCATTTAGCACCCTCTAGTTGAACTCTACAAAGATTGTTCAAATTATTTCCCTGGGGTCAAAATTGGCCCCGCCCCAGGGGTCACTTCATTTTATATAGACTTATATAGGAAAAACTTTAAAAATCTTCTTGTCTGAAACCACAAGGCCTAGAGCTTAGATATTTGGCATTTAGCACCCTCTAGAGGAACTCTACAAAGATTGTTCAAATTATTTCCCTGGGGTCGAAATTGGCCCCGCCCCAGGGGTCACTTCATTTTACATAGACTTATATAGGAAAAACTTTAAAAATCTTCTTGTCTGAAACCACAAGGCCTAGAGCTTAGTTATTTGGCATTTAGCACCCTCTAGTGGAACTCTACAAAGATTGTTCAAATTATTTCCCTGGGGTCAAAATTGGCCCCGCCCCAGGGGTCACTTCATTTTATCAAGACTTATATAGGAAAAACTTTAAAAATCTTCTTGTCTGAAACCACAAGACCTAGAGCTTAGATATTTGGCATTTAGCATCCTCTAGTGGAACTCTACAAAGATTGTTCAAATTATTTCCCTGGGATCGAAATTGGCCCCGCCCCAGGGGTCACTTCATTTTACATAGACTTATAAAGGAAAAACTTTAAAAATCTTCTTGTCTGAAACCACAAGGCCTAGAGCTTAGTTATTTGGCATTTAGCATCCTCTAGTGGAACTCTACAAAGATTGTTCAAATTATTTCCCTGGGGTCAAAATTGGCCCCGCCCCAGGGGTCACTTCATTTTACATAGACTTATATAGGAAATCTTTAAAAATCTTCTTGTCTGAAACCACAAGGCCTAGAGCTTAGATATTTGGCATTTAGCACCCTCTAGTGGAACTCTACAAAGATTGCTCAAATTATTTTCCTGGGGTCAAAATTGGCCCCGCCCCAGGTGTCACTTCATTTTATATAGACTTATATAGGAAAAACATTAAAAAATCTTCTTGTCTGAAACCACAAGGCCTAGAGCTTAGATATTTGGCATTTAGCATCCTCTAGTGGAACTCTACAAAGATTGTTCAAATTATTTCCCTGGGGTCAAAATTGGCCCCGCCCTAGGGGTCACTTCATTTTACATAGACTTATATAGGAAAAACTTTAAAAATCTTCTTGTCTGAAACCACAAGGCCTAGAGCTTAGATATTTGGCATTTAGCACCCTCTAGTGGAACTCTACAAAGATTGTTCAAATTATTTCCCTGGGGTCAAAATTGACCCCGCCCCAGGGGTCACTTCATTTTACATAGACTTATATAGGAAATCTTTAAAAAGCTTCTTCTCACAAACCACAATGCGTACAGCTTAGATATTTTGTATGTAGCATTGTCTAATGGATGTCTACTCAATTTGTTCAAATTATGTCCCCTGGGCCAAAATCTGCCACGTCATCGGGTTCTCTTGGTTTACATATAGTTATATAGGAAAAACATGAAAAATCATTTTTCTCCAAAACTAATAGGACTCGATCTTAGATATTTGGTGCTGAGTATTGTGTAGAGATCCTTTATCAACTTTGTTTAAAAGTTGGCCCTGGGGTCAAAATTGTCCCCGCCATGGGGGCCCTTAATATGTGAAAAAGGCAAACTTTAAAAATCTTTCTACTTGAAATCTCAATGCCTAAAGCTTAGATATTTGGTATGTAGCATTGTCTAGTGGATGTCTACCAAGTGTGTTCAAATTATGTCCCCTGGGCAAAAATTGGCCACGCCCCAGGGTTCTCTTAGTTAACATTGATTTATATAGGAAAACATGAAAAATCATTTTTCTCCGAAACTAATAGGACTAGACCTTAGATATTTGATGTTGAGTATTGTGAAGAGACCCTTTACCAACATTGTTTAAATGTTAACCCTGGGGTCAATATTGGCCCCGCCCCGGGGGCCCTTAATATGTAAAAAAGGCAATTTTTAAAAATCTTCTTACTGGAAACCTCAATGCCTTAAGCTTAGATATTTGTTATGTAGCATTGTCTAGTGGATATCTACCAAGTTTGTTCAAATTATGTCCCCTGGGCCAAGATTGGCCACGCCCCAGGGTTCTCTTAGTTTGCATTGATTTATATAGGAAAACATAAGTAATCATTTTTCTCTGAAACTAATGCGACTAGACCTTAGATATTTCGTGTTGAGTATTGTAAAGAGAGTATTGTGAAGAGACCCTTTACCAGCATTATTTAAATGTAGGCCCTGGGGTAAAGCTGAAAGTACTTTTGTACTCAGGTGAGCAATACAGGGCCATGATGGCCCTCTTGTTCATCAAGGGTTTTATTTTGGCGGTCTGGCTTGTTAGCGCCAATATATGACCCCGCCAATATAAAACACTTTAAAATACACCAAAATTTGACACCGCCAATATTAAGCGCTATACAGTATAAACGAGACAAGAGTTCAATGATTTGTCCATGCGTGTGGGGTTTCAAAACACATACATGTATATTCATATAACCCCTTACTAGAAGTGAATGGTTAATATGTTTCTGCAATTTTCATTGAATTCTGATTTGTGTATATATGTAAGATTGAAAGGTATTCACACTACATGTATTTTGTTATTCAGTACTTGTTTATTGTTTATGACACAGTTATATATGTTAGAATTCTATGACAACGATAACACGTAAAAACAGTGGAAATCTAGATTGCTTTCACTTGCTACATGTATGTTTAGTGAAGTTGCAGAATCGGGTGTACAGTTAAACCCTTCTATAGACTACCCCGAAATTCAGACGAACTCGATAATAGAACTTCTAATTCAAAGTCCCTTTAAACAGTTTTGCTCTATTTTCTACCCCTGAATTCAGACCACCCCATTTAAAGGACCACTTCTTTCCAGTTCCAAACGGTGACCTTAATAGAGGGGTTTCACTGTACGTAAATATTTACACGTTTTCATTCTGTCTTTAGGTAGCATTCCAAGATTTTGTCCAGTGCCTGATAATGGCGGAGTCTTCCATGGAAGCGTTGAATGCGCGTCTCGACAAACCCATACCAGCGTTACAATTTAGACCTAATATTGTTGTGAAAGGGAGTATTCCGTTTGACGAAGTAAGTAAACCAGGGGCGGATCCAGAGAGGGTTGCTCGAATCCTCTTTTTGGGAACAATATTTAATTTTATTGCAGATTTTGGCCAGTAAGTTGGAAAATATCATTTAACTACCCTAAAACTGCCCCAAAAGAACCCCCTTTCTTGAAGTCTCAGATCCGACCCTGAAGTTAACGCATGCGTGTCCATAATTACGTTTGTTTCAGGCAGCTCAAACACGTTACTGCGGTATGACTTACGAGATCAGCTGGAATAAGTTTCCTATAATAATAATAATAAAGCATATTTCTGGGAATTTTTAGAAATGTTTGATTTTCTGATTTTTTTTCTTTATTTTAATGATCTTCACTTAGTGTGTCAGATTAACAGTAATAAATAGAAAATCGGGAATGTTTATGTATGATAATAACTGTTATGTTACAAAGAAAATTAGAAAAACTATAGTTTTTTATTCTGTTTTCGATTGGAATTTTAATTTTGCAATTTATATTGTGATTTTGGTAGGAAAATCATCCGATCGGAAACTATTGATTTTACGACCTCGAAGTTGCATGAAAAATCCCAACGTAAGTTTATATGTAAAAACATGTGCAGTTTTTGTTACGAATGGCAAATAATCATTCATAAACTAGTTTTCATAAAAAATGACATCACCCACTGACCACCGAGTTTGACTCTGGAAATTAAATTTGTTCTACCAAGATCGTGTTATTGCAATATTTCAGCACAATTGGGAAAATATCTTTATCGGAGACTCTGCTCAAGTTAGATTTGTGGACATCTGTACCAGGTAACTAATAAGACCTTTTTTGGCTATTGAGTCCATTATTCTCTGTAGTTTTATAATTTTATAAATATTTTGGCTATTTTCGCACTCGAAGTACGGGGCGTCTTTTTACAGCCGCCTCACAACATTTAACGACTTGAATAATTATGACAGATAAAGGATCTCGTGGAAACACATATAATTGAAAACTGACTGAAGGTACATGAATTTGAACGTACATGAATTGTATACACCACACGTCACACTATATTATAGTGTCGCGTTTGTACACCGCGTGGTTTGTTATTTTCAAATCAGGATTATTTCTCGCGCGCTGAGGGTGTTATTAAGAAACTTTCAGTTTATCGGTGCATTAAGACCACTGCTTGAAACCCGGCTTTTAATTAATTGATAGAAGTTTTTTTTTCTTGACACGTGGTCTGTATAAACATGCTGGGCGGCAACAGTCGCCATTTCAGCCAATCGGATGCTTGATTTTTGATACTGGTCCCCGGTTTTAGTTTTATGATCTTGTGCCCTGGTGTATTTCAGATGTCAGATCGTAACCTACAATCCAGAGAGTGCCGAAAGAGACAAGCAAGGGGAACCACTCACAGAAATGAGGAAGTAATGGTCAATTTTATTATTGTATACTGAACAAAACATTGTATAACGTTTGCTTTTACTCACTTGTTATGCTAGTCCAGTCAAAATGTAATGTTCATTTTCAAACGCGTTAGATTTGTTTGTTTATTTAAAAAAAAAATCCAGAGGAATATCATTCCGTGTTGTTTTAACCGAATATTCTTTCCAACAATATTCGATTTTAATTTGAAATTAAATCGCCATATTCCACCACCACCGTGTGGTAATGCATTTTCAGCATATGGGAGTTGTTTGTGAAAACTAATCTCGTTTCTCGATGAACTAATAATTTCCCGACTTTTAAACTGAAAACGAAACACCAAAAAAAAATCCCCAAAATAAACAAACTTATTGTAATTAAAACTTATCGAAAATTATCAAAAAATCTAAGCAAAAAACTTATCGAAAGCCAGGTCTGCCTAATGTCAATATTAAACATTTAAAATTGTTAAATCAGTCTAAGTTTTATATTTGATTTCCTTTCAAGAACGATTTCCTGTGTCTAACGGTCTGCCCGCCTCCTACGAGTGAATGTATGGGTCTGAACTTCCTGTTTTCTGGTGGAGGAAGTTCCTCTCGGGATTATTTCAGATACGGGCGGGACACGGGTGGAACTAGCTGGATAGCTTTCTTCATAAAATATTACGAATGCAAGAGGACTCGAACCCACATTGGTTATGGGCCTGTGTTTTTGAGCCACCGGCCGTAACAACTAGGTCACGGACGTTTCTTGCTTGTAAGAACAATACCAATTGCTCATACGTATTGTGTTTGTTCATTCTTTAGGTTCCTCTGCATGGAGCCTTACGGCCCCTACAAGCCAGTGATGGGTATTCACACCGCTACAGAGACCGAGGGTGTCATCAAAATAGGAGATCCCGTGTATGTTGTTCGAAAGTAAAATATTCACATGGTTTTAGCGGCTTGTCGTGAGCGAATAAATCTTATGAACAAGTCATGAATTTGTCGGTTGTTATCTCCCTTGGATTGGTGAATAAATTGATTTCCCACAAATACGTTGCTAATAATGGGTTTCAGCGAATTAATCTTGTAATCAAATTTCATAACCTTTTAGGTAATTATCTCCCTTGGATTTATGAAAACCTTGACTTCCCTTAAAAATGTTAAAACTTTTGAGAAAAGGCCGAAAGCAGTAAAACAAAGAAAAAATATCAGTTTATTTCTCTGTCAATCAAGTATTAAACGAGAATTTTCTCGTATTTGATTAGTTACGCTCATTAATTAACGAGTATGTACTTTTCTTGTTTTCAACATATTTTGGGCTCGTTTTGGCGTATACCTACAAGAGTCTTACATATATAAATATAATTATTGTAATTCCACATATATGACATAAAATGATATGGACAGAAGTTACCTTTTCTAACATAAGAACTTAAGTCTTTATTTGCTTTCGATGACGCGGATTACGATGTTGTTGCTGCAGCTAATGGCGACAATAAAAAATTCACAAAAATGGAAACTTTCCCCAAGGCGGAGTCAGTAATAATTCTATATAAATTTCAACACTTGTATTCAAATTTTCTGACTTGTGTGCGTCCTTTTTCAAGAAAAAAATATTATTCTTGAAAAATGACACGAGGTCTAAAATATGAGTCCGAAAATTTGAATGGCAGGATGAATGAGTTCGAAAATTTGAATAACAGGGTAAATGAGTCCGAAAATTTGAATAACAGGAATGAGTACGAAAATTTGAATAAAAGGGTAAATAAGGCCGAAAATTCGAATATCAGGGTAAATGAGTCCGAAAAAAATTTGAATTACAGGGTGCATGAGTCCGAAAATTTGAATAACAGGGTGAATGAGTCCGAAAATTTGAATATCAGGGTGAATGAGTACGAAAATTTGAAAAACAGGGTGAATGAGTCCGAAAATTTGAAAAGTAGGGTGAATGAGTCCGAAAATTTGAATATCAGGGTGAATGAGTACGAACATTTGAATAAAAGAGTAAATGAGTCCGAAAATTTGAAAAGCAGGGTGAATGAGTCCGAAAATTTGAATAACAGGGTGAATGAGTCCGAAAAATTAAATAACAGGGTGAACGAGTCCGAAAATTTGAATATCAGGGTGAATGAGTACGAAAATTTGAATAACAGGGTGAATGGGTCCGAAAATTTGAAAAGCAGGGTGAATGAGTCCGAAAATTTGAATATCAGGGTGAATGAGTACGAAAATTTAAATAAAAGGGTAAATCAGTCCGAAAATTTGAATATCAGGGTGAATGAATACGAAAATTTGAAAAGCAGGGTGAAGGAGCACGAAAATTTGAATAACTGGGTGAATGAGTCCGAAAATTTGAATAACAAGGTAAATTAGTCCGAAAATTTGAATAACAGGGTGAATGAGTACGAAAATTTGAATAACAGGGTAAATGAGGCCGAAAATTTGAATATCAGTGTGAATGATCCGAAAATTTGAATAACAGGGTGAATGAGTCCGAAAACTTGAATAACAGGGTGAATGAGTCCGAAAATTTGAATAACAGGGTGAATGAGTACGAAAATTTGAATAACAGGGTGAATGAGTCCGAAAATTTGAATATCATGGTGAATGAGTACGAAAATTTGAATAAAAGGGTAAATGAGTCCGAAAATTTGAAAATCAGAGTGAAGGAGCACGAAAATTTGAATAACAGGGTGAATGAGTCCGAAAATTTGAATAACAGGGTGAATGAGTCCGAAAATTTGAATAACAGGGTGAATTAGGCCGAAATTAGGTTAACAGCGTGAATGAGGCCGAAATTTGATAAACAGGGTGAATGAGTACGAAAAATTGAATAACTGGATGAATGAGTCCGAAAAAAAGGATTACAGGGATAATGAGTCTGAAAATTTGAATAAAATAGTGAAAATTTGCATAAAGTAAAGAAAAAGTTAATGATTATGATTGCTATGAAGAACAAATAAGTTGACTGCTATTATTTAAACACACAAACAAAAACATAATTCTAGAAAAGGATAAGAGTCCGAAAATTTGAATAAAAGAGTGACAATTTACATAGAAATAAAGAAAAGGTAAGTGATTATGATTATTATTAGAAAAAACAACAACAAGAATATGTAATATTATTAAAACACCGTGGCATACAAAAACATATTCTTGAAAACGTATAGGAGTCCGAAAATTTGAATACAATAGTGAAAATTAACATTTAGTTATAAAAAGAAAAAGTCAATCATTGTGTTTACTATATTTGGCGAATGCTATTATTTAAACATACGCAAGCGAAAGCATATTTGTGTGTGATATGGTTAAATTTAAAAATATATTAAGTGAATACTATTATTTAAAAACAAAACAAAAGCAAAAGATGAAGATGTATAACAGATGGTTAACTCAAATTTAGTGAATACTATTATTTGAACACACAAACGAAAGCAGTTGATGAAGTAGTATAACCGATCGTTGATTGGGATTATGTTGACACCTGAGAGAGCTTAATGTCGGTGGATCAAAGCGGTCTGTAATGCTTTATGTAATCCGGCATATTTAATGTAATATCAATGGTCATGACATAGTGCATTGCGCAACACTACAGATTAAATCTATGTCAATATAGTGCAGTTCATGTTGGCTACTGGTTTATCGTGGGGGTATTTTCTTAGGATGCGAATTTGACAGAATACTTTTCCTCTATTATAATCTTCGTATCACTATAAAACGTTTTGAGGTCGGCAGACCCAGAGTAAATTTTTTTTTACTCTTGACAGTATCAACCGGTCTAATAATAATAACAAACTGCAGGCCAAAGAACCATCGAAAAGTTGTTCTAGTTATTCAAAGTCCTGACAGCAAGTATGCCGACCCCTCAGTACTTACCATGTTTTGATTTCATAGTGACATGTTATTACCCGATGGTTGTTTAGTGGTATGAGGTTCGAGCAATGATGTTTTATAATGGCATACTGGGTAGCCGCCAGCTGGTTAAAGAATGGTTACCTATGGCTTGTTTTCCAGAATAGGATAGGATGGGGTGGGACAGGACAGGATGGGATGGGATATGATAGAATAGGATAGAGGACAGGATGGAGGAAATTATAGGTCAAATAATAGTATAGAGGGATAGGATAGGATATGATGGGGTGGGATAGGTCAGGACAGGATGGGATGAGATAAAATATGATAGAGGACAGGATATGATAGAGGAGATGATAGGTCAAATAATAGGATAGAGTGATAGGATAGGATATGATTGGACAGGAGAGGATTTGGAATATAATGATCTTAATGAAACAGGTGTCACAAACTCGCTAGGGTTTGTACTTCAATAAGGGTGACACTGTAATAAATAATCACTTCACTTTACTGGTATCGCAAATACGAAAAGTCATAAAGCGAACATTAACAGAGCTTTAATCTTTGATTTCACAACTGAACTTTTATGTTACACTGGATTACCCTCTTCGTTACATGTAAATGTAGTTGATTGTATCACAGAGCATACGGGTTATAAAATACCACTACTAAGTCAATGATGGATTCCAATGTTGGATGACTTAATCCTGATTTCGTTTACTTTAGATAACTACTTTTCATTTGACTTTTTCCCAGAAAGTATACATTTGACCTAAACGTGAGTCAGTTGCTGTCGATTGCGGAGCATGGATGCGATATATGCTAGTCGCATGCACATGTCTGTTTTAAACTTCATAAACGGAGCGCGTCACGGGAAAAGGTACCTTCGGACATTTGACGTCAATCCGTGAAATGACGTCATTAAGTTGAACAGAGGGCATTAATTATTAGCATTTTGCCGTGAAAATGTCATTTTATTGTCAAAATGTGTCACCAAAACTCTTTTTAGTTAGGAGAAAATAAAAGATAGTTGTAATTTTATTCTAAATATAGTAACAACTAAAATGTCACAAAATATGTTCGAAGGTACCTTTTCCTGTGGCGTGCCCCAAACAATACAGACAATCATGAACGCATATATGTATTTCTAACGCCTTAAATTTCCTGAATCCTCCAACAATAAACATCATTCCCAGTCACAGTGTCGGATCCAGAGGGGGTTCAGTGGGTTTGTTCGAATCTCATTTGGGGGCAGCAATATTGAATATTCATGGGGATTTGGGCCAGAAAATTGGGAATTATCCTATAACTACGCTAAGACTGCCTCAAAGGAACCCTCTTTATCAAAACTTTGCATCCGACCCTGAGTCAAGAAAACAAACTAGATTGGTCTATAGTTTTTTTACTATCGTAAAATCTAAATCAAAGTTGAATGTAAAAAAAGGATCAAAATGCGGTTATTTTGCTTATATTAAAACATCATTCCAATAGTATCTTCAAGGAACTTTCAACTTTCCCGAATATTGTTGAAACCCACAAGCTTAAGTCAATTAGTTAATTTGTACGGTTTCATGCATGAGCATGACTGCGTAACCCCATTGTGAAGCTGGGGAAGATGTCACCGGAGAGCGTGAGAATAACGCCGCGTTACGACAGCTCGTATTGTCAATTACCTAATGTTGTAATAGTCTGTGTTTGGGCATAGTTTGTACCAGTGATTTCGATTAATTTAAAGATTTGGTGACCAGAGAGATGGGTGTCATGTTTAAGGTCACAGAAACGTCGGACAAGAGGCCGAGTCTTGGGTGACCTGAAGTTAAATTATGTCATATAAACTTTATAAAGATAAGGTAGGTTGCGTATGTGGGTATTACCCGAATTTGACCCTCGTAAAATTACGTAACCAGGTGTCTCTCCGATTTACAATGTTGACAGTGAATAAACCGCTGGGGTCAATCATGGGCCATACTCTTGGATACATGTAAGAAGGTAATTCAGAATTTAGTATTGCGTAACAATAAATCTCATCAATTTAAATCAATCTTTGAAGTGTAGAACCCACAAAGGTCTTTGGTTGTCTGTAACAAAGTCACGAAACGAAAAACTGCGGTTCCTGCGCGAAATATCTTATATATTCCATGGAAATAGCAACTCCCATAACATTAGAACGACAGACCATCCAAAGGTCTTAGAAATCTCGGACAAATCGTTTATACCCGTAAACCGTGAAAGGAAGATAATATGAACCAATTTATTATGTTAGAAACCTTTCACAAAGCTATACGAGAACTGCTGTTGTTTTCTTTTACGGAAGATTCAGTACCGACCGTGCTACACCCAACAGTTTTTTTACAATGGCGACCCACTCCGTTCTTAAAGAAACTAACCAGCAGCATTTGTTTATACGACATTAATGCTCATATAGTTATGTAAAAATAAACTTTTGGCTAAACGGACTGTGCACATTTTTCGTTTTTGTGATTGTATATGCATGTAACTGATTATGATTAAGTAGATAGTCACGTGATACTCTGTGTATATAACCATGGATGATCGTAGGGCAGATATGGGCGAATGTATTTTATTTTCAGTTATCATTTCAATGTTAAATTTGAACAACTTTGTTTGCTGATAAGCCAAATTTAAATTAAGTTGTCAATCACGTGACTGCCAACTTATCGAAAACGTACTATACCGCAGTCAAGCCTAGCCTTAGTAGGTTACGTCCACATATGTATAGGACGGGATGCTTAAAACTAATTATATTAATACAATACTTATGATTAATTGCAATTTTCCCACGTATGCATATTGAGATTCATCACCAACAGGGCACTATTAATAACAGTGTTTTAAGGCAGTAACAGGAGCAGCATCAGCAAAACAACAACAACAATTTGCCATTAGTTTGAATGCCACTGTCTGAAAACACAGCTTAACCACACATCCACAATAGGATAGAAAAGGGACATTTGTTTATAATTTGATATCACAAGTAACAAAAAAAACAAACAACAACAACAAACGGGCTTTCCTCCTCATAACAGTCAGTGACATATTTCCACTGGGCGGGGTGTGTGTGTGTGGGGGGGGGGTAATTAGGTTCTAGAATGAACCAACCTAAGATTCTTAATATGAACAAACACGTACAAGTTGTCTTGGTAAATTAACTCCAGCGCAACAGTATATGACCGATTATTTTAGCTGAAACCTTTTAAACATCGTTTAGTAGCAACATCCGCGGTTGTAATTGCATACTATACGACGGGATATTTTCGCGGGGCCAAATTTTTGCGAGTTTAATTCGCGGTGTTTCAAATTCGCGCCGATTTGGAAATCATATATAACCCAAACACCTTTAAGCGTTAAGCACCGATAACTGGAAACAAATCACGAAGTCTTGAATTCGCGGTTGAATAAAAAATCGTATACAAAACGAAAATTGTACAGTTTTAGGCAACCGTTATATTCTTATTACGTTCATGGCATATTTGAACATGTTATAATGACTATAATATATAAGGTAACAATGTTTTGTAGGTATTAATACAGTTTTATATGACTCCTCTCCATGTCATACACATGTCACCGCAATGTATAAATAATTGATTTTTATGGTATTCTTGTTAAGTTATCCCTCTAAAGTCCTCGGTCGAGCTTGTCTTTTATCCCATAATTAATAACGAGCAACATAACATGGCCGTAAAACCTCATCATAAAATACATAACTCGTAACGACAAACTGACCGCCGACCTAGTTAGCGCCGCTAAGTGGCCTAGGCCGTGACAGCTATGATATAACTGACATGTAACATGCTACTGTGATGTATTACAATTTTTGGCACTTGAAGTTTATTGGGCAAAAAAAAGAAAAAAAAACTAGCTAGAAAAAAATCTTACTAAGTAAATTGAACAGAAGGTACAAAGTTCAAGAGCTTGTGCAACGGGGCTGTGGCAAAGGGTTTATTTCGTTTAAAAATTTGATATTTGAAAACACTAGATAATTTTGTCCTGATAGGAGGGGAGCATTTTCGACATAATACTGTGTAATCGAAATAAAATTATGTACATGCAATAGGGATAAAGAAACATTTACTTATAAATTAAAAAAAAAACAAACAAAAAAAGCACAACACGTCATTAGTTTGACATAAAACAGAAACATCAACAAGCGTGGGTGGGAATTGTTTGCAAAGTAGTGCAAGATTTGACATAAGAAACACTTGTATATATGTCATGATCATGATGTATATTAACTATATAAGTTTTTATGAATACTTGATGAACGTGATATCGGCTGAGTCAAAGACCGCACTAAACTTACAAAAAAAATATAATAATAATAATAATAATAATAATAATAATAATAATAATTTATCAAAAACATGATGAATAAAAAACTAATTTAATTTTATTTAATAAACACATCATTTCATGAAGCGGCTGAAACAAGGAAATTATTTCGAAATGTTCATGCAGGATTCGAACCTTCCGTTTGTTGCCACGGTTCACTAATTATAGGTTTTCGTTCCGCTACTTCGCAAGTGTAACGTACACGTATCTCGATATCTTGAAATAATCTTAGCGAAAGCTTATATGTTGAGCATGCGCGTCACCTTAATTTGACACCGTCTCTTTGAAATCGTCCAGCGTCCGTGTCATCGAAGGCGGGTAGTCTGTTCAAAGTTAACTGTTTTAATATAGTTTTGTGTAAGCTGACCGGGTTGATCAACCTGGTCGTCATAAGGTCAGAACACTCTGAACAATGGACACTGGTCTTAAACAACAATAGCAGAAACAAGATAACGGTTCAATCAAAATTCAGTAAAAAAGAAGTAACAATTTGCATGTAATTTGCATGTCTTTGATGAAATCTTTTGATGTATGGTCGCTGCGATATTATTTTAAGCCGTCACACAAGTTTTTGGTTGTATAAAGTGTTATGGGTAAATGAAATTGCAAAAAAAGTAGTTTTGCATTCTTTGTGAACAACTCACTTGTTTCTAAATCCGTTCTGATACTGAATACAGTGAAATCCAGATATGACAACCAACTTTGGGACTGGGTAAAGTGGTCTGTATATGGGGGAGGGCTTAAAATTGTATTTCTTTATATTGTCTATACGATCAGTTTGGTGGTGAATTTGCCAGTATTAGTATTATAGTACGTTTATGATAACTTGACCGTCACGTGACACGTGACAGACATTAAAATATCGTTCATCTGCACACAGTTTTACAAATTTGATTACCGTGTTCTTTTTATAACTATTACTCACTAGAAACACTTCCTATCACGAAACGTGAAATGCACAACACCAGCCTACTGCACGAAGTGTACAATGCACATCTTCAACTCTCTACATCACGACTTAGTAAATGTACATCTCGAAATGTAAAACGCATTTCACCAGCTGACATGACTACATCACATTTAAAGAACTGTAAGCTAGAGACATCTGTACAGATTTTAGTTTCCCTTGCGTTCGTTTTGTAACACTGTAATAGGGCTTACGTAGAGCTTACGCAACCTTTATTAATGTTAATAAGTGAATTCCTAAATGTATTTATTTAGTGTATTTATCTTTAAAAATTCGACCAACTAAACAAACATGACCCGGTAATTCAAACTTTTATCCTTAACTCGTAATATTACATTATCCGGTCAGCTATTTCAAAGTTATTTCTCTCGCAAATCGATTGATAACAAGCATTCGACTCAGTTCTGATAAAAGTGTTCCAATTATAAAACTTGTACTTTAGGTGATAATGGATAAATAGACAGTCACGTGATACTCAGTGAATATAACCAAGAATGATATTGTTGCAGTTGTAGGCAAAATAAATGTTTTCCAGTGATTAATACTTGTCACATAAAAGGGCGATATTAAATTTGTAAAACAATAAGCTGCTATACCATAATTATTAAAATTAACTTTTTTGTCACGTGACTATATAACGTACTATAAAATTGTATGTAGAGGGATGTTCGGAAAAACAACACTTCTTTACTGTAGAAAACTCTTTAAAAGCAACTGGGCTTCTGCTGTTTGGGGGTTTGTTTAGTGAAATTTAGCTTGAGAGGGAGTTCGACCGTTGAATATGAGGAAATACTCCAAGGGAAATAATGTTTCTGTAACTAGAAGGCCTTGTATTCATTGAAATAAATTTTCTGCAATTCTAATATTTTATTCCGCGTTATAGGGTTCAGGGAAACCTTCCCCCTTCCTACCGCGCAACGTCTTTTTTTTTTAAATTGACACACTATTCATTCGCCATTTGTTTTCATCAGTGTGACATTATAAGTTGCATACACAACTGGTACATCAATCGGCATCTTCATAGCTATAAGAAATATTGACTCATATCTGATTTTTTTTCGGTTTGATCGCGTTCAGTCTCAACCGCCTCCCAGAAGTGCATATTTAAGTGTAGACTTCCAGCTTTTTCTTGTGGAGGGAGACCCCAGGTGCCCTTACGAATATTGTTGCAAGAACAGGCGTGAACATGGGTAGAAGCACCGACCTTTCGTGAGCTAGCTGGAAAGCTTCCTTACATAAAAGATTCTTATTCAGGGAGAACTCGAACCGACAGCAGTGAGGGGCCAGTGATTGTCAGCCCCCTTTTCTAAGACATTTGTTTCTGTTTCGACTTATTAAAGCCGACGAACTGCAAGTGCCAGTCGTCCTATATGGAATTGCATTCTCCGATTTCGGACATTCCTTCCGCCATTATTGAACAAATCCGGACAAGTGTCTCCATTTCAGCCAATGAGATGCTTCTTATTTGAGACCAGTCTCCATTTCAGTCAGTCGGATGCTTGAGATTTGAGACTAGTTTCTAGTTTACTCAAATAGATATGAGGCAAGTCTCCAATCCTAGTTTCATTATTTTGGGTCCTTAACTATTTTTCACGCAACTTCATTAATAGATGAAACTCGATAGACTTAATTTACATAACAATATTGTTTTGAACCGAAGATGTCCGCAAAGATTAAACTAATGTACCTCTACACATGCATTTAGAGGCATTTTCACTTTGAGGATATTTTAGTAATAATTGATATAAATTGCGATAGCTTTAGACACATCGGCGTAATGATAGGTGTCTGTTTTCTTCAACCAAAGTTTTACAAGTTCATCAGTTTTGCCCATCTTTTTCCCCGATTTGTATAAACAACCAGATCCTATCTGAAATATACTAAAACATCCCTGCGGTCAATTCGACCCGTTAATGACCAGCGGTGTAATAATACAACGTCTATTGCGCTTTGGTTTAAATCAGTGATGATTACGAGATAATTTAGTATTCATTTTAATATTGTTGCAATTTGCTAATGTTACGTCATTGATTGTTAATGACGAACTTAATGACAGAAAGTCACAGATCGCTGTGCTTCCCAGTTAACTTGCCTCAGAAATCAAATCTGGTCTGCGCTTTATGCATACATTGTGCAAGCAGGTCATGTAAAGTTCAACGAGACGAGAAATCATATAAGCTGTGGTCATTGGCTGACCACTGCATTTAGTGGTCGGTAGGAAAGAGGATCATATTGTACAATCATATCGACGGATAAATTTCCCCATCATATACAAACCGAAACTTGGATTATCCGGATTCCGGAATTAATGAAAACGGTAAAGTTCTTCCTCGTTTAAACATGTGTTTAATTATTTTAATTAATCTTTTGAAATTATTTAACCAAAAGAATAGTTGTTAAGACCAATTTTTCGATATAACTAATGATAGGAACATTTCAGTTATTTGGGAGAAAGTATTTTATGAACAATGATGCAGTCAATTAATTAGTTTCGACATTCGATCAGTTTCAGCACATTTTTATAAAACTTGAGTTAAAAATAAAGAATTTGTCAAGAAACCAATGTGTGTTCTAGCCGCATTACTCTAATTTTAAATTAGACTTTGTTGCCAAAACACAATTATTTCTTAACAAATTTTCGCTTCTTAACTCAAGTGTTATCAAATGAGCCGAAACTGATTGGATGCCGAAACTGAATAATTGACTGTAGTTGGTATATAAATATAAATAGATATAAATAGATAAACCCTGTTGTTGATGGTGTTCATGTGTTGACTGTTGTAGGTAGAACGATGAGTGAAGCCGCTTTGGACCTTTCTTCTAAGTCCTCTTTAAGCCTGGGCGAGGCCAGACTAGTGCGACCTGAGTTCTCAGAGAATAGGACCCCCTCACCAAGAAATCCAGGCCGTCATGGATCGACCTCGGACGGCGACGATAGCGATTCGTCTGCACCTTCTTCAGCAATCAAACCAGTTCCTGGACCTATACCCAAAAATATTCGAGACAGTGATTCCCCGTGTTCGGACTCTAGATTAAACAATGATCAAACTGACTCACTACCGTCGTCGCCGTCGACTCCATCAACAGTCACCAGTCGTCCTTTCAAATCATATCCATTAGACAGTATACCAGCAGTGTTCTCTTCGCCCTCGTCGATGGCTTTACTAGGCAACCACGCGGGCCTACCATCCGGTCTCCCAATGGGCCTTGGGTTGTCCTCTCTTTACGAAGGATCTCCGTCTTTCCCGTCCTTTCCCGTCACACCGCTTACCTCGCATCTTCTACAGAGGAAGCGGCGTGCCGAGAGCCGCTCTAGTGCCAATTCAAACCCGGAGAGCAACTCGGACTCTGAAAGCAAAAAACTCAAACATGTGCCTGAAGATAAAAAAGACAATTCCTATTGGGAAAGAAGAAGAAAGAACAATGAAGCCGCTAAACGATCTCGCGATAATAGAAGACATAAGGAGGAAGAAATCGCCATGAGGGCCGCTTTTCTGGAACAAGAGAACTTGAAACTCCGTGCACAAGTTGCAATACTGAAAAATGAAACTGCTAAACTTCACTACATGCTCTATAACAGGATCTAGTGCTTATAATATTATATAGTTAGTTAATTCTCAGGAAATTAATAAACTGTTATAAATGTGCTCTTATGAAGTGTGTTCATGGAGTTATAGTGTAATAGTGCTTTAAATGATGTTATAATGAACGGTATGTATGCGATTCGGCAAGTATGGTTGATCAAAATAAAACATTTTAACATGTTCTGTCAACTAATATTAATATATTTTCCTTTATTTTAAGGAGCTATAGACCTGAAAATACCTCATTGGCTTATATTGGTGCACAAATGTATAACTGATTGAGGATAAATAGATAGTCACGTGATACTCTGTGTATATAAATAATCACGATTTAATTTATTTTATGGGCGAAATGAATATTTTTTTCCAGTCAAATCTTATGAAAAGAACATAAACATTAAAAATTTTACTGATGTACGATATATTTAATATTACTTGTATATCACGTGACTGTCTAGTTATCATTGGCGTACTATACTCGGATTGGATGTTTTGCATGTGTATGTTTGTTTATTTAGAATATTTGTTAAATGGATGATTTTATACTACAATATTACAGCTGTGTTTGCTGCACACAATTTTTTCGTGCTGGAAGATATAAATCGATTTTTTGAATTTTGATACACTTTAATATAATAACATGTTTTCGCACTTGTTCTGGAAAATAATAATATAAAAGGCGTTTTGATCCTTTCCTTCAAGAAAATTTAGGAGTCACTTAAACTATTTCGATCTGCTTCAGAAACTTTACAAAGTGCGCGTCACGGGGAAAACGTGTCTTCGATGAATTGACGTCATTCCTTGAAATAACGTTATATGGTTCAGCAGACCACATAGTTTTTATGCATTTCACCGTAAAATAAGATTTAATTGTTAAATTGAGCAATAAAATTATCCTTAAGGTATAGGAAAATATTAGATAATTGTAAGTTCTTACCAAAAATAAAGAAACAACTAAAATGTCAAATATATTACGAAAGACACATTTTCCGTGACGTTTCACACATAAAACTTACATTAAAGGAGAATTCCATGGAGTGAATACGATGATTTCACAAGTGCTACAAAAATATTATTGTTAAACATATTTGTATGTTGGCTATTATGTGCTATGTTGCCAGACTTTTTGCTATGTTTTTGGCAGTTAATATTATATAAATATCACATCCCATTGGGGGAAACAGTACGAAATGTTAACCCGAGAGAAGTAATGTCAACCGAGGCGTTAGCCGAGGTTGACATTACCTTCTCAA
This sequence comes from Corbicula japonica, assembly GCA_038501625.1. Classification (NCBI taxonomy): domain Eukaryota; kingdom Metazoa; phylum Mollusca; class Bivalvia; order Venerida; family Cyrenidae; genus Corbicula; species Corbicula japonica. The sequence goes on from JAZAYU010000104.1 coordinate 1,498,807, forward strand.
GGGTTAACATTTCGTACTGTTTCCCCCAATGGGATGTGATATTTATTTTATTACACCGAACATTTGTTTTTTTTTAGAGATCTTGACTATGACCAAATAAATTGCTTATCATTTTATCTCCCTTGGTCAATTACACATGCATAGAAGTTAATTTGTAATCGGATTTCGAAGATATTTATTTTTAGATCCACGCGAGGGTGACATGATGCTGTCGCATATGTGACAGTAGCGATTATCTCCCTGTGACGTCACATTACGCTATATAGTAAACTAATCCCGTGAGGTGTAATAATATTAGTTATGAAATGTGTAGTTTTATTAGTATTTACAAGTCTTCACAAGTTTATTTATTTGCGAAATATTTCTTTACATTTCTTGCAAACAAATACTAGAAATTTCAACATTCAGAATTTTTATAGAAGTGAACAAAGCTGACATATAAGTCTTCAATTTTAAAGACTTTATAGTTAAAACTGCTTTCATTTCAATATTTGAATCTCGCACGTATTGATATTTCCCCTCATTTTTGTATGTTTTATAACTTTATTTCAGGAATACCTCATCAAACATGAAAACATGTATTTAGTTTGAAGTTTGCATGCTGAAAAGAGTCTTTATAACATAATGTTAAATCCATATTGAAAATTTGATGATATTTTATGTCATTTATTGTTAATTTTTGTAAATTAAAAGAAGTGAAAAATATATGTCAATGTGTTTATTTTTCTCTAGCTAACTTTTGATTTGATCGTGCATGTACTAGTTATCATTTATTTCTACAAACAGTACTTGACTGATAATGCGAATGTCACGTGCGTAAATTTCATTTACAAAATTTATGTCAATGGTACATGAAATTACAAAACCTATTCATACATGGTTTGTCATTCGGGAACAGTGAAATCCACAAATGCCACACGTATCTTTGGTAAATGTAGGGTCCATGTATAGAACCTAATAAAATTACAGTATTTCTTTTTAGCCTACAACACGTGACTGGTTAGATACCAATAATCATCTATACAATATACGGTTAATATAATCACAATAAATAAAGGAAACTTTACATGAACAGGTATTTATCCGATTAAAAAATATGGTCATTCTAACATTGTAAAGCATGAAAATTTACAAAAATAATCTATTGGACACATAAAACAATATGAAGAATGTTAACATAGACCTTAAAAAAATAAGAAGATCTGTATTTTCCTTGATAATGGAAACCAGTTTGAAAATTTGAATTAAGAGTAAAACTTTTACAAAGAATTATTTATTGAACTAGTATCGCTTTAAACCCACTTGATGACATGCACAATGAACTGGAGTTATTATTTAAGTTATTATTATGAAATAATTTTCTATTTAATAGGATTTAGCGGTCAAAGATCACCTGGAAATGGGTATTGTTTCCTTTGTTTGAAGTACAGCTTGCGATACGTAACATTTCAATGTACGAGTATTTTATTGCGTTATTCAGCACTAGGTCATGACCGAATTGGACCTAATCATTACGCCACGATTGCACAATTCTATCGATTCACCGCTAACAGGCTTTATAAAATGTTGCATAATAGGTTGGCTGAACTTTTGACCAAACCGTGTGTCCATAATTTTAACAGTATTTAGAAATTACATAATTAAACATTCATTTGACAATCGTCCCTACGGAATCGGTTGATTAAGATAACAATATTAAACTTTGTGTTACGTAACTTTGAACATTTGTTCATTTACTAAAATTTGACAAATTAATAAATCAGACCTTAGTATCTTTAACATGTGTTTACATTATCGATAAACCTGATATGAATGTAGTGAAATATTCAAAGAGGTAATGAGTTAATAAACAGGTAATCTGTCAAATAGGTAACACATACAACTACCTAGCACAAATGACCACCTAACCCAAAGGCGTTACGGCGAATGTTACATATCAAGCGAAGGTAACGTCTCTTATATTGCGTAACGTATATTACATTTGCCAAAATTCTTGCATAACTTAATTAGTTTGGTCAAACAAACCTGGTATGTTCGTAAACTTATGACCTGTGCTGTAACGCTTCTGACGGATGTGACGGGAAAATAAAAATTTGGTGATACATATAGCATTTGATTAATATTTATACAATCACAGGGCAGTTTAATACCCCCAAATAACACCAAAAAACGAAAAGAAACAAAATACAAATAACAAACGTGGCATTGCAATAAAAATCCAATACAGTACGTGAGAGCAAATATTTATATTACATTAAAAAACCCAAGAACATCTGCGTAAAACTGTAAGAACTCACCTAAATGTCGTATTTCGTGTTTTAGTGTTCTGGCGATTTTAGGGGAAATGACTAGTAATAATAATAATAATAATAATAATAATAATAATAATAATAATAATAATAATAATAATAATAATAATAATAATAATAATAATAATAATAATAATAATAAAACAGACTGGATTCATCGATAATCTGCATTTTTCAACATCAACATCAACATTAAAATTAAAGTGAATGCACTTACATAAACGTATTTATATTTATAGTATGTAAACAAAACTATTTTATTCTTCGTGTGTGGTATAAATTTTACATAATTATAGAATTACCATCGGGTAACTCATAATCAGAGTACTGATAATTGATTGGTTATATCTGTCATTTTGTAAATTCCTGTGTAATTATACTTTTCTCTATGCACGCGTTATAAACCAACGTCAGCTGATGGCAAAAAAACCCATGTATAATGTTTATGTCAATAAAGAACTATTACTTTGTTTAAAGTTCCCGTTTCATTTTCATTAGGCAGCTTATTCCAATTAAAATTACTGGCCCTTATGATGCAGTTCAATTTGCAGGTAAAAAGAATTTTCAGAGACAAAATGCGTCTCATACTGAAACGTTCCAAACGCACCTTTTATAAACAGTTTGTACATGATTGCCTTTGAGCTGCACGCATGACAGCAATGATCGCAAGAGCATCTGGCATGTGACGTAAGATAGCCTAGTGACCAACACGCATTGGCAATATGAAATTGTAATTATTTGTCGCAGCGCTATAAAGCACGCCAATTCATCACGGATTTGGCGCTGCAAATCTTTCTGCATGATTACATAAATTAGACATTCATGGCATCAGCCGGCACGGTATTGCACATGAATTTCGAATTTTACGATCGTCGAAGACAGAGATGACGTTCACGCGCTTCAGACTGTTGCATTCTGGTAGTTTTTATAGAATTAGAATTAGAATTGAACGAAAAAAAACAACAAACAAACAAACAAACAACGGTTCCATGTTAAGTTAAAATATATATCGATTTTGAAAATAATTTGCTTTTCCTCAAAGTACATGTGTTTACTTTATGACACCCAGTAAATTATTCTCAGTGAAAAAAGTATTTTCACTGTTTTGAAACTGTGGAATGACATTTTTATTTTCATTGTTTTTCTTACCCTTAAAGTATTCCAAATGAGAACGTTTAGAAAACGGGTTCAAGTTTCGGTTTATGACCTAATTTAACGTAACGTAATAAACAAAACGACGTTCATGCATTTTTCCTATCGAAATCACAAAAATTATGCATTAAAAGGATAAACAAAACAACAGAAAATTTGTTAATACTAGCGAATGATTCTGTATTTCATTCTTCATATGATTAACATTGCGAACACCTGTTTTGAGTTAACATTACCGCTGTAATTGACAAAAAAAATTATCATTAACATTTAACATTTTTAGAAAGTTTGGAAATCTGATTAATTGTCATTTGATTAAGTCGATAATGTCCGAAGTCGGACACGAATTAAAAAGTAAATATGCACGTTCCGCTCGCGCCAGTTACCATATCAGCACGTGTCATCAGTGCATTTCGTATCAGATAGCATCATCGGTAGTTGCCGAGAGATAAATTGAATTAAAAAGTATTTATTTGGAAAATAAATCATATTTTATCTTCGAAGTAAAAATGAAGGTAACCGCCAAGGTTCATTCGGATCATGTTTTGAACAATAGTTTTAAGCAAGAACAATAGGAAATGTTTGCTTTAACATCAGTTGTACTGATTATCTAATATAAAAAAATAAATCATAGTACCTTATCTAAAAATAATAAAACTTTAAAAACGGTAACGTTTTAATAAAAGAACATTGCATGGTATTAGTTTTTTTTAATTTGATAATTTTTTCGACAATAAGTAACATATCGTTACGTCATATGCGTTACGCGTTACGGGAGAAAAAACACAAATGCCAACTCTTACAATATACATATTTTTAAATTATTTTTATATGCATTGAAATTGAAAAAGTACACCAAGCCTTTTTATTCAATGTTTCATAATAAAAACGAATGATGGTGTGAAATGAACTTTTTCATCTATTTAACTAGGTGCCGATATGATAATATTACGTTACATAATTGTATATTGCTAATTCCAGTCATATGAATCAGCATGATAACCTGTTCCAGTATTATTCAATAGTTTCCGCGAATCACCTAATCACCTGACAGTCTCAATTAACTATATTAGATGTGGTATTTGATCTTGATAATACTGGCGCAATTTGATCATATCTGTGTTATGATGTTATATGAAACAGGTCGAACATAGGTGAATTTGCACGATAACAGCCTACCAGAAATGTCTGTACATGACTTACCATGTTCCGTGAAGTAATATCTAATCGAACTAACATAGCAAGAATGGAAACATTGCGGAAACTATGCTGAAGTAAAACAAGTTTGTTTATGTTACCCAATTTTCTTGTAATTATAAAAATCATACCTGGTTCTTGCGGAGTCTAAGTTTAAAACTTAAAAAAAAACAATAAGTATATAAAATAAAACAATGACTGAAAATTTTCTAAAAGGCATCTACATTGTATATCGATAAAGCAACGCAACATACGTGCATTATGGAAAACGGGTTGTAACAGTACATGTATATCTAATTTTCTATCACAATACAATATGTCTAATTTTCTGTTTTAGTTAAATAAAAACATAATCCGGATAGTCCCCCCCCCCCACACACACACTTTTCAGTGAAAGCTGTTTTTAAAGACGAGATTTGATAAATATCGACTATTGTTGAAAAGGAATTATGAATTGTTTTAGAAAATGTTCGTTTCATATCAATGTTTAAAAATACAAAAATGTGAAAGATACTCATCAAAACGATAAGTTGGAATAATACAGACTATAGAATTCCATGTTTAAACAGTCAGTAAAATGTGTTGATGGTTTCAACTACCAAAAGACAACCATTTATGTGTGCAAATCTAGTCAAAGCGGCACAGACAGATCCAATAAGAAAACACTCGCCCTACTAGCGAGTGGTCCTGGGTTCGATTCCAGGACTTGTCGCACTTTTTGTCATTCATGTGACATTTGGTAGGACTGGGGCAATACCGCAAAGCATGTCTAAGACGTCTGCATGTGTTTATGAATATGAGTAAGCGGCTCGAATAGTCCGGGTTAGCACTCGCACTGTCACCATCTGTGAGTCCCGTTCAACCTGAACATTTTTCTTCTTCTGTGGTTTTAGAAAGTCAGATGCAGTTTAATGAAAAAGTCGTGAGATCACTTTTTTGTTTGCTTCGTTTTTTATTTAAATTTTTGTTGGGCACGTGACTCAAATGTTACTGAAAGTACACTTCATTCACCACTACTTTCTCTCTCTCATCGTATGCAATCATGTAGTTTCAAATTTCTATCATTTATTCATTATTTCTAATTGTTGTTAGAGACAAACGTTGGGGAAGCATGGGCAAGTTTCAGATCTCGGTTAAACAAAGTACTGATAATAATGCAAATTCCTCGAAAAGTCTAGTATGCACGAATCATAGATGAGTTGATTGCTTAATATGTAAAATATGCAAGATAGCTTTTTGTGTGCAAATATTTGACTTTTTGACCATTTGAGCGGCGTGATATATTGCTTGATTTGAAATGATACATGTTGAAAAGCCTGCAGTTTATCTCTCGGTTAGATAAGGTTCTTCATTACGGTCGCTGCATTTAAGTCATAATTTATTATTATAATGTAACTGACGACCACATATTTTATCTGACGTGACCGCAATCTGGCTCGATGTACCGCGGTTAAGTCATTTAAACCATGATGCTTCATTACATAGACTAGTTGGCTGTTTAGATAAACAACAACTATCCCTGTTTTTGCCCGACGGTAATAGGTATTGCGTACGCTGATTGCTGGAGATATGTTTGTTATGAAATAGATGCACAATAACAAACACACTAATACCGTTACCGTTAGAAGCTTCTAAATATAAAAAATGAAATTTTAAAAATTCAGGTGTAAGTTTAAGTTGTTTGATTGTTAAACTGTAAATATACCATTCACAATCATAATAATTATCGTACTTAAAAATCATAAGCAATTTGCACATGTCTTTTGATAATGGCTTATAGGTCCATTTGGACAAGCTAATTTTTGTTGTGTTTATAAGTTTAATCTTTTACTTAAGTCTCATAATTGTACATACAATTTACATCATATATACATACTAAAATTGTACGATCCCACTCAATCGGAGTTACAAGAGACTGTGTAACATTATGTCTTAAAATACTTAATTAAAAGACTAAAAGAGACCATACAGGCAGGGTTAATCACATTGAAGTTGAATTTAGGAGAAATTGCATATCAAATTCCATAAGAATTATCATTATTTATAAATAAAAGAACACGTGTGTGTATGTGGACCTAAAAGACTTCAAGGGAGTTATTAACCCTATCTGAATGACTTTTAAAAATAAAGAATGCGTAATAACATTATCACATAATGTACAAAGATCAAATGTTTGTAAATATACTGAATAGATGTATCACAGATCACTATAATAAACAAGTTTTCATCTTCTTTTTGTTGTTCTTCTTCTTCTTCGTTTAGGAAATGAGAACTCTGAGTCACTGCCTCCAGTGCCCAAGGTTAAAAAAATGAGCATGGAAACCAGTCTCAAATCTCAAGCATCTGATCGGCTGAAATGGCGACCAGTCGCCATTTCAGCCAATCAGATGCTTGAGATTTGAGACTGGTTTCCAATCTCAGTTTTATAACCTCCAACCCAGACCTTCCAACATGTTTTAAAATCTGTAAATGTTTGTGGTGTATTTGTGTGAGGAATAACGTCATATGAAACAACAAAGTTTGTGGAACAGATATATTTATCATTTTGTTACATTATGAACACATAAGACAATAGTAAGCGAAAACAAGTAGGGATGGGAACGAATGCCTAAATTATTATTCAGATAACCGCATCCGGTATCCGGATACTATCCGAATAACCGTATCATAAAAACAAGAAAGAAAAATAGGGTTACCCGTGTTTGGGGCTCGAAATACAAACATGAATATATGTATGTAAAGATTGTTCTTCTCTAAAACGTTAGAAAGCCTGTGATCATAAATTGTTATAATATGAGAACATACATTCTATACTTTGAACTCAAACTTGGGAGTGCTTTTGTCTATGTAATTCGCAAGGCATAATCTTTTTTCGAATACAAAATTTGCGTTAACATATTTAACACCAATAAAACTATGTTATCTTGTATTCCTGAATAAAAAAGCTTTTTTCCGTTCGAATAGATGATATCAATTCACGTTAATTATTGAATAGAAATGCATTCTGTTATTGTTAAAGTATAATGGCCTAAGAATGTAAAACTAAAATTTGTGATCTGGTCTCCATTTCAAGCAATCAGATACCTTAGATTTTATACTGGTGTCCAGTTTTAGCTTCAACTTCTTGGGCATAGCTTCGCAGATGAAGTGTTCTTAGAAATCGTTTAGATGTTGACTGATGTAATAATTAGTCAATTATCATTATCTAATCGGTTTTAACGAGTAGATACGCTATCTAAGTGCGATTATAACTTGCTCTATCACAATTTATTTCGCCGCGCTGCACGTTGTTTGGGGAATCGATTCATTCTTATCAATTTTCTGACAGACATGAAGAATGTCTTTGCTAACGCTTTACTGCATGTTTCTATCCCATAAACAGCCAGAGTAGATCCAGATCACCTGGCACATCAGTGCCATTCAATTTGGTTTTACTCTGGTTGTTTTTAGATTATTAGGTTATTTCTTGCCAAGAAGAAAACAATGTAGATCCAGATCAGACAATACGGATGTGACAGCTGATCTGGATCTACACTGGTCACCCATGTGATGAAAGGCGAATCCATGGAGTTCATGGTGGAAATAAAGATATTTCTGATCCCAGTGCTGCCCTGTCTCTAACATGTGCATATTTCGGTGTGTTTTCGTTGAGGAACGCTGTCGAATCTTAAAGCATTCATGATATGGGGCACGTCACGGGAAAAGGTCCCTTCGGTCATAATTTGTGATATTTAAGTTGTTACTATATTTAGAAAGAACTCACAATACTTTATTATTTTCTCATAACTAAAAAGTGATTTTGTTAGACATTTTGTTAATAAAATGGTATTTTTACCGCGAAATGAAGAATAATAAATGTCGTCTGATCAACTTTATGGCGTCATTTCAAGGATTGACGTCAACTGTCCGAAGGTACCTTTTCCCGTGACGCGCCCCATATAATCTGGTTACAACCTGGAGAGCAATTTTATAATTAATCATTATTAGTTAATAATTGTCTTTTTTTTATATTCCTTCAACATACATTTTGTCTTCGTTGAGGAACACTACCGAATCTTATTTAGCATTCATGAAATTTACTGGTTATTCTTGGTTACCGTCTGGTTAGCACTGTAAACAATTAAGGCTGGTCTGGGTTAAAATATTAATAGTATTACATATTAATTAGTATTAATACTAATATTTTAACCCAGGGATGGAGCAGAATATGCCTTTAATTACTTTTTAATATTCCTTCATATAGTTGAATTAGTCACTTTTGAAATAGTTTGTAATTCTCAACTTTTAATTAACACTTCCATTGTAACGATAAATATCTTGAACCGAGATTTCTTGCTGTAACCTTAAATTCAATTAAAAACGGATTTTTCATTTTTAATGTTCTAATTATTATGAAAAATGGCGTTTCTGACATATCATCGTCATTTATAACCACGTCCGTGAAAGATTATTAAGGGTAATCAGAGACCATAAAGGACCGTGGAGTGGGAATCCCTTTGATCAATACCGACTTGTTGCACGCTGAGCAAAAGAAGCCAAACTTCCCCTGAAATTCTTGACGATCAATAGAACACAGAAATATGATATGAAATGATATTAATGGTCTCTCTGTAATAAGCACACTGAGCAAACAAGCGTTGGGTCATCTTGGAAGTATGCAAATGATCAAGGTCATATCGAGGTCATCAAGCGTCTATTTTACATCAGAGGCAGAGTGGTGTTTTATGGGATATCCCGCACCTGCAAATCATATCATCACTTCATTTATTTCAACAAGTTCAATTAAACTTTCGTGTGCGATGTTTGGAATGGCTGAATGGAACACACTATATATAACACCAAACTTTCGATTAAATACATGAAAGCCATGTCGATTGTCTATAAAACCTGCTTTTGCTCAACTATTTTGTTAAATACTTTTCATTGAGATTTTATATAAATAAATAGAGAAAATACACGGTGGTTAGCCGTGTCGTCACATTTATTCGAAGTGCAATATGGCTGCGCGTTCAGTAACAGTGTTGTTCTTGCAATCAGAGACGCTTGATTTCTAGAGCATGATAACCTTTTCACCCAACGCCGACGAAGCTTATTACCAAAGAAACGATTACAAGATCGTTTTGAAAATGATTTGCCCTTTAATTATTTTGGAATCAAAATTCGATCTTTTTGCAGTTATTTGTTTTTCTTTTTAATTATCATTGCGATTATTGCTGTGTCGTAAAAGGCTCTTTTATAAATCCCGTTTGATTAAAACGCTTACACAAATCTCATTTTAGAGTCTGCTGTTTTAACTGATTCAGTCAAAAATCCAACTGCTAAATGACGTAAAATTATATTCGATTTGTTTAACTACAGTATCGATGGTCGTGATGTCGGGACATATTACAATAAAGATGGTCGTGATGTCGGGGCATTTTCTGTTTCGCGCATTTTACGAAGTCGGCTGGATCAAGTGTCGGCTAATAAAGTAACGTAAGAGCTTTGTGTGCATACGGGTGGAAGTAACCGCAATTAAGGTACAATAATGTGAGACACTCTGTATTTATGGTGTGAACTCGGACCTGTTGACCTTAAAATGGACTCGGGAGAGCTCTTCAATATAAAGTCTATATTAGTGTAACAGACGTTTGGGTTCATATGGTCATAGGGTATACAAACATTGTATTGTCCCTCGTCCGAGTTCATGAAGTCACTGACAATATAAGAAAAGGACATCTATTGGGCAATCAAACTATCTCTTAAGGTTAGCTGGGTATGTCACCCTGTAATTGCCCATTAAAAACTTCACATACATTCATTGCATGTCAAAGATTGCAACAAAACGAAATTTGTAGCCCAGTTCTTTATAAGGAACTAATTAAATTCGTACTGAGATGAGTGACTGATATATCAACACACTTCTCTCCGGTCTCGATACCACCCGTTTAAAGAAGTATTTTAAGAAGTGATATCCCGATTAATTTATTCCGTAGCGCTTACTAATTAAATTAACCACTGTCTCTGCTAATTCTTCTTGATTTTGCTTCAAATTAAAATTTAGAGAAGTTTTTAAAAATATAAACGAACTTTCTTCAAGTGACAATTGAATGTATTTGAATAGGTTCATATGCCATCTAGACATAGCGTTTTTAAAGACTGTGTTGTCGAAATTAAATTGATCAAGGTTTTGTGGTTGTGTGTTTTTTAAGTTGCTATAAAAGAGACTTTAGGCAAAATTGCAAAAATGAATTTTGGGGACACTCAATAAATTTGAAAAGTGAAATACATCTCACTCAGTCATTTAGATATGTTACTTAATTTAAAAGCTAACAATTACATTTGTCAAGTGATTTTTTTACTTGCATTGACCTGCAATATATGTTTCATAATTTCAAAGTTACTAAATCCAATAACCTTAGCAAGCAATTAATACCCTTATAGAATTCAATCACATCACAATACAGAGTTTGTTAAAAAATATGTTACAATATATATATATGTGAAATATATGTTACAAAACACCTATACTTTAAATATAGCGCAATAAAATATCAAACAAACAACAAGCTGCTATGTGTAAACAAGAAATTAATTAATTAATATCAGCATTTTCTTAATAACACACTTTTAAGTGTAATATGATATAATGGGGTCCTACCGATATACAGAGTTATCACAATATTCTATCCTAAGTTACCTCCCTTTGTAACGCGCACCTGTCACTGGGTAGTTCCGGTCTGAGATTGACATTAAAACAGACATGCAGTTGTCATTCGTGGTCCTTTCAAATATGTTTTTATAGGGTCTGGTTGGTCAGAGATCAGCATAATACATAAAAATCTTTGATTATTATCATTGAATGGAAAAAGTAGATAGTTTTATAGTGCAGCGCATAATATTTAAATTTTCTCTTTTGCCCATTTTATACGTTTGCGAGGTTTATCATCGTTATGTTCGACCCCTTCGGTAATAACGAGTAAAAATACGCATTTCTTATGCTCAAAAATGGCAGATTTGAGGGGAAGAAAAGTAAGAAACCGTTAACGAAAAAAAGGTAGACTAGTACAATTTATAACACATGATGTCAAATAAAGTTTGACTTCCGCCAATGAAACGTCCGTTCACTTTTAAGCTTTATACATGTTCTTTCATGTCCATGCAACATTTTTGGCCAGGAATTTAAAAGTCTAAGATTATTTTAATAACTGAACCTTTTCCTACAAATTAAATTCACACCATTCGGTTCATAGATTTGTGCCATCTTCGTATTAACATATTTTTCAATATACTGCTATTTATTCTCCAAAAGTTTCTTATTCTTATACAATTTAGAATATATTCAAACATGGTTTCGTAATGTTTTCACGTTTTTCTCTTTATTTCAATTTTTTTATTTCATTTAGTTTTACAATCAATTTTAATTAATTTAATAAAGTTTATATATGTTTGGGTAAAACTTTCCCGAATGCTATTTCATTAAATGCAGATCGGAGCACTTTAAGTATGAGCTTCTACATGTTGAGTATATACATAGAATCTTGTACTTGTATGTGTGTATGTAATATCAACAATCAATGTAGACTGTTCCGTTTGAAGGTTCAAAGTCAACTGTTCTATTTAAAGGTTAGGTATGGTGTACATATTGACACTTGAGAATAATGAGCAACGACTTTATTATAATAAGTCTATTTTTTATTAAGTTGATCATAATCTTACCTCCCGTAAGCATTTACTTAATATTTTTTATGCTTAGGACATTTCTCTTCATAGATAAATTTCTCTTTAACACAGATATAACTTTAATTTAAATGAGTAATTGAGTTAATATTTGACTGGTGATTCAAAAACAGTAACTATTGTTTTATTCAGTACATATTTATCTTTATTTGCATAGCTTAAACAAAAGCCAAAATGCATCATCAGTATTTGCAAAAATATGCGAGGTTTATCGTTTTTATAAAATCATGTTCAATACATTTATATTGTTTTATCTGCAGAAAAAATACATATAAAATAAAACAAATGATTTTGATCGGTCTGTACAAAATGACAATATTCAAAGCTTTCTCTTAAAGTAATCTTGATTTTTAAGAAGTAATAAAGTAACATTTCGAAATCTATATTGCGCTGCTTATATTTCTGATTATGAGTTTCACCATATCTGTTTATGAACACGAGTTTTTTATGCTTTTAAAATATTGTGACTGTAGAATTTCATATAATCGAATTTATTTGACCATGAAAGTACAAATCTTAGGATATTTACCATGATTATTTTGCACTGTTATGATGATGTTATACAATATTAGTCTGTTTTGAATAACATCATTAAGAAACTTGCAAGAAGTTGTAAACAGTGATCGTTTTGAAAAATAAATGAAACAAAACTTATTTTGGAAACAACAACGGCAAACAAAATGGCAGCCCTTTAGCGATTTTTGTTAGCAGTGGACATGTGAACCTGTAATTGGTATTTCATAGTTGCAACACCTTTCAATAAATGTTGTACTTGACTCTTTAATAAAACATTGGTGCGAAGTGATAAAGTAATTAAATATAGGTTCGAATTTCTTCACAGAGTTAATAGATCAAATAACTGATTATGGCATTGCACTGAGAGATGGTCTAACAAGTGGGAAACAAAAGATTACAAGTACCGTGACCCAATGTCAGTAACTACAATTGTTTTCATACAATGATAGAAAAATCGACAAGAAGGTCGAGAAAATTTTGCACTCCAATCGTATTTTTTCTGGGGAGAACACACAATTCGTCGCCTGAGAATGACAATTTTCTAACTCAATTTTCACCATTTTGAGAAAAGGGAAAACAAAACATTTTAAATATAATTATTTCGTTTTTGTTGGGCGTGCTTATTTCAGGGCTTACTACCGTCTAACACTCACATACTATTGAAAAACACATGTAGATAGCACAAAATGTTATTAAAACCTTTTAAAGGGCGTACGATTTGCTAAAATAAGGTTCCAAGGAGATAGCTTTTTCTTTGACGAATCCAACTATATAAAACTCTCAAAATCTTCAAAATGATAGAAAGCTCACTATAAAATTCAGACGACGAACTATCCCAGCAAACTGCTCGCCTTTCGTGTCAGGTCACACGAAATGATTTATTTTATCATGCAATAAGAGGACAGAGGTCTGTAACACCATTGTGTGAACACGCAATAGATTGCGCACCGGCCCCAATAAGTGGCAAAATTATGTTTGAAATTATCACTTCGTTACGCAGGATGTCGAAAAACGATCGACTTTCCCACAGTCTGACAATAATGAAATGGGGGATGTTATCAAACTTGAGCCTAAAAGGCAAAAACACGGAAGAATGGTCCTTTCTGAGGCCGAGGGTCAGTGTGTTTTAGTCGGCCTTTAAATTGTTGACCATTTCTTGACCAGTCGTGTCAAAACAATTATATTGATGTTGGGCAATGTGATGTCGATGTAAAGATGACCGGGGTTTTCGTCTTATCTGGGCAACTTATCACTGGAGGGTTATTGAACGTGGACAGGAATAAATTAGGAAAAATTAAAATGTCTCAGCGTATTATTGTTGTAACAAAATGATGGCGTCCCCATCCTGCGCAACAGTCTTTAGACATGAAGCAATAGTTCGGGTTTCACATTTTTCATGAAGTGCTTTAAAGTTATGGTCTGCTCAATTAAAACGTTTTTAACTTACGCTTCTGAATAAAAAACCACAATATTCTTACAAAAGAACAATACCATTTTCTTTCAAGAGTTTTGGATTATCGTTAAAATATTTTATAGCCTAACGATTTGTGATAATTTAGAGTGCCAAAAAATATATAAAAAAACGAATTCAACAAAAACAACAAACAGGACACAACATAAAACAACACAATGACGTGGTGAAACGGGCCCAACCTGACGGGAAGTTTTCATAAAACTGATTAAAATGCCCTAAAAAGCATGTTTTTCAGACCATGATTCACGTATAAATTGATGATAGCATGCACTTTAAACTGTTATCCGTCGCAAGAAACCGAAAGCGCTAAAATGTAATTATATAATATCCGATCATTATTTGTATCCTGTCAGTTTAATTATCGGTCAGTCTATGAAAGTTGCATTTATTGTCAAGAAATATGAAACGGTTAATATTAAAATGAATGTTAAATAGATTCCAATACCAATTTTACAAAAAAAATAGCTACTCATTCATCGCCAAAGTGCCAGGACGCAAATTTCAATGTGCATTAATTTATTTAAAGAACTGAGTAAAATTGAAACTGTCAAATTCATTGTTTTCCACAACATGCGGTTACCGAACTAGAAGGAAATCGTCTTAAAATAGAAACAAATGAATTCTGACACGTCTCAAGTGCCCGGATATGCGCCTGCACCTGCGCACTGTTACGAAATCGCCGGTGCAATACGCGGGTCAGTTGCGTGGAAGGGTTTTTCAATTTTTAAACGTTTAATTACAGATATTACAGCGTGTCAACATGCAGCTGTCAGAAAGAAACAGAAATAATCAAACAACTGGACAAATCAATCGTTAAACAGTCCGGGAAAGGTTCGCGGGGAACATGCCAACTTCAGCTGCATGGGGAGTGAGAATTCCTGTTCTTCAAATTAATCGCTTTTGATTTACATTAAGAGATTACACTTTCAAAATGAAGTCAGGAAATTAATGAATTCTTAATTACCTCAAACTTCACAAAAAGAACGCAATTTTAATAGATTTTGTCTCTTCTAGTAGGCCTACCATTTACTTTATTTCCAACCATGAGCAGAAAAAATTGCGTTTGCATTTATTACAAGTTCGACGATTTTTTTATTTTTTACATCTCTGTACGTACTCTGGTATCATTTAATTTCGCGGGGTCAAAATTTCACGCAAATGACAGAAAAGTCATTTTCGCGCGGGTATGAATTAACACATTTCACGCAGAAGACAGAAATGATATTTTCGCGCGGGTATAAATTAACGCATTTTACGCAAAAGACACTTTCGCGCGGGTATAATTTGACGCATTATACGCAAAAAACATTTTCGCGCGGGTATAAATTAACGCATTATACGCAAAAAACAAAAATGACATTTTCGCGCGGGCATCAATTAGCGCAGTTGTTTTATTCTAACAAGACTAGATATTTAATGGCCTCATTTCGCGCATTTTTAGCGCACATTTCTTAGCCAGAATACGTGAAAATAAAACCACCGCGAAATATGATACCACTGTCTATAAAAGACATGATTCCGCGAAAGCGAATGCTTTACTGGATTATATTTTTGATGAACATAACTGATGAACGCATTCTATTTATTTTTTTAAGGTCTACGGGCATATAAACTGAAAACACAATACAAGCATGGGAAAAATTGATTAGACATATTTGAATCAGTGTCACATTTTATAAAGGTAAAATTATTAATAAAAAACCTGTAACAATACACAAGAAACAAAAACATAAAAGCAATACGAACATAAAATAACACATTTTTCATATAAAAGTAGTCATACAAACATTATATATATAGCGAAATTCTTGAAAATAAACAGTTCAGTAATACTTTGTGTGAGATTACAAACTCCAAATACCAATAAAAACCTCTGCACTCTTCCAGAACCTCGGCAAAAGCTATTCATGTTAATCTCAAAATTTCTCGAGAATTCCCATTAGCGGCTGAGAGTGTTGGGCGATATGATGTGAATTGTCGTGCACAATACCCGAAAATTACGCGCAGTATTGTACAAGGTGACATATGGACTCGCAGCGTGATTAAAATACAGCCAATCTGTTCATATATCGAGTTTGGGCCATTTCGTCCCCTCGGTGACCCTAAACTGACCATTTGGTCACTTTCTTTTGGGATATATTAGGCCACATTTTCTAAGGGTCAAATTGGAAGAAGTGCAAGGGTGTTAATTAGCTGGACATTTTCCTTTGTAAATAAAAATCTCTCCGAAATTGAGATGTTTGCAAAAGGGGACGACTTCTATTCCGAAATGAAAATATGACACATATTAAAATCCCCATAAATGTCTCTTTTGTGCAATGTAATATCGGGAAACACTTTGAACAATGCAATATTAACTATTTATTTACCAAGGGACAAGTTTCGCCCATCTTTCACAATAAGACCTGTATCATGTATCGATTTTTGAAAATCAAAACAAAATAAACAACTGTTACCCGATTTTGAAATACAAATTTAATGCAATACCTGTTTTCATATAAAAAGCATCGGCTGAACGGTTCCGAATAGGTGGTGCAGCAACGTCTTAAAACATGATCATGAAAACAACTTACATGGGTACCGGATATCGGACAAAGCAAGGGAAAGCACAACTGTCCACATTTCCGTATGTTGAGTTTTGACTTCAGGACCCCAACCTGCTTTGTGTCCTTTTGATTCTGCACGACCAAATCCAAACCTAAGGGAGTTTCAAGAAAAGAAAAACTGTACACAGATGTGAAACAGTATATAGTCGTGGTAGCTCGAACAAGGACTCTATTTAAAACCACATAAGATGTCCATGTACCAAATGACACGCGTAAAGTGCCGTTTATTACAAAATTATCCAACATTTACTTTTTTATCATCGCCTGATATCGAATGCCATTTTGACACCGATTTTACAATGTCACAGACGTGGAATATCAAATTCTGTAGGTTTTCATACACAGTGTTAGAATCTGAAAACAAACAGACAACAACAACCTCAGCCCCCCCCCCCCCCAACCCCCCGACGTACATGTAAAAGTTGACAAGCAGTGTTAGCTGACGATGTTTTAGTGAATCCTGGACCAGGAATGTTGGGCTTGATAGAGCAGCTAACTTGTTCATCTTTTTACCAATGTTACTTTTAAGTCAAGAAATCTTGGCGAGGTTAACAAACGTTCAGGGGCGGTTTCATAGTTGGTGCGTTGGAGTTTCTTGGCAGTATTTAATTTTGTGGGGTTTTAGGCCAGAAAGTTAGAAATTATCATGTAAGAACATTTGAATGTCCCAAGCGAACAACCTTGCAAGAAATCTTGCATCCGACCTTTACTCATGCCTATGTGCATATCAACAATACTTCTGGTTGCTTTTCTTTTTTAAAGCCCCAGCACTAAACTTATGGAAGAATATACTATTGAAAAGTCATATTTGTCCATATAGACTCCAATATATAAACTCTCTAACAGAAAACAAAAGGTCCGATCGAATTCTTTCTTATAGACGGAATTTTCAATGATATTGTTAAATTATCGTTAACGAACTTTTAAGAAGCTAAATATAATGGAGCTATATTTAGCACCGACAAAGAGATCACTTCATGCGCGATCTCGATTTCTGAGACGTTTCGGAAATCCTACTTTCGCTTTTAGTCGCGCGGACCAAATTTAGTTTAGTAAATTAAAATTTTATTAGCCCGAACTAATGCTGCAAATTTGTGCTTATAGTTCCAAATACATGTAATATTTCATAAAAAAGCGGGTTAAATTAAAGTAATGCCGCTTTAACTTTTATACATTACATAGCTCGTCTATCATCGATATTTTCACTAACGGTCGAACGGTTTTAACCGGCTCTCCCGAAATAAAACATATCACCGCCAGTGCCCGAATCAAATTTTCCACAATAAGCAAAGACCATGATGGAGTAATCTGTGAGAATTCTCCGCTAACGCTAATATTTACATCATAATCTGGCCACAGTCCAGTTTCTGTGGTTCTTTTGCTTATTTCTTTCTTATTGTTTACATAACTTGCAAGTCGGGCTAAACAGTTTCGCTAGCACCTGGTTTGGCTCGTAGGGTCAGTCCGACCTGGATCAAACGCTTACCACCTCTGACCCACGCAACCAGCGGTCATTAGAGATAATTCCACGTCATTACGAAAAGCTGTTCTCTGATCACGTGACGTGATTTACGGGTATATGGCGGGTGTCCTTTGTCAACATCATCCCTGATATGGCAGAGTAAACATTTATAATCTCACGAACGCGTTACCAAACCAGCGTTTCTACATGATTACAAGGTCAACATTGTTTAGCCAAAATTAAAATCAGTATGATTTTTGGAGAAAAAATCTCCCGCAACCTTGTCCATTTTACTCGAAATGTACCAAATGAAAAAAACAACAACAACAACATCAATTATTCTCACGGTCCTCAACTTCTCATTATTTAACACCATAAAAGTTCAAATTTCCATTAATGGAACTTCAAGTAGACACCACATCTTGACTGGTTTCGTAGAGGGCCTTTAGACCGCCGATGAGGCCGATTGGATGTGTCTGGCTCAGTAGTTTGCACTAGCAGATCTAGACGGAACGCACCCGGCACGCGCCACGATCTAAAAGCATCCTAGTCAACATTTTATGTCAATATCAAACCATATTATATAATTACAATACATGCAAATAAACTTTTTGAAAATGAACAATTATTAGACGTTCATTTTGGGACAATCAAGAACGACCATTTACTTTTTAATTGGTTTGTTTCCAGGTGCGTACATTTTAAGATACGCTCTCAAAATGCGCCCCTCTAACCTGCGATCTTCGATCCGCCACTGGTAAAGGAGTTGTAAGACTTTGACCAGATTTCTCTCAAGCTCAGTTAATTTAATGTTCTTCATGAATATAACAAGAGTAAATTGAATAAATAACGATTAAACCGATTTAAACTTTCTGTCCTACTGCCTTAGTTGCGATAATTTTTAAGTTCTTTACAATAAAATTACATTTTATACATTATTCACAATTTACTAACGTGGCATAATCCCAAGTGGGCAGGAGCAGTTTAGATTAGAGATAATTGAACTAATTCCTGTGTTGTACAACATGATATAACATAACAATAGCGGCTTGTATGTAACATAACTGCCGAGTTCACTAGTATGTCAGAGGGTCAAGTAGTCACTTGTTCAATAGTTACATTTCAACCTGTAATAAATTAAACAATAAAACATGAAACAAGGTCATTCATTATTTGGGGCGCGTTGGGGGAAAAGCAGCCGTCAAACCTTGATACGGCCCAAATATTATAAAAGGGAGACTATGCTGGAAACCAGTTCCAAATCTGAAGGATTTGATTTGCTGAAACGGAGATTTGTCTCCATCTCAGCCAATTAGACGGCTGAGATTTGAGACTGGTTTCAAATCTGTTTTATAATCTTCAGCTATGACGTCACATAGTTGAGCAGACGAGACTGCTTATTATAAAATCGCGGTAAAATCGTTTTTTAAGTCAAGAAAAGTATTTATATTACTAAATACTTGTGAGAAACTAATAAAAAATTATAAAATTTTGCCAAAAAGAACCCGTGAAAACTAAAATGTCAAAAATGCTTCTTTTCCTTATGACGTGAGACATGTTTAATATTTGAAATGCATTGTCTAACAAAGACAGAATTACCTTTTTTTAGAAAGAAACAGAACAACACTTACTTTTTATGGCCAGACATTAACAAGCGAAAAAGAAGGAAACAATAAAGAAATACTCTCCAAGTAGTGTGCACATTATATTAAGCACTTAAAGTCCTAAAATATACATAAAGTACAATCAAATATTCGTAGTAATGTTTTAAAAGAGGTTTATAATTCTTCAAATATTGAAACAATACACATCTATTTTTTCATTTCTTTTTATTTCAAATATTACTCTTCCAGTTAAAACAGATCACTTTCATATTTAAAATATCACACAAAAATAATCATAAATTTTCATATCTGCAAACTTGAAATTGTGTTGGTTTTGTTTCACCGACTATTTCATCTCTGTCGTGTACATGTAACAACAGTTTAAACAATCTACTTCATATTTCACAGGTTTTTGAAAATATTGTTCTGTAATTTTTAAAAACCATAATTTTTTCCAAATTAAAGTAATGATTTCCATCATTGTAGACCTAGATTAACTCAGATCAGATAAACCTGAACATTTACATGGTCTTGTTAAGGGTCTACATTCTGGTCTTCCATAAAAACTTCAACAGAATTTTCTTCTGAATTTCTGAATGTCAGAGAAATATTCCTTTTAAGGGCCAACAGAATAAAGCTTTCCTCCATGCATACGCCTTTTATAACATAGTGTCATCAGTGTAGATCTAGATCAGCTTGGTTCTTTTCTGACCAAGAAGTGAACAAAGTAGCTCCAGATCAGACAGCACAGGTTTGCCCGCAGATCTACCATGGTTTCACACGGGATAAAAGGCATATCCAGGCTATACCCTTTATTTCATAGATACGCCTGTATGGCCTGTGCAAACAGTGAAGAACTAGATCAGTTTGCAGTCTGTGCCATCTGATCAGGACCTACACTGTTTGCTTTTAGGTTAATTAGGTTATTCCTGACGTAAGAGCAATGACTAGATCTAGATTAGACAGCACAGATTTGTTAACTGATCAGGATCTACACTGGTTGCTTTCCTGATAAAACCCTTATATAGGGAGTAAAGGATTAAGATTTGTAATGTACATAAAATGTACATAAATCCAAAACAAGCATGGTATAAAATTCTGTATTCTGTTCAGCCACTAAAACTTATTTTTTCATTAATTAAAACAATCAATTAATAAACATTGAAAACAATTCGACAATAACCTAAATCCTGCAATAGAAATCAGTAACTTTGTTTTATATTCAACAAGACTGAAAGAGTTACCTCCCATACAAAATAGCCATTGCATATTTATACACTAAATTCATTAATGATCATGGGGTTTTATTGAAGCACATCAATCCAAGTAAATAAACATCCATGAAATAAAGAACTGCATGTAAACATGAACATTGAGAACCAAAACTTAAAAAAAAAAACGAAAAATAACAACCTTTACATTTTGTGTTCACGAAAATAAATTCATTCACATTATTAAAATAAATTTATTTCATTGAATTTATAAAATTTACATGTATTACCAATAGTGGACATAATTAAAATAATCTATTTGCAATCACATCTAGTGTAGACCCAGATAATGGTCTACATTTCTTCTTATAGTTATAGAGTCATTACCTCCTGCAATATACTTCAGTCAACTGTCAATCATATTTCCAAAATCCATAGAATGACAAGTATGTTGCAAAAATGCACAGGTTTATTGGTATCATAATATCATAATCAAAAGAACTGACAACACTGTGTCACATGGTAGCATAGTGCAGCAAATTGTGGAATCTTTCTGTCACATGGTGGCATTAAGAAAGCTGAGAAGTTGTTGCCGGTTTTTGTCACGCTGAAACAATCGGAAAACAAAGTGGTCATTTAACGTACATGTCAGGTCTTTTTAATCTTTTCCTCCATATTTATACATTTTATTGCATGTGTGAAAAGTGTAGATCCAGATCAGCCGATACATTTGTGCTGTCTG
Organism: Corbicula japonica; assembly: GCA_038501625.1. Taxonomy (NCBI): domain Eukaryota; kingdom Metazoa; phylum Mollusca; class Bivalvia; order Venerida; family Cyrenidae; genus Corbicula; species Corbicula japonica. The sequence continues at coordinate 1,520,799 of JAZAYU010000104.1, forward strand.
ATCAAGATCTGCACTGTTCATTAATTGATCATAATTAACCTAGTGAATCAAAATACAAACAGCACAGATCCTGATCGGATGGCATAGATGTGCCAGCTGATCTCAATCTACACTGGTCGCATAGGCAACATAATGTGTATATATGGAATAAAGGGTTTAAACTTATTACAATTTTTCTAAGTTTTTCTCAGTTCCAGTTATATATTCTCTTGTCAAGCGTTTTGTAAAACTAAACATCAAGTAAATACTAATGGAAGAGTTATGGTTCCTGTGCACTTCTTATTGCAAGAATCATCAAGTTCCCTCAGACAGTTGATGAGATTTTTTTCCAGCATTTTATATGAAACTAAAATGGGTCCTTGGACACTGATTCCGTAACTGTTACAACAAAATTTCAAAGGGCCATAACTCTGGTAACAATGGTTGCAGGAAAATATTTTCTTTCTGATCATCTACACATCCTGCTTGATCATCTGTGCAAGTTTGAAAGATATCTCCCCAATTTAGATTTGTATTATTACTTTCAGCATATAAAAAAACAAATTTCGTTCGACCTTTGGTCTTACATATTATTGTTTACACATGCAATTTGAATGGAAAAGAACCCAAAGACTGCACACAGTTATCAATACGGTTGTTTTCATGGGCGATAAGTGTAGATGCAAATCAGCCATCATATCCATGCCGTCTGATCAGGATCTTCACTCTGTTCACTTTTGATTTATTAGATTATACCTGACCAAGAAGTAAAAAAGTTTAGTTCCAGATCAGGTTGTATGGATGTGCTGGCTGATCTGGATTTACACTGTTCTACATCTATGCCATAAAATGCAAATAATGGAGGAAAGGGTTATTTGTATTCTGTATAGGAACAGAGAGTACCTGTTTGTCAATCTTGGATTTCTTCAGCTTTCTATGAAGTTTCTTCCCTGACACGGCACTCCTTTCATCATGCTTCCCTTTCTTGTTCTTCTCCTTCATAAACTAAATAACAAGATTCAAAGTTCATCATTTAACCATTTACCCATATTGATGTGTGTGCTACCAGTGTAGATCCAGATCAGTTGGCACATCCAAGCTGTGTGATCAGGATCTGCACTGCTCATATTTTGGTCAGAAATAACCTAGCGAAACCAAAATCAGTATAGATCATGATCAGATGGCACAGAAGTGCAAGCTGAACTGGATCTTCACTGTTCAACGATGCAACGAAGGGATATATATGGAGGAAAGGTTTGAGATGTTTTTCACCAAGCAGAGTTTTAATCCAGGTGAGTTGTTCAAAGCAATGAAATTTAACTATACAAAATATTTTGTTTCTAGCAGCTATTTATCTGTAAGAGTTCAAGACATAACTATATCCGCAAGTGTTGATGCATTTGGTAGGACCTCATTGGTCTGGATTGCTACAAAGGCATCAGTATAACAAAATCAAATTGTTCATCTAACAGCTAAGCAATCCAGATTTGCTGGCACATCTGATCATTATTTGTACAGTTTGCTTTCGGATACATTAGGTTATTTCTGACTAAAAAGCAAACAGTGTAGATGGCACTGATGTTCCAGCTGATCTAAATCTAAACTGTTAGCACATGCAAAAAACCCTTTATATATGCTGTAAAGGGTTAAAACTAAATGTTCTGCAGCTAAAGCTGATTAACAAATTTTGACCATACTGCAGTTGCTGATAAATATGTTGAGGCTGTGGAGCCCAGCATGCTGGAATACCAAAGACTAAAACAATTTAAAAGTTACATGAAACATGTTTCATTCACCTGGGAGATGACCTGTTTGATTCTTGTAGTTCTTGAATTTCCAAAAAGCCTCACATTGTTTCCTACGATTTTAGTTAAACAGTCATTTTTTCCTTAAATTTGTTTTTTTTGTGCTGTAAATTGACAGAATCGACGACAGGACGCCAAAAATGACCCTGAGCTTGTAGAACCTGTGATGCTCAGCATCAAATTACCTGCGAGAGTTGAACTGGACCTTTCCCATGATCCTTGCTCTTTCTTCTCTTCTTCTTTGTCTTCTTCTGTGTTTCCCAGGTTACCATTCCCGTCCATACACGTTCAAGGGTTGCATGTTGGTATATTCATTTTCATGCAGTGAAAATTCCATGACAAGGTAAAGTCGGAACCAGGATTACGCAATCAGCGAGTGACGTCCATAAAATGGAAATAACTGGCAATGAGTCATCAGTAAACAAATTTGTGGGTTTAGTGCAAAATAATTGTAACTGCCTTCTTTATTGATATACATTTATGACTGATTTGCACTCAACCCATAAAATGTAATGGACATCTATTGTGATATTGTGATATTGAGCAAAGGTTTTCTCTGTAAATTTTTGTTGTTGACATTTTTGTTATTACTAAATTTGTTAAGCACTTGCAATAATCTAATATTTGCTTATTTTTAAAACAGTGAATTTGTGACAAATGTTGAAAAAATTATTTTAATTTATTTTTACTGTGAAGTGTACAATAATCGATGTTGTCTGCTCAATATTATGATGACATTTCAAGGATTAACATCAGAGCTGTTTGAAGACACCTTTTCCCATGAAATGCTTCCCCAAATGAGGGTTGATCATATTACAGTCATGGACAACACTTATCCACTGATGGTATAAAATGCAAAAATGAAAGCAATATTATAGAAAATCATTAACATAGACAACATTACAAAAAATACACTAATGGTATAATATGCAAAACAAATTGAAAGCAATATTATAAATCATTTTGGAAACATGGGTAATGAAGTACAGTCATTTAACTACTGGGTATAAGTTGTCTGATGTATGATAAATAACAATAGAACCATTTTTTTATCTGCTGTAATGATTCAAGTAGGAACCTCTGACCTTTCTTTTGATGATTGTCAGTTGTTCAAATGAAAATAATATATAGTTATTTGGTTTCTTGACAGGGAATGTGAGGATATATTGCCGGTCTGGGTGTCATATTACCCGAGCCGCAGGCGAGGGATGACACCCAGACCGGCAATATATCCTCGCATACCCTTTCAAGGAACCAAATAATTGTTTTATTATACTGCAAAGACTTTTTCAGACAAAATTAATAAGAAAACATCGATTTTTCGATTATTTCGCTTATTTTATGTCGAACGGCTTAATTCCCCTCTGAGAACCTCAATAATTACATGTCTGACGTCATTAATTTACCTGCATGACGTAACTTCTATAGAAATTGAATGGATAATCGATTTGATATTTATTTACAAAATTTGAGAATAATCTGAATGTTTTCAGCGTTAAAAACATAACAGAAATATTTTCTGTAATAATTTTAGTAATCCCTAAGCATACCGTTTTATAATTTACAAGATCGGCCTTAAATTAAGCATTTTTACGTAAATTCAAAACAAAATGGCAGACGACAACAAAAGATGAGAGGCCAGACAGGGAAATTAAGGCACGTGCAGTTCATATCTACGGCCGATCCGTAAATACGGATATACATCAGCGGCAAATTATCCAATCAAATTCAAGGAAATTTCTTTGCAGTATAATAAATCACTTTATTCTTGAGCAACATGATTATATTTTGAATTTTCCACATGACATAAACAGCATCCAATATTGATTAAATCCTTAAATAAAAATAAATTCCTATGAAAAGAACCTTTACTGCCTGCCTAGGTCACAAGTCCAAATATGGAGTTTGCGATTGGTCAATTATGGGATTGAAATGAATTTGAACAGAACAGCTGTGAGCAATAATAGAATGTATTCAGTTTAAGTTTTATCTTCTTATCTAGCAGTGGAATACCCTCATACTACATACTGTGGTATCCTTAAATTTTGCGGGTATCAAATTTTGCATAAGATAAAAGACATTTTTGCACAGGCATACGTTTGCACAGTTGTGTAATTTTCATAAAATCAGACATTCTATGGTTTTATTTCTCTGGGTTCCGATTTCATGTACTCTCCCTAGCGTGAAATATGCAAAAATTTAACCCCTGCGAAATATAATAATATCACAGAAAGACAAACTGCCTGGCAACTGCTATAATTAGAAAATGAGAAATACCTTTTTGTGCTTATCCTTGTGTCTGTGTGATTTCTTCCTTTTGTAATCATCTTCTGAAATAACCAAAGGACGGTACTGTTTACATTTTAAGAACTGAATCAATATTTGATAGTGTTCATAACACTTGGGTTGTTAACAGTGTGGGAAGCCTGAAGGGCATACATTTTTCATACCCAGATAAACATAAAACAAATTTGATTCAGTTCTTATATTATCATAAAGTACTTCTAAAATACTCATAAAGAACACATACATGTAAGAACTAACCATTTTTAATATGGTCCTCGAGTAAGTACGAGTAATAATTTACTTCAATCTCACTAAAGCCAGATCTAACAAAATGTTAGATCTAATGACGGCCCACAGACACTGTAAATAAGCTATAGGGGGTTTCCCCGATTACTATTTTTAGAAATTGTCAACACATGAAGCACCAATCTGATTAAAATCATCTCCTGAACTTCAACCGCTACGCTATCAGGATCTGACGACGAGTAGCTAAAACGTGCTTTTATCACTAACCCTTTGAACCAATCAGAATGTCGCCTACAAAATCGCAAAAGTGAAAGTAAAAATAGTATTTTAAACCATGGAAAGTGTTGACAGGTAGCGTTAGACATATTTTACTGGAGATATATGTGATTATGTAGTAGTGCATTCATTTCTAATGTAATGACATCTTCAGATCATTTTGCGAGCGTTATAAATCATGCTTCCTGTGTTGACAATTTCTAAAAATAGTAATCGGGGAAAACCGCCATTACTATATACGGTGTCTGCGGGCCGTCATCAGATCTAACATTTTGTTAGATCTGACTTTAGTGAAATTGATGAAGCACAATTTATAATATTCGCGAAATGATCTGGAGATGTCATTGCATTAGAATTAGTGTTCGGCTCAACCAATTGATAATCGGATAATCGGAACATGTTGTTTCATTAGCTGTTTTAGTTTTTGTTATAAACAAATCAGTAGATACTGATTTAATATATGTTAAAATGGAAATAATAAAAAATAAAATGTTATAATTTCTGTTGTCCTGTATTATCTTTCTGTCTTAAATATGAGCCAGGTTAATATGTTTCTGTACAAGTTTAATGCTACAAACTACTTTCTTACAGTATTTCAGGTCAGACTGTTTGACAGTCACAAAACTTGGCCCTAAGATTATAAACAACTAGCCATACAATTTCAGAGCTTACTGAACCCTCCTTTTTCAGTTTAATAGTATCAAAAATCGGAACTCAAATCGAAATTGGCTTTAAAATATCTTGGGTAACATAAGTTACATAACCGTAACAAGCGTGATATTGTGGGTGTGGTATTATTTTCATGCCTTTATTCAAATTATTGGCGTAGGATTTCCTGCAAAGCGTGCAAATGACTCTGCTCATGTCTAAATTTTTTAAACTGGAGCTCCATCTTTCATTTTTCGGAAGTAAAAATACTTCCAGACCCGGGAAGTCGTCTTTCCCTGGTAAGGAAAAAGGTCTTCGATATTGTTGCTGTCCATTACTATCTTGATGGATTACCTCCCTTCAGAAATAAACGGAAAGAAACTACCGGCAAGCTACTACCGAAAAGAGAGAAAACATTCATCCGCCTAACCTAGCGACATCGATTCTGAAAAATTGGACTCGATTGTCGCCGACGTTGAAGTTATCCGACTGATTATCGATTGTCGGCGACAATCGGGCAAACACTTATTAGAATACATAAACACATATTTCTTCAGTAAAATATGTCTTACACAGGCTGTAAACATTTTCAATGGTTTAAAATACTATGTTTACCGGTACTTTCACTTTTGTGATTTTCTAGGTGACAATCTGATTGGTTCAAAGGGTTAGTGATAAAAGCATGTTTTAGTTACTCCTTACACTGATTCTGTTGGGCCGAAAATATCCTAATAAATCAAATAGCGATCAGTGCAGATCCTGATCAGCATGGATATGCCAGATGATCTGGATCTACACTGTTTGCCCATGCCACAAAGGGGTATATATGAAGTAAATGTTTACAAGTCCTGAAATAAATCAAACCAAACCTGATCTGGAATCACTAGATGTAGACGATGATGCAGATGATGATGACGATGATGTTGAGCTGTCAGAATCTGATGAGCTTGACGACGGTTCCCTCTGACGATGTTTTCGTTTCTTCCTTCTCAGTTCTGGAGAAAAATGCAACACCCAAATAAAGAGTCTATCGTTTCTCTCAGAAATAAAATACTTGTAATAGCTAAGGCATAATGCCACCAACATAAAAGCAAACTTTATAGTTTGAGAATACAAACTCTCAACTTATTTTATATAAAAATGTCTTGCTAAAAGTCAAACAATTTCAACTGCAATGCAATAAATATATATATTTTAAATACATGTATTCATCAACAAATTATTAATTATTTAATACCGGTAGGTAGTTATTTATTTTAACTAATTAAGTAAATTATTTGCACATTGTACATGTAGCATTTAGTTTCAATGTAATGATCAAACCTAAAGAGTCCCACTGCAGCTGGGGTGCATTTAAATCTTACTCAAATAAGGTTTCTCTTATACCTCGAATTCAAAATGATGCACAGGTGCCATTTTCTGATGGTAAAAGCAATGACATCTTATTTAATTATAATAGTGACTCTTGGAATGAAATTATAATAATGACTCTTGGAATGGTTTGAAATCAGCCTTTCTTTTAAGTTTCTAAGCACTTTTTCAATGGTCAAACGGAAGCCCCGATTCAACTTGTCTGTCAGCCCCTTACTCCATATATACAGTTTTTATCACATGTGTGAACAGTGTAAATCCAGATCACTGATGCCACCACTGCTGCAACAACATTTATGAAATTAACAAAAGGCCATAACTCTGGTAAAAATGGTCGCAGGAAAAAATCTTGTCTTTGCGATCATCTTCACATGTTGCTTGATCATTTCGGAAAGTTTGAAAGAAATTTATCTTAAAGTAAGTGAGGAGTTCATGCCACAGGCATAAGGATGGACGTACAGACAAGTGCAACTCGATATACCTCCCACTTTGTGGGGGCATAAAAACTTCGCTCATGGCTAAGCAGAGTTAGAAGACTGAAGTTCGTGACATTTGAGAGACTATTTCTCCTATGTCTCCCTCGAAGTCATTCCCTGACAAAGCAAACAGTGAAGATCCTGATCAGATGGCTCACACGTTTCATGTATCACAGCCTATAAAGTAAATGGTAAAGAATCTTTATACCATCATCACTGGGGTCTGTTTCAATCTGCCTTTTATTTTCTTCATGGCTGTATTTTCTTTTCCCATGTTCTGGTCCTGTAATTAAAAAACATACATGTGAAAATGTTGGAATTCAACAGAGGAATGGTTAAGGTTAAAACAGATACACCATTCTATTTTAAAAGTATGTTAACATTAATGCTTACATATGGAGGGTCATGTTGTTGGTGTTTATTATTTGATAGTAAATTTGATGTAAACTTATAATGGTTCCAGTCTATCAGTGACTAACAAGAAAACTAAGTGTTTGTCCAGTGTAGATCATTAAACACTGTTAATTTGTGTAATTAAGGTTCCGGTTTATGAAAATAAAAACAATGTGTTTGTATAGTGTAGACCCTAAAATACTGATATTGATTAAGAGTTTGGAAAATTTAAACAGGGCCTTTTTGACATTCCAAAAGCAAATGGGGGTTGTGGGTAAAACCCTGACCAGACCCAGACCAGACACCAGAAATTAATGATAAAGGTACGGAAATCTTCCCTCATTTCTGACAATTGTCTAAGACAGTTACTTTGATTATTCTCCTAAAATTTTGTTCTATAATAAATAATAATGCAATAATTCAAGCTGTGCATATTATTATAAAACAAATACAATGTATAATAGCATCAACAATGTTTTAAATTTATTAATAAAGATATAGGAAAAACAATCAATCATATAATTTAATGATACACATATTAAATAATTAGTTCTCAACTAATTTTTTTTTATTCTGGGGGAAATTATTAAAATTTATTTAAAATTAAGCATTCTATATGATGTTGGCGCATAAGATAATCTGTAATGGCAAGCGCACTTTTTCATTCACTAGACCTGCAGGAAGAGTGGGTAATAAAATTGAACACCTCTGCAAATAATAGAAAATACGAGTAATTATTGTTGTTTGTATTGTGTACCTACTGATTTAAGATGTGCGACAAAATATCACATTTTCAATTTGAGTTATTTTTTTATATAAATCCATACCGCTCAGCATTTACATTTAAGAAGCATAATATAATAATTTATTAATTAGGCTTACTTTTCTTGAAATGGTAGGCTGTGACACATATATTGTGTTGTGTGATAAATTTTTCAAAATCATTTTTGCCATAAACTAGTGATAAATGTATTCAGCGGAAATTGCAATAAACAGAAGATTGATTAAACCTTAAAAAAAACATGAATAAGCAGACATATTATTATTGTTTAGTACCATATTGTCGGAAAAGGAGCGATGATTTCCACACCTATAATCATTAGTTTCCGGAGTCTGGTCTGGGTTTTACCTACAAACCAAATTGGCTGCCTTTAAGTAATGACAGAAAATCTATCTATAAATACTGCATGACACTATTGTTTAGCATTTTATGCAGGTGCGCGTCTGTACAAGAAATATAAAAAGAAGAAATGTACAGGAGAAAAAAAGTAATACATAATGTATTTGTGAGAGTTCTGAATTAAAGCTGATAGTGTTAGTTAAAAGACTAGATTTACAGTTAAAAGAGTAAAAACAGCATAGTCGCTTAGAAATTATGGCACAGTTTAGTTACCCCCTGCCTAAACTGGTCCAGGGTGGGTGCCTGTGCAACATTTGCTGGCAAAGAATTCCACAGTACAATAGTGGCAGGGTAGAATGAACATTTATAGTAATTACAAGGAGTTTGGATTTGCCTAAAAGAGAGGGGATGCATGTGTCTAGTGAGACGAGTAGTGGGTAAAACATACTGAGGCATTGGAACAGCAACCAGTCCATGGACGATTTTAAAGAACATAAGTAGTCTGGAATCACACCTTCTGTTACCAAGGGAACGCCACCCCAGCTTTTCTAGCATGCTTGTGACACTGCTATAATGTGAGTAATCACTGGTGACCCATCGAGCGGCCCTGCGCTGAACCATTTCGATCTTATGGATGTTTTGTTGTGTATGGGGACTCCACACTGAGCTACAGTACTCAAGTTGTGGTCGGACAAGGGTTTTGTAAGCGAACTGCCTGATGTTTTGATGTTTAGTGGGAATGTTCCGTTTGATAAAATTTAGTGTTTGGTTAGCTGTTGTGGTTACCTGATTTATGTGTTTGTTCCAGCTAAGGTCAGAAGTGATGCAAACACCAAGGTATTTGGCATCACTGACTGTGGCTAGGGTTTGACCATGCAATGTATAATTTGTTTTGTGAGGGTGCTTTGATCTTGTGATATTTATAACCGTGCACTTGGAGGGATTGAATTCCATGTCCCAAGTGTGTTCCCATTTTTGTAACCTGTTTAGATCTTCTTGCAAAGTCTGGTCTGAATCATTTTTGACCGTGATGTATACAGCTGTGTCGTCTGCAAATAACCGGACCTGTGAGATAATATTTTCAGGCAGGTCATTTATGTAGAGCAAGAAGAGCAGAGGGCCAAGAACAGAACCCTGAGGGACTCCTGAGGTGACAGGTACCTCGTCTGACTTTTCACCATTGACCAAGACAGACTGACGACGACCAATAAGAAATGATTTGACCCATTGAAGAGTGTTGTTTTGAATGCCATGTTGATGGAGTTTGTATAACAGCTTGAGGTGGTTGACCTTATCGAATGCCTTAGAGAAGTCTAAGAGAATTAGATCTGTTTGGTGACCTTGGATTAAATTTCGGGATAGGTCCTCGACAAGCCCTAAAAGTTGAGTTTCACATGACATTTTGGACCTAAAACCATGCTGAAGGTGATAAAGAATACTATTGACCTGGAAATGTTTAGTGATGTTAGAGGCGACAATGTGTTCCATTAATTTGCAAAGAACACATGTCAAGGATATTGGCCTATAGTTTGCGGGGTTACTTTTATCCCCTTTCTTAAAGAGGGGAGTGACATTCGCCTTGGTCCAGTCGGAAGGGATGGTGCCTGTATCTAATGACTTTTGAAAGAGCTTGGTGACCAAAGGGGCAATTTGTACACTTAAATTTTTTAGAACTATAGGTTTAAGGTCGTCTGGGCCGCAAGCTTTGCCAATCTGTAAAGTGGACAAGAGCTTTTGGACACCACCTACACTTATGGAAATATCAGGCATCTTGGGGTATTGGGGTAATTTGGTGGTGCTAAACAGGTGTTTAGTTTTCATGGAGCAGAGTTGGCCTAGTTTGAGGGGATTCATTGGAGTGAAGACGGACTGAAATTGACGGTTAAGGACATTTGCCTGGCCCTTACTATCTGTGATAAGTTTATCATTTTCCAATAGGGGGGGGGGGGGGGGGGGGGGGGGCGATGCCTTGGGTATCCTGTTTAACATTTTTAATAGTGGAGAAAAGCTTTTTACGAGAGAAATTTTGACCTGAATGGGGGTTTTCCGGATCACCGGATTGGGTTTCTAGGACGTATTCCAGGTAGTTTGTATGGGCCTGTTTTATTTCATGTTTAACCTTGTTTCTTAAATTTTTGTAATGCTGTTTGACCTTGGGACAAGAACCTTTTTTCATTTTAACGTATAATTTATTTCTATTTCTAATTTGTCTTTTGATGCTTTGGGTGATCCAGGGGAGAGATGGTTTTGATCCCAATCTCTTTGAGGGAATGAAGAGGTTTATTCCCTCATGGATAAGATTCTTGAATTCTGACCACAGCTCTTCAATGGACTTAGAATGATAATCAGTAAACATAGAGGGGGACTCAGAATCTTTTTATTAAATTTTGCCTCAAGGAGCAGCTGTGATTCTTAAATTCTCTGTTGCATCGTGGAAGACAATAGTAGGGTGAATTTCAGTTTTAACATCCTGGTCCGCCTCTAACAGTGTCTAAGTTCTAACGAGTTGCATTACAACGGGTATGGACGGATTTTGATGAACCTAATTTCTTTAAAAAGAGACCTCCTCCCCTGTTTACTCAACATGAGCAGGCCTTGTAAATGAATTTTAATTGCTTGAAATTCTCCGGGAGGATACAAAACCCTAAGTTAACCTAACCTGTTGACATTTTCATAATAATTACACACCGTGAAAAGTATGACAAGTCCTAAAACTAGATGCGTGCCGAACCGAACGGAGTTCAGGTGGCGTGTTATAGCTAGAGACTTCTTTGCTGTAGAAGAAGCGGCTGCAAGTTTTATTATACTTGACTAGTATTTGAAGATATCTAGATAAAATTCCAACATCCTAGATCTATAGAAGAAAAACCCAATTTTTCAATTACTATAAATTTCGATTCCAGTTAGATTTTCGGCTTGCAACCAAAGCATCCAACACGATGCGCAGCGAATGATATTTGCGTTGAGAAGTTGCGCGGGAAAGTATAATTGAGAGTACGTTGTACATTGTTAATCACGCCTTCTGCATGCTTCTGGTTGCTTTACTTTAAGCCTTTTGTTATTGTCATAACATCCGTAAGGGGAATGAACCAACAGCGACAAAAATTGATTGACAGTAAAACCTAAATTTGGAAGTAAATTACAGCGTGTTTTGATTGGAGCGGTATTTCTAACAGCCACGGTGACAAAAACTTATGAAGTGCTGCAGTGCAACAGTGTTTACGGCGGTTGCTCGCTGGGTCAAAATCTAATTGAAATCTAAATCTGTAATAAGTAGGATAAACTAGGAATCTAGAAAGCTTAGCGGGCCGAGTTCCTGGTAAAACTGAGAAAACAGAATTCAACATGTTACAAATATCACCAAAGTCGCGTTTTCCAATAAAAGTTTTGTTTTCGTTTTGTTTTCTTACAGTTTTGCAAATATCTGATGTTTTATTTCTGGAAATTTTGATAACCCTGATTATCAAGAGGACAAGCAATAGCAACAACGACAACAGCAGCAGCATCAGTCGCAAACTACGGCATTCCATCAAATGCTGGAATCATGAATAATCCGAAAACCTCTGCACGTTTGAGAATAAAACTGTGTATAACCGGCTTAAAGCCAGACATTTTCTTATGAAATGAAGTGCAAATAGATCATGCATTAAAAATTATAGCAGTTAGAATGATACGACATACATATATAATTTTACGGAAACGATTTTGCTCTCAGTTTCTTGGAATTCATCAATGATGATAAGCCCAAGAATTTATTACAGGCAGTACTTACAGAATCCGGACGAGCTGTTGCAATCTGCCTACGTCTGTTACCAGTGTCAGATGCAAATTCACAGAAAAGTGGATCGTTTGGTAAAGTCTTAGTGTAGTTATATGGTAATTTTCAATTTTCTGGCCAAAATCTCCAGTAAAATAAAATATTTCTGCCTAGAAATGGGCTCGAACTTCAATACAATACTGTACACCATCTGGACCCACGTGCTCCTGATATAACCTATTAGCTTCTTATGTTTTATGTTGTGTGCTTTTGCATGCAACATTATTGAGCTTAAGGGTCAGTTGGAGACCTGGTTTAAACCCCAGTGCACATGGCAAATTATTTTGACCGTTCCAAGGCGGTAACCCGGGGGGGACCCCGGACCCCCCCCCCCCCCATCATCGCTTCGCGCCTTCGCCGCTCACAGTCAGGTCGCCTCAAATGTACATTAGGCCTGCTCAAAATATTTCTAGTGAAAACCCTGTGGCCAAGGGTTCTCATTTTCGTTAATTGTTTGTGGTGTCTTATTTGAAATTGACATACACATAAAACATGCTCTCTTTTTCTCTCTTCTTTTTCGCTGCGTGGGGAGGATGTGTTTTGAGAGTGTGGCGATTCCCGATATTCATATTTCAATCTTTTAACTATTAGTCTGTTAGCACGACAACGGTCACACTTCCTTACAGCAATAATGTGGAAATTTAGTACGACATTCCCTGCCCATAATACTTAATTAGAGGACTGAGGCGGTATTGAAAGACAGATAGATAATTATCGTGTATGATAATAAGTGTACCGTCTCTTTCGAATTCTACCCAAAATAATATGCGTATAAGAAGAAAAGTAAACAAAGCAGTTCCAGCTTGACAGTTTTCAACTTTTCATGCAGGTAGACCCTTACGTCGCATAAGCAATAAATGCTGATAAAAGTTTAAATTCCATGTATGTAAGGCCAGAGAAAAAAATATGTTAGATTCTCATCCCCGCCCGCCCCTGTCCAAAACCACCCGCCCCAAAAAATTTTATTGGTAAAAAAATCGAAACATATTCTGTTCCGTACAGAACGGGTTTTAGACTATCCCGAAATATTTCTTAAGGTATTTCGTTAATAAAAAATAAAAATTAAAAAGTGCCCACCGCCCCTTTTTTCCCCAAAATCCGGATGAGAATCTAATAATTTATTTGCTCTGGCCTAATTAATACGCAAAGAACCATATCTGTCCACTTGAATTTATGTATTTGTATACTTGTATTTAGACCACAGCTACCGTCCACTGACCAATCAGTGGCCAGTATTACCGTTGTCTAAATCCCGTAGACAACTCTTTGGCGTTGTCTACGAAGGTTCGTGAAGCACGTGCTTCTCGTTTACTATCTCATATTAATAAGTAGAGGACCGATATCTTAGTGTCATACTGAGCTATCGATACATGTTTGTGATAATTATAAGAGTACGAAGCAGACGATTAAGCAAACAAAGTAAATAGATTTACAACGTGTATTTGGTTTTTAAGGGTCCACGTCACTCCTCCTTGCACGTTTACCAATAAAAAAAAGAAAATTATCAAAATCTCAATAACGGCAAAATGCGCATCAATGAAACCTTGCCCAAATTATCGTTACTTGTGTATTTCATTTTACAAATATAAAGAACAGTTAGAACAGTAAAGAAAAACGGCTAGTCCTAAAAATTCCATAATTTTCTATTTGCATGAATTCACAAAAACGAAGCAATACAAAACATTCTTTTAATTCCCACATAAAATGTAATGATACTGACAAAAATGATGTGTACTAAGTAAAGAACTTTCAACTACGAAAAGAGAAATCAGGGTTTGATCACCCATTTACGGGACCTGGAAGGTACCAGGAAAATGAAGGTCAAACACTTTTACTAATATCTCATATAGTTTATACATGTAGGTCGCGAGGACACAAGATTTGTTGTCGGTATCATATGACATTATGTGTGCATTTAAAATGAAGTTTTGTAACCCTAACCCTAACCCCAACCCTTGTTTCACAATTCGAATCACAAGTTGCGTTAAACTAAGTTTAACATGCGACTCCTTTTATATTCGAATTGTGAATGAAAGAAGTTTGTAAAGTTTGGGCGATTCATTGCTTTGTGCACGAGAATTTCGGGGTTTTGCAGTCATGTGGTCTAAGTCGGATAGACACCTCGTGGAGTGACCTATGAAAAATAGACGCTCGCTGCGCTCGCGTCTATTTTTCGGCGTTAGCTGTCTAAGCTCACTTTTGACCTAGTTTTTCGACCAATGAAATATTGTAAATAAAATTTATTATGCAGCGAGAAAATCAAATAGATTATTTTGATTGGTTATTAGTGGGTCTTGTTAATGATTACCGTAACGATTTTTATATTGTGTGTAAGTATTTACCTGGCGCTTTATGTTCGGGCATTTTCGTTTTAAAAAGCGTTAATTGTATTGGAGAAAAAGATATTTACGGTATAAATAACCAATTAAGTCAATTGATGGCTTAAATACGATTTTATATGGAATATTCATAGGTGTCAGGTAAACACTCGAGTACAATACACAGTGTAAAACGACAGAGAAGTGCAGATATTTCTGGTTCTTACTGGTTCCTTTCTAGTTCCTTTGATACTGATTGTTAATTTCAAGTCCAGATATTCAAAACGCCTTGGTGTAGTGGTTATCACGCTCGCCTCTCAAGCGGAGGCCCCAGGTTCAATACTCGGGAGGGACACTTTCTTTTAAAGTTAATTTACGTAAAAGTTGGTAGATTTCGCTCTTGAAACAAGTTGTTATTATTTTCATTTATTGTATTTTAATGACATTTATTCATCATTAGTGCTAACTCTACAAGAGGTATTTTATTGAAACTGAATGTACAGTTAATGTTAGACAGTCTTCTTTAATCGACGTATTATCACCAGACGAAATTTTTGCACGGTCTTTATTTCTTTCTTTCTTATATATAAAAATCTTTTCCATCAACGCCGTTTATCTTTTTTTAAAGATATTTCTTGTTCATAGATCACTCCACTCGTTGTCTATCCTATACAACGAAATTCTATTGACAAAAACGATTGCAAACTGTACTTATTTCCCCAAGCGTAGCGACGACTTACGAAATGCGTCCAGTTATATAATAGGCCTCTACATTATACCTGAAATGGGGGTATCTGGGTTAAATTAAACGTTAGAATCTAAACTTAGACTTGTAGTTTACGAGTCAGTAATTCGTTGGATTAAAAAAGAACAAACTCATTTTAAGTCTGGCCGAATAGTGTTTTCCATTGTTTTGGAAATACTATTTGAATTTGATAATACAATTGGAGACAAAAAGCTGCATTATCCTTTGTCGGAATCGCTAGCGCGCACCAATTGGCCGAGATTCCGTTTTGGCCGCGAAACTGGACAAATGTAAACTAAATATACATTTGATGTAAACTACGACTTTCTTTGTTATCTGGAATTATTTTTAAAGGCATGTAAACATCAAAGTTAGTAACAATGGAATGCATTTTTAACTTCTTTCAACAATTTTCTGCAACAACAGTAATTATTGTGCTCACTGTATGTATACTGCTACATCGGATATTTTTCACTGCGCGCTACAGTCCCCCTTTGCCACCGTCACCGGGACTCAGATTGCCGATTATTGGACACCTGCACCTGTTGGAACAAGATCTTCGCAAACCTCTGAGGAAATACCGGAAGCAATTAGGAGATGTGTACAGTCTTTACTACGGAGGAACTCTCACCATTACGATTGCCGGGTATGAAACTCTCAAAGATGCGTTTCAAAAGCAAGGGGATCTTTTTGCAGAAAGACCATCCCTTAATCTGATAGATAAGACATCAAGAAAAAGAGGTATTTATTTTTTGTATAGCTTTGGTAACATTTAGTGAAAACAATCAGATTCAACATTTTCTAAAATTTATCTCAAACTTTAATTACTAAGAGGGTTTACCCATTAAAAAATAATTATGAGTGCAGCAATGATTCTTTTAAAGATATTTTGATACGTAGCTACAACATTTCGAAAATGTCTGGCATATTCATAAACAACAGTTTATCGTTTTAATATAAGGCATAGAACAGTGTGTAATGTGCTCATTTATGTGTATATAATACATGGTTTTGTTGAATATCACAGATCCAGAGTAGTCTCAATAATTCGACTCCAAGTACAGACCCATTTTACAAACTAACTTTGTGTAGATGTCTGCCCTTTACGCCTCGATCAGTAAGGATCAAAACTGTGGTGGAAATTCACTGCTTTGAATTAACATTTTTTCACTGCCACTTGAAAATTTCAGCACTGCTATGTTCATCTGTTGTTACAAAACATAAATAGTCTCTAAAGTATCAATAAAATAAAAAAATATTTCACAAATAAAACGTTTAAACTTACTTTTGTTTCTGTCTTTTACATGTTGATTTTAATGTGATAACCAATGAAAGCTTCCATTTTATAAATCGATAAAGTACAGTCAGGTAGACTTTTAGCGGTGAAACATATAAACTGTTAACATGTGTGGAGGTTTATACGTTTTTTTTCATAACAAACAAACAAGTTTTTTTAAAAAGTATCACATACATTGATTCTAATTGGAATAAGCTTTTCAGGTATGTATTTTTTTTAAAGATATATAAGGTTTAAAACCTATTTGAAGCCATCAAAAGTTGCGACACGGATTCTTGTCGCTGGCATATACACATAGAAGGAAAATGTTCCGCATTAATTTGAATACTAACTGTAACTGGGTTGTGCGCGAAGAGCGGACGTCGTATATGTAGTCTTGTCGAGCACAATTAGTCGGGCTAAAGTTCAAGGCTGCATATGTCTTTTTCATTTGATTGGATGAGATATTTATCATTTGCATGCTACTTAGACATGAAACCTTTGTTGTCAGGTATCGTAGTGACTTCTGGACAACTTTGGAAAGAACATCGACGCTTTACTTTGAGCACACTAAAGGATTTTGGAATGGGCAAAAATAAAATAGAAGAAAAGATTCACGAAGAAATTAAGGACTTTTTGCACGTAATACTGGTACATAATGGAAATGCATTCGATCCAAAAGAAATCATCAGCGCACACGTCGCAAACATCATTTGCTCCATTGTTTTCAGCGGACAGTTCAAGCATGATGATCCACGATTTTTAAGCTTGATGAAAATATTTGACGAAAACATCGAGTAAGAGTTTTATAGAATCTTTTCCAATAACTCAACCAATAATACATAGTTTGCTTAATTTCCACATTTACACGTACTTCTTCTGTTTTTCTTTCATTTTAACAAAGTCTTTATTTTCAAATTGATAAATTTTACATACATAATGATTTCAAACTTCAGCTATATTCATGAATTAAACTAAATATTTGCGATAAAACTTGCAACAATAATCAATCAATAATACTTAGTTTGCTCAATTTCCACATTTACACGTAGTTCTTCTGTTTTCTTTCATTTTTAGAAAGTCGATTTGTAATTGATTAATTTTACATACATAATGATTTTAAACGTCAGCTATATTTATGAATTAAACTAGATATTGGCGATAAAACTTGCATTATGGCTTAGTTAATTTGCTTTTGTGACGTTTTCTCTTTATTAAGCCGGTGTTCATGAGCAAATTTTTTGTTGACCAGAGATTTACTTTGTCCGTCACACTATAATTACATTATTTAAGACTTAGACGCGTCGAAGTAAAACCAAACATCAATTCATGTATAATGTATAATGTCCAAATATAAGTGTCCCTACAATTATTTCGACGTAAAATATATCGGAGTCTCGAATTTTAAATTCCATTTTCCTATTCCAAATGCTCATATCATGTTGGCTTATGCTTTCTTTATCAATACTTTTTTTAAATATAGGTTTTTTTACAGGAGTGTAGCTGGCTTAGCTATTTTCTTTCCATGGGTGGAGTACATTCCGGGCGATCCGCTTGGAGCTAAGAAAATGATAAGCAACGCCAATAAATTGTTCGAATATGTTGAAGACATACTAGATGATCACGTCAGGAATTTTGATGAGAACAATATTGAAGATCTCACCAGTGCTTATATACAAGAGATGAGAAGAGCCGAAAATGCTGGTGAACAAACAACTATGAGCAGTGAGTTTCTTGTTATTATAATGTTTCATTAATAAACCTTCCGTTTCCATGCATTCCGAGAGTTTTTTTGCATCGATGAAACGCAGAAAACTGAATTTCATTTAGAACATTAAAACAATTTACAATGATAGCTAACTACACATAATATATTATTTGTATGAAGATTATATATTTTTATGGATTGACTGTTTTTCTAGACCAACATCAATACAAGAAAACAGAAAATCGACATTGTTCGCTTTAATACATCGTACTGTTTTAATGACTGTTTACCAGTACTGTATGAGCAAACTATTACCTAGTATTCGATCCAGTCCACATTGTCTGACAATTTTGAGTCAACATGGCATTAAGCATTCACCTATGTGATATATACTTTGTCTAGAGTTTTGTCTTTGATGCGTTCTTTGCATTTTGCTCTAGTGCCTCAGTTATGCGGAGTTATAGGAGATTTGTTTGTCGCCGGCTCACACACAACAGCAACGGCAATACGCTGGGCTATTCCATGTCTTGTGCAATATCCACACATCCAAGAAAAACTGTACAAGGAAATAACAAAAGAAGTTGGAACAGACCGATTGCCGTCTGTCAAAGACAAAACTTCACTGGGATATCTTGAAGCATTTACTCTGGAAATTCTCAGGTAATGGTTTTTAGTTTTCAGCACCACTTTATAATGTCTATTTGGCAGATAACAGATAACCATTCTCGATGGCCTTAAAAGGGCGCAACGGATACCTCCCATTGATTGGAAGTACGGGGCGAATTTTTACGGCCGCCACACGGCACAAATAACATTAAGATAAGATATAGGAACAGTAAGCCACTGAACCAGTTTTACAGTCACCTCGACAAATATTTATTATTTACAAATTGTTTTTTTTAGAAATTCTGGTGTCGATGAAGATGTTAAAAACAAAACCGATAGTAAAAATAAAAATTTCTTCTGCCGCTCCGGGGATTCGAAGAAATAGCTATGACGTTTTGGTGGACGTTATATGAAGGCTAATATATACGAATTCACAGTTTTCAGATAATTGCTATTGTTTTATCAACGTTTACAAAATGTCAAACTTTATTTGTATTCGAACTGTCGAGAAATATAATTCTTTAAATTGAAGGTTTTGCAATTTGACCATACTAAGCGTAATGCACACAACCGCTCGAGACCTGGTGTTTAAAGGCTTCACCATACCTAAACACGCCATCCTTATGCCAGATATGGACTCGGTGCTAAGCGATTCAAAAATCTGGGGAGACCCTGAGAATTTCCGCCCAGAACGCTTTCTAGATGATGAAGGGAACTTTAAGAAAAGGGAAGAGATGATAGCTTTCTTTATGGGTAAGATATATATTTTTTGAGCTTTTATTTCATGTGCTTAATATAATAAATGAAATCTTTGTTCGTTTTGCCGTTTTGAAACCAAACGATTGCTTACTTTATAAAAGCTTATCGGTGTTTAATTACGGACATTATACCTGGATTATCCGCCAACCTTTTTGGGGGTTGTCCCGGCTAGCTTAATCGGTAGAGTGCTCGACTTTATGTGGCAAAGTGCTCTCGCCGTATGGGTTCGATCCCCAATGTGAGCGAATAATTATTTTGATTTTTTAATTATTTTTTTCTACATTCTGTACGTATAGTATACATATGTCAACTGCCTTACAGCAAATGTAAAAAAACCCTGAAAAATCAATGAGTAACCAGCATTTATTTGTCATCTGACTTTACTTCGCTTTCAGGAAAACGCAGCTGCTTAGGCGAGTCTTTAGCCCGAATGGAGCTGATGCTGTTTATAGGTGCTTTGGTTCAGAGGTTCCGGCTGGAGAGTCCAGAAGGGGAAACGCTCAGTGTGGAAAAAGTGGATGGTGTTTTCGGTGCGGTTCATTCCCCAAAACCCTACAGAGTGGTGGCTAAACTAAGAAACTAGTAAATCAATACCAAGCAGTGTACACTTTTGTTGAGTGATAATTACGGTATATATCCTAGATGTTTAGATGTCTACGGTTTATATCCAATATGTCTTTATGTATATCTCAAAATATTCTCTAAAATATATGCCTTTCATTCATTTTTAACAAAAGAGAAAATAAAAGAAAATAAACAAGAGAAGAAAACACATACAATCTATATTACTTAGGTAAAACTACTTAACGGAAAACAAGTGCCACTGTGTTCTATTATGATTACTAATTGAACGATCTATATTCCATAGTAATACTCACAAAGTAGTGAAATAGAAACATAAGACGTGTGTCTACTACAAGGTTTATTCTACCAGTGAAGCCTTTACATACAATCAGATAAACATGTAGTCTATTTCAAAATACAACCCACGTTTCAGATTCAAAATGTCTCGAATCTGGTAAAAAAGAGCAAAATATGCACATAAGGAATTGCCACTTATAGAAAACATAGCCTCTCCACACAGCAAAAGAGCAGAGAAGAAGAAAATATAGCATGGATTTATACTTTAAATTCGATTTCAAAATGGTTACCACAAACGATTAACGAAAGAATAAGATTAAGATATTTATTTCAAATTAGTATAACTGTTTTTTTCATTTTAGCAAAAAAGGAAAAAAATGCATATGGAATGGATACATCCACACAACCTTTCATATAGCCAAAAGTGGAGAGGAGAAGAGATCATGCGTTATAAAATGATCAGTTAAAAAAACCCACAAACAATGCAATTAACGAAAATAATAACATGAGGAAGTAACAGTCAGTGGCAAAACAAATTTCCGCTGGGTGGGTTTAAAAGTTGCATCAACCGCGAACTTGCCTCATTAGGTTCTCATATAAACAAACAAGCACAAGTACACAAACATTCACAAACATACACAAACATAAGAAGTTCAGTAAAGGATGCTCAAGCAAAACGGTTAGGACGAGTGTGAGGTGCACCCTAGAACCTAGTTTAAACCTCCAGTGGCAAAATGCAAATGACAGTTCCAAGCGGTAACCCCAAGGGTTCTCTTTTTCGTTTATTGTTTGTGGTGTCTAATTTGAAATTAATATTCTTATAAACACACCCTCTCTTTCCCTCTCTGCCTTTTCGCTACGTTGGGAGGCTGTGTTTTCTGAGTGTGGCTATTCCTGATATTCATATTTCACTTTTTGTACTAAAGGCACGCCACGGGAAAAGGTACCTTCGTTCATTTTTTGTTTGATTTTTGTTGTTACTATATTTAGAAAGAACTTTCAAATTTCTATTATTTTCTCATAACAAAACAGCGATTTTGTTACACATTTTGACAATAAAATGGTGTTTTTACCGCGAATTGCATAACAATTAATGTCGTCTGCTCAACTTAATGACGTCGTTTCAAGGATTGACGTCAACTGCCCGAAGGTACCTTTTCCCGTGGCGTGCCTCAGGTCTAAGACGCAGCGCCTGAAGTAAAATCAGTAAGAACATGATAACACGCAGTACAAAGACGATAAATTGTTTTTAAATACTTTTATCCGTAACAACAAGTCGATTTCGCACGTGTTTCAGGCACTGATTTGGTTGGCCGGTAGCATCATGACTACTGCGCTAATAATCTCTTCGTGATTCATTCGAACCATTACCAGTTATTTGTATAAAGTTTCTGTATTTTTGGACTGACTCTTATTTTAGACCAATATCAAGACGACAGAACAGAAATCAGAAAATTCAACGTTATCGTACTAGCAACAAGGAGAAGATTTATTGTATATGATTTATTTGATGAAAAATTCTTTGAACACATGAATTGCAATGAAAATGTCCAACATATTAGAAAAATTATACCTTCTCGTTTTTAGCTCACCAGAGCCGAAGGCTCTGAGTGAGCTATTGTGATTAGAGGGCGACCAGATGTCCGTCGTCCGTCGTCCGTCAACATTTTGTTTGTTAACGCAATAGAGGCCACAGTTTTCAACCGATTTTCATCAAACTTGGTCAGAATGTTTGTCTTGGTGGTGTGGCGATCCCTTTCGAAACTGGGTAATCTTGGGTCAAAAACTAGGTCACTAGGTCAGATTAAAGCAAAAATTTGATAATGCAATAGAGGTAACATTTTTTATCCGATTGTCATCAAATTTGGTATGAATATTGATATTGATGATCTCTACTCAAATTATTAAAATCATGTTCTTGAATTGCCAAGGGGCCCCACCCTGGGGATTTTATTTTTTTTCTTTTAAATTCTCTTTTTAACCTTTGATTTTCTACAGTTATCAACCAGATTTTGGCACAAATTTTATACCATCTTAAAATTCAATATTTCCTGAACAATTCATTCACTGGTTGTTCAGTGATAAAATTTGAAACAAAAATTTTAGTAGCAGAGTGAAAATTTCAAGTGTCAAAATTTCAATACTTCTACCTGTCTTCAGCTATATTAAGATGTATTAGGATGCACTATCAAGTTCATTGCTATAGTTGCTGGTCAAATGACCTACTGAACTTTCCTGCTTCAAGATCTGTGTTATGCAATATTAAGAACTTTGTGCTGGAAGTTTTCTGGACGAATGATGGGTCATAATATATTATTACTATGTAACTATTATTTGATTATCTTTACTATAGTACAATTAGTCCGGCTGAAGGGGAATTTCGCCCGGCTTTAAATAGAGGTTTATAGCGAATGCTGAGAACCATGTGGCCCGGCTTTATATATTGATCGTTGAGTAATGAACGGGAACCAAGTTGTATGTACGTTAAGTTCAAGGTCAAGCTATTTATGATTGAGTATATGTATATATAGATTATATAAATAGATCGATGAGTCGGTGTTTTCTTTTAATTATGCGAATTGAAAGTTTATTGTTGTAAGCAGTTATAGAAAGAGTGTACATGTAGTTAGAGACATTGTTCAGATAGTTATTCTTGGATGATATTGAAGTTTGTGTTCTGTTTACGAATATTGGCAATCCTATGACTTGATTTTTTGCGCGTGAATGTGACCTATATATGATGGTTCTTTGTTTACAAATGTTTCTGAAGTTGAAATTGACGGTTCTAGTTGGTTTCTGTTTTACAAGAAGGCGATTTCGTGTCTATAAAGTAAATAATGATTGTATAACCATTTTTGTAGGTCTTTTTCTGTTGTTCAGAATAATTGTGACTCATCCCCCATCCCATCCCATCCCCCAGCCCCCCCCCCCCCCCCTCTACCCCCTGGTTCACGGGATCAAGATGCTGAATATAGAAAGTTAGTATAGATTTATTTTTCATCCTGAAAGTACCAAAGGTGTTGCCTTGTACGTGGTAGGACAATTTTGAAAGATACTCTTCAATTTAAATAGAGCAAATTCATTGTAATGTGGTTAGTGCTATGATAATGTTTAAATTCAAGGTAACTCCCTCATGAAAATTAAATGTTGGCGTAACTGTCCACAAAGTGCAAGGTCTAACATTATCTTCAGCTGCTGTTGATATCGGGAAAACGATATAACAAGACGGAATGGCTTACATAGCTCTCAGTAGAGTATCTACTTACGAAAATCGACAATGACAATAATGAAAAATCAGTTACATTTATGAAATTTTGAGTGCTCTTAACGATCCACTACACTCCTCCTTGTTCGACCATCGATTTAAAAAGAAGTGTATCAAAGTAAACAAAATTAACATTCATTTGTACAAAAATGTTGCAAAGAGGAGTGTAGTAAATCCTTAAATGTGAGTTATAATTTTGTATCCTAAATTGAATACATATCAACACATATAGTTCTGTAAATTCTTCATCATAATTCATGTTTCTACAGCAACCATCTCTTCCACTATTTTCTAGCTAGTTTTCATTATATTTAAAAGGAAAACTTTTCAATTCTTTTGTTTTCGAATCATTCACTACATTTACTGCAAACTTGTAAATGTTCAGCAAACAAATTTCATCATAAATCCCATTCCATACCAATTCCGGTATACTTCATTTCAAACTGCACTCCTTGCATACAACGCGTTCAACAACTACATGTAATATACAAGCACATCCTTCAACGTTCAATACCCTTTGTCAATAAAAGACAACAAATTTGACATCTTCTATAGATACTGACCAAATAAACATTCTTAATACTTTATAGCACTGAATATCAGGCTTTTCTGAATATTTTATTTAAATTCATAAGTAAAACAACAACAACAACAACAAATTTGTAGCACTTTCTCAAAATATTCAGACTATATTAACCCTTTCGTCCATAGACACAACTTTTTGCGTGGGCGAACAGTATAGATCTAGATCAGCCGGCACATCCGAACCATCTGATCAGGATCTGCACTGTTGGCTTTTTGATTCATTAGGTTATATCTGACTAAAATGGGACCAGTGCAGATCCTGATCAGATGGCATGAATGTGCTAGCTGATCTACACTTGTCCCACATGAGTAAAAATGCGTATATAAGGAGGAAAGGGTTATGGTGTGTACCGTGTATGTACAAAAAATGGCAAGTTAATTTGAGGTCTCAGAACTCCAGCATTTGATTTTTATGTCTCCCCCCCCCTCTGGGGGAGACATATTGTTTTTGCCTTGTCCGTCTGTCCGTCTGTCACACTTCGTTTCCGCTCAAAACCTCGAGTACCCTTTGACCCAGAGCCTTCAAACTTTATAGGGTGATAGCCCTTATTGAGTAGAAGAACCCTATTGATTTTGGGGTCAGTAGGTCAAAGGTCAAGGTCACAGTGACCCGAAGAGTGAAAACCGTTTCCGCTCAATAACTCGAGTACCCTTTGACCCAGAGCCTTCAAACTTCATAGGGTGATAGCCCTAATTGAGGAGAAGAACCCTGTTGATTTTGGGGTCAGTAGGTCAAAGGTCAAGGTCACAGTGACCTGAAGAGTGAAAACCGTTTTCGCTCAATAACTCAAGTACCCTTTGGCCCAGAGCCTTCAAACTTCATAGGGTGATAGCCCTTATTGAGTAAAAGAATCCTATTGATTTTGGGGTCAGTAGGTCAAAGGTCAAGGTCACAGTGACCCGAAGAGTGAAAACCGTTTTCGCTCAATAACTCGAGTACCCTTTGACCCAGAGCCTTCAAACTTCATAGGTTGATAGCCCTTATTGAGTAGAAGAACCCTATTGATTTTGGAGCAGTAGGTCAAAGGTCAAGGTCACAGTGACCCGAAGAGTGAAAACCGTTTTCGCTCGATAACTCGAGTACCCTTTGACCCAGAGCCTTCAAACTTCATAGGGTGATAGCCCTTATTGAGTAGAAGAACCCTATTGATTTTGGAGTCAGTAGGTCAAAGGTCAAGGTCACAGTGACCCGAAGAGTGAAAACCGTTTCCGCTCAATAACTCGAGTACCCTTTGACCCAGAGCCTTTAAACTTCATAGGGTGATAGCCCTTATAGAGTTGAAGAACCCTATTGATTTTGGGGTCAGTAGGTCAAAGGTCAAGGTCACAGTGACCCGAAGAGTGAAAAACGTTTCCACTCAATAACTTGAGTACCCTTTGACCCAGGGACTTCAAACTTCATATGTTGTTAGCCATTATAGAGTAGAAGAACCCTATTGATTTTGGGGTCAGTAGGTCAGAAGTCAAGGTCACAGGGGCCTGAAGAGTGAAAACCGTTTCCACTCAATAACAGGAGTTCTATTTTACCCAGAGCTTTCAAACTTCATACAATGGATTTCCTTATTGAGTAGAGGACTCCTATAGATTTTGGGGTCAGTAGGTCAAAGGTCAAGGTCACAGGGTTCATCGTGCAGGGGTCATGGCGCAGGTGGGGGAGACATGCGTTTTTCTCAAAAAACATCTAGTTTTCTAAGACTAGTATCAGTTTTCAGCAGTCCGATGCTTGAGAATTGAGTATGGTCTCTAGTCTCAGTTTTATTGTCTTTGGCCCTGATCTTGACCAAACCAGTCTTTAACTCTTTCCTCCATATATACATATTTTTATGCAATGCCAACAGTGTAGATCCAGATCAGCTTGCTCATTTGTGTAGTCTGTTCAGGATTTGCACTTGTCGCATTTTAGTTAGAATTAACTGAACAAATAAAAAAGCTAACAGTGTACATTTTGTTCAGACGGTAGGGATATGCTGACTGATCTGGATCTACACGGATTGTCCACGCAAGAAATGTATATATACAGAGGAAAGGATTAAGCATTTTTGTAGGAAAAGGTTTATTATCCCCCGCCGCATAGCAGCTTGGGGATGTAGGAATGGTCTTCGTCCGTCGGTACGTCCGTCTGTCTGTCTGTCCTTCCATGCGCGCACATTTCGTGTCCGGTCCATAACTTTTCAACCCCTAGACGGAATTTCATGAAGTTTTAGGCAAATGTTCTCCCCATCAAGACGACGTGCAGAACCCATGTTCCAACATGGCAGGCTCAATGTCTAGGTCACTAGGTCCGATTAAAGCAAAAATTTCGTTAACTCAATAGAGGTCACATTTCTTGTTCGAATTTTCATCAAATTTGATATGAATATTAATATTGATGATATCTACTCAAATTATTAAAATCATGTTCTTGAATTACCCAGGGGCCCTGCACTGGGGATTTAAAAAAAATCTTTTAAATTCTGTTTTTAACCTTAGATTTTCTACATTTATCAACCAGATTTTGACACAAACTTTATGCCGTCTTAAAATTCAATATTTCCTGAACAATTCATATACTGGTTGTTCAGTGATAAAATTTGAAACAAACATTTTAGTAGCAGAGTGAAAATTTCATGTGTCAAAATTCCAATATTTCTACCTGTCTTCAGCTTTATTTAGATTCTATCTTAAGATGGCAATATCAGAGTGTATTTATCCTGCTGGTGAATGACCTAATGAACTTTCTTGCTGAGATCTGTGTTATGCAATATTAAGAGCTTTGCTGTGGAGGTTTTTATAAGGTAAATTTTGTTATTTTGTATGGATACAGACCAAGCAAACATTCTTACTTCATAGCACTTTGAATATCTGGGCTTTTCTGAATATTTTATTCACTGTTTGTATGTAAAACAACTACAACAACAAATTATTAGCACATTCTCAAAATGTTAAGACTAAATTTAAGAGAGGTCTCAGCTGTATATTAATTGTTAATTGGAGGTCTCTTAACCCCTTGAATTAATATCATGAACATGATGTGCTGAAATCATTTTCCAACCTGGCTGGCTCAAGGTCAAGGCCGCCTGTGGTGTTTGAGCATATTTCTTGTCCAGTCCATAGCTTTTCAACCCTTTGAAGGAATTTCATGAAACTTTAGTCAAATGTTCTCCCCATGAAGACGACGTGCAGAACTCATGTTCCAACATGGCCGCCTCAATGTCAAGGTCACCAGTGGTGTTTTTTGAAAAGCCTAGAAGGAATTTCTTGAAAGTTGCATGCTTTGTGTCTGGTCTTTAACTTTTTAAGCAAGAAAGAATTTCATGAAACTTAAGTCAAATGTTCTCCCCATCAAGATAACATGCAGAACCCATGATCCAACATGGCCAGCTCAATCTCAAGGTCACCAGTGGTGTTTAAAGATTTGAACCATGCATTTTGTGTCCAGTTCATATCTTCTGAACCCCTGGAAGGAATATCATTACACTTAGGTGAAATGATCAGTTTATGAACCTGATGTGCAGAACCCATGTTCCAACCTGGCTGGCTTAAGGTCAAGGATGCCTCTGGTGTTTGAGCAGGCCAATACTCTGAACTTATCTGAACACGACATAACCTTGCACTAAATTGGCTTCCATCTGCCTGCCCGCTGCCCAGAGCTATTGTTTAATTTGCTCTTAACCATCCATAACCTTTCCCACATTCACATCTGCGGCGGGGGATATTGCTGTCGTTCCGACTGCCTTGTTCTATTTATTTCAAGCAAACTACTGCCTCAAAAGGAAACAGATCATTTGCATTTTTGTAATGGGTTGAAGATTAGAGGCTCCTTGGAATTAAATACAAGAGTGACAGTATGAAATGTTATAATACCCCAGCAAATGAAGTAGAATAGTCATCTCATGAAATGTGAAAATATATCTTTGTGTGATGCTATAGGGCCCGTTGTTATTATACCCCCACAAACAAAGTTTGGGGTGTATATAGGAGTCATTATCTGGTTATGTGGTTGGTCTGTGGCACTTACTACGTAAAATTTTTTTAAGATATCGACTTGAAACTTTTAAACATATGTTCATGAGTAGATTTGCGCAAACTATTTTATTTCTCATGTGGATCTTTCTATTATTTTTTGGAGGGGAGCCTGATTTAACAAAATCTTGTGGCGCAAACTTCTTCTACAGTTTTCAAGATATTGACTTGAAACTTTAAACATATGTTCGACATGAAATGTAGATTTGCCCGACATATTTTTCATGTGCATCAGTCCATTATGTTTTGCACGGGACATCATTAAACAAAACCATGTTATGCAAACTTCTACAGTTTTCAAGATATCGACTTGAAACTGAATTCTTATGTTTGTTCTGCAAGAAGTGCACAAGTAAGCTACATATTTTTCTGTGTGGGTCAGTCCATTATTTCATAGAAGGGAAGTAGCACAATTCAACAAAACCTTGTGACGCCAATTACTTATACAGTTTTTAAGATATTGACTTGTAACTTTAAACATATTTTTGGCATGAAGTGTAGATGTAAGCGAGATACTTTTATGGATCAGCATGAATTGTACATGTGCAAGACATTTTTTCCTTCTGGATCAGTCCATTATTTTTTTAGTGGAGCACTATTTAACAAAATGTTGTGATGCAAAGTACTGGTACAGTTTTCAAGGTAATTACTTCAAACTTAAAACAATTGTTCGGCTTGAAGTGTAGATCTGTTTTACATATTTTTCATGTAGATCCGTCCATTATTTTTTGTAGGGGAATGATTTAACAAAATCTTATGATGCAAAGAAATACATTTTCAAGATATTGACTTGAAACTGAAATCATGTGTTTAGCATGAAGTGTCGATTTGGTAGACATATTTTTTATCTGGATCTTGTCCATTAATTTTTAAAGGGGAGCACTATTGAATATTTCATTCATTGTTAGGTAAAAAGATGTGAACATTATTTCTGTATACTCTGACAAAGCAGTATTGCGGGGGTATTAATCACCTTCAGTGATAGCTCTTGTTAATTGTTGCAAGTCAGCTGTGTATTTGTTAATTTTCTTGATTTTTAGCTCACCTGAGCTGGCTCAGGGTGAGCTTTTAGGATCGATGAATGTCCGTCGTCCGTCGTCCGTCGTCTGTCGTCTGTCGTCCGTCGTCCTTCCACACTTAGTTCGTTAACACTCTAGCGGTCACATTTTTTCTCCGATCGTCATAAAACTTGGTCAGGATGTTTGTCCCAATGATTTCTCGGACGAGTTCGAATATGGGTCATCTGGGTCCAAAAAGTAGGTCACTGTTACTAAAAATAGAATTTTCTTGTTAACACTCTAGCGGTCACATTTTTGCTCTGATTGTCATGAAACTTGGTCAGGATGTTTGTCCCAATGATTTCTCGGACGAGTTCGAATATGAATCATCTGGGTCAAAAAACTAGGTTACTGTTACTAAAAATAGAATTTTCTTGTTAACACTCTAGCGGTCACATTTTTGCTCCGGTTGTCATGAAACTTGGTCAGGATATTTGTCCGAATGATTTTTCGGACGAGTTTGCATATGGGTCATCTGTGTCCAAAAACTAGGTCACTGTTACTAAAAATAGATTTTTTTTGTTAACACTCTAGAGATCACATTTTTGCTCCGATTGTCATGAAACTTGGTCAGGATGTTTGTCCCAATGATTTCTCGGACGAGTTTGAATAAGGGTCATCTGGGTCCAAAAACTAGGTCACTGTTACTAAAAATAAAATTTTCTTGTTAACACTCTAGCGGTCACATTTTTGCTCCAATTGTCATGAAACTTGGTCAGGATGTTTGTCCGAATGATTTTTCGGACGAGTTTTAGGCCGGTGGCCAGGAACATGTTTGCTCCCCCCCCCCTTGGGGAATTTTGTAGACATGATTTTTCTGAAAGCCTGTTATGTCCTGGATATTTTGCAGTTTGTCTGCACTCTGGCGAGTGGGGCATAAGGGTGTTACGGAGGTTTTAATATGTTACCCCTAAAATTTGTAGAAAAAATATATGGATGTTGAATCTTTAATTCTGCTCTATTCCAGATACGATTTAATGAAACTTATATTTTTATATAGCGATGAAGTATTATCTGTTGATTGATGTAGTTTTCATTCAAAATTTTTGCACTTAGGTAACATTTTTTGTGTATAACATACATAACCCTAAAAGAGGAAATTTAAGTCAGAAACTTACCTTTAGGATTTTTATTTGTAATCAAACTTTGGCAATAATACATGTAATTGAAAGCTGCATGATCAAACAATATAACCCAGTGTGATTTTCATAAAAATCACACTGGCAATTGTAATAATTTTTTCCATAATCTTATATGTTACAATATCGCTAATTCAAACATTATATTTTTGATTTGGGATAAACAAGCATAAAATATAGAGTTTAATTAAATTATTGAGCTTTATATATGTAAGTGTTCTTGAAACTTTCATGACTTCAAATTTTCAACATACATAACATATGTTACTTATTAAAATAAGGCCTATTTCATTGTTTTTATTTATTTTTAATGGTGTTAGCGGATATCTATTTGAAGAAATTAACTATGTGTGCTCTGTGCAATGTCCTGATGTTTGTTAGCCCTGTGTAGATTTCTAATTACATTCACAGACATTTTTTTAACTAATATTACTGATTGAATGAAGTATTTTCTCTAAAACTGATATTGTTGTACAAAGAACTGATTACATTTACAAAACTGTATCATGACTATGCAATCATTTTAGATTAAACTATAAAATAATAATAGTAAGAATTTTATAGTGTATATTATGTTATGTTATGTGGTTAAAATGTTAAAGTGTTTAAGCTTGTCCATTGTAAACCTTCAAATCTCCGTAACATATAATTCCGAAGTTACCATATTGCCAAAGTACAATTCATTTAAGAATTAAATTCTAAAAAAAATAATTTAGAATTGGTTCCAAAAAAGTAAAAAGACAAGAGATAAAAATATTGCTTTAAAACTAATCAAAACTAATTATATGTTACCTAATTATTTGAATAATGCTTTTTTAGAAAGATCACTTAGAATAAAGAAAATAAATTTCTAAACCGTGTTTTACCCGATAGTTTGTATCTTGATTACCGTAGTATAAACTATATTTACTAAAAACAAGGTTGAAAGCACCAGTTCTGGTCTTTTAGAGCAATAATAACTGACATTGCTGTTAAATAAGACATGTGAAATACGAAAAATAAATTGTCTTAAATGAAACATTATTTTTTCCATTGTTCAAAGAAAGCTTAAGAATTTGTTAAGAATTCCTTAAGATCTTTGTAGAATGTTATTTTTTTTAAAGACAAATAAGTGTTAAAGAGAAACATCCTAATTTGAAAGACAATCTGTGTAATGCAGGTGATAGTAAGCTAATAAACAAGTTAACGTTGACTTATGTATAATAATTTTTTAGGTAAAAATTCTTTTACTTGAGTCAAAACATTTCTATATAATGCTCATGCTGTTTCAATGTTTTACAATTTGTACACTGAACCTTAGTATTTTAGATGAATAAAACTACTTTTAAAAACATTTCAAACATCCGATAATTTAATCAGCTAATTTGTGTAAAGTTAAAATTAAGTAGCTTTTAAATTTGTTATAGATCAACTTTAACATTATATAATATTATATAAAAATATTTATCAAAATGTTATTTAACTACCGGTAATCATTTGCAGTTTCTTGCTTTTCTTTTCTTATTGTATTTGCTGATTATTAAAGTAAAAATTGGTAACATATTATAGGATGACTAAAGACATAAATAGAACAATAAAATGATAAAAAATGTTAATTTTGTTTATTCTTTCTTTTCTACATTTTGTAAGAACAAATTAATGTTATCTGTCTCAATCGAGAGTATCTGGACTAAGCTTTAGACTGGATGCAACAGCCCATGATTAGTGCAAACGTAAGCTGTATTACAATGTTGTCAACTGAGCCATATTGATAGGTTTATTGTTATTTAAAAAGATTTAAAATAGGACAAACTTGAACAATCTACATCATACAACACATTTGTTTCAAGACA
>JAZAYU010000104.1:1553869-1758869 GCA_038501625.1 Corbicula japonica
TTAAGAATGCAAAGCAGTAATGAAATTAAGAATGAAAGTATGAAATAAAGAACACATTGAAAGGAAGAAGGAAACAAAGAAAAAATTAAGAATCAAACAAAGATTGAAATTAAGTTAAAACAGTGAAAGGAAGGAGGAAACACAGAAAAAAATTAAGAATGAAACAAAGATTGAAGTCAAGAATAAAACATTGAAAGGAAGAAGGAAACAAAGAAAGAAATTAAGAATTGAACAAAGATTGAAGTTAAGAATGAAACATTAAAAGGAAGAACGAATAAAAAGAAAGAAATTTAAAATGAAACAAAGATTGAAGTTAGAAATGAAACATTGAAAGGAAGCAGGAAACACAGAAAGAAACAAACACTGAAATAAGTAATTTAACAAAAAATGAAACAATTGAATGAAACAAGGAATGAAGAAAGAATGAAATGCGACAGAAATAAAAATTAAGAAACAAAGAATGAAGTGATGAGTTAAAGTATGTCTGAAACAAAGTTTAAAAGTAAGAATAAATAAACGGTTTAATAAGAAAGAAACAAAACAATGCAATTAATCAAAAATCAACATAGAATGAAACATAAAATGAAATTCAGACTGAAACAAAGAATGAAATTAAGAAAGAAATATTAATAAATGATACCTTGATTAAATTTATAAAGAATGAAAGAAAGATTGAAAAACGGATTCAATTAAAGCGTAATAAAAGTTAAAATTAAGTTTAAAATAAGAATTTAACGCCGATCATGTAATATTTTGTCTGCCATAGTGCTGTATGTGTCCTTGCCCTCCACTGGAGGTCCAGTGGAGGTCCGCGACATACAGCATATTTATCTCTCGAATAACGTAAATTTATAAATAACAATAACTTTATGGATAGAAACTAAAATGATTTAATGAAATGAAGCATGTTAAAAGAAAGAAATAGGTTTAAACAGTATTTATTCAATGAATTGCACATATAATGAAATAATACAATGAGTAAATGTCATTTTAGGGATTGATGATAAAGCGAAAACGCTTATTTATCCTCTTCTCCATTAAATGGTGAGGAGGACAATACTGAGATGGAGAGATAGAGAGAGAACGCGAGAGAGAAATTAGGAATGAGACATTTGAAAGAAGAATGAAACAAAGGTTAAATTAAAAATGAAACATTGAAGGGAAAAACAAAGCATAAGACAAAATTTAGACTGAAATAAAGAGTAATGTAAAGAATGAACCATTCCAAGCACATATGTAATGAAGAAATGAACGAAATTAAGAATGCAAACCAGTAATGAAATTAAGAATGAAAGTATGAAGGAAAGAATGAAACATTGAAAGGAAGAAGGAAACAAAGAAAAAATTAAGAATCAAACAAAGATTGAAATTAAGTTAAAAGATTGAAAGGAAGGAGGAAACATAGAAAGAAATTAAGAATGAAACAAAGATTGAAGTCAAGAATGAAACATTGAAAGGAAGAAGGAAACAAAGAAAGAAATTAAGAATTAAACAAAGATTGAAGTTAAGAATGAAACATTAAAAGGAAGAATGAATAAAAAGAAAGAAATTTAAAATGAAACAAAGATTGAAGTTAAAAATGAAAAACATTGAAAGGAAGCAGGAAACACAGAAAGAAACAAACACTGAAATAAGTAATTTAACAAAAAATGAAACAATTGAATGAAACAAGGAATGAAGAAAAGAATGAAATGCGACAGAAATAAAAATTAAGAAACAAAGAATGAAGTGATGAGTTAAAGTATGACTGATACAATGTTTAAAAGTAAGAATAAATAAGCGGTTTAATTAGAAAGAAACAAAACAATGCAATTAATCAAAAATCAACATAGAATGAAACATAAAATGAAATTCAGACTGAAGCAAAGAATGAAATTATGAAAGAAATATTAATAAATGATACATCGATTAAATTTATAAAGAATGAAAGAAAGATTGAAAAACGGATTCAATTTAAGCGTAATAAAAGTTAAAATAAGTTTAAAATTTAGACTGAAATAAAGAGTAATGCTAAGAATGAACCATTCCAAGCACATATGTAATGAAGAAATGAGCAAAATTAAGAATGCAAACCAGTAATGAAATTAAGAATGAAAGTATGAAGGAAAGAATGAAACATTGAAAGGAAGAAGGAAACAAAGAAAAAATTAAGAATAAAACAAAGATTGAAATTAAGTTAAAACATTGAAAGGAAGGAGGAAACATAGAAAGAAATTAAGAATGAAACAAAGATTGAAGTCAAGAATGAAACATTGAAAGGAAGAAGGAAACAAAGAAAGAAATTAAGAATTAAACAAAGATTGAAGTTAAGAATGAAACATTAAAACGAAGAACGAATAAAAAGAAAGAAATTTAAAATGAAACAAAGATTGAAGTTAAAAATGAAACATTGAAAGGAAGCAGGAAACACAGAAAGAAACAAACACTGAAATAAGTAATTTAACAAAAAATGAAACAATTGAATGAAACAAAGAATGAAAAAAAGAATGAAATGCGACATAAATAAAAATTAAGAAACAAAGAATGAAGTGATGAGTTAAAGTATGACTGATACAATGTTTAAAAGTAAGAATAAATAAGCGGTTTAATTAGAAAGAAACGAAACAATGCAATTAATCAAAAATCAACATAGAAGGAAACATAAAATGAAATTCAGACTGAAACAAAGAATGAAATTAAGAAAGAAATATTAATAAATGATACATCGATTAAATTTATAAAGAATAAAAGAAAGATTGAAAAACGGATTCAATTTATGCGTAATAAAAGTTAAAATTAAGTTTAAAATAACAATTTAACGCCGATCATGTAACATTGTGTCTGCCATAGTGCTGTATGTGTCCCTTGCCCTCCACTGGAGGTCCAATGGAGGTCCGCGACATACAGCATATTTATCTCTCGAATAACGTAAACATATAAATAACAATAACTTTATGGATAGAAACTAAAATGATTTAATGAAATGAAGTATGTAGCAAGAAAGAAATGGGTTTAAACAGTATTTATTCAATCAATTGCACATATAATGAAATAATACAATAAGTAAATGTCATTTTAGGGATTGAAGATTAAGCGAAAACGATTATTTATCCTCTTCTCCATAAAATGGTGAGGAGGACAATACTGAGTTGTAGAGATGGAGAGAGAACGAGACAGAGAGAGAAAGCGAGAGAGAAATTAGGAATGAGACATTTGAAAGAAGAATGAAACAAAGGTTAAATACAAAATGAAACATTGAAGGGAAAAACAAAGCATAAGACAAATTTAGACTGAAATAAAGAGTAACGTAAAGAATGAAACATTCCAAGCACATATGTAATGAAGAAAGAACGAAATTAAGAATGCAAACCAGTAATGAAATTAAGAATGAAAGTATGAAGGAAAGAACACATTGAAAGGAAGAAGGAAACAAAGAAAAAATTAAGAATCAAACAAAGACTGAAATTAAGTTAAAACATTGGAAGGAAGGAGGAAACACAGAAAGAAATTAAGAATGAAACAAAGATTGAAGTCAAGAATAAAACATTGAAAGGAAGAAGGAAACAAAGAAAGAAATTAAGAATTAAACAAAATTTGAATTTATGAATGAAACATTAAAAGAAAGAAAGAATAAAAAGAAAGAAATTTAAAATGAAACAAAGATTGAAGTTAGAAATGAAACATTGAAAGGAAGCAGGAAACACAGAAAGAAACAAACACTGAAATAAGTAATTTAACAAAAAATGAAACAATTGAATGAAACAAGGAATGAAGAAAGAATGAAATGCGACAGAAATAAAAATTAAGAAACAAAGAATGAAGTGATGAGTTAAAGTATGACTGAAACAAAGTTTAAAAGTAAGAATAAATAAACGGTTTAATAAGAAAGAAACAAAACAATGCAATTAATCAAAAATCAACATAGAATGAAACATAAAATGAAATTCAGACTGAAACAAAGAATGAAATTAAGAAAGAAATATTAATAAATGATACATTGATTAAATTTATAAAGAATGAAAGAAAGATTGAAAAACGGATTCAATTTAAGCGTAATAAAAGTTAAAATTAAGTTTAAAATAAGAATTTAACGCCGATCATGTAATATTTTGTCTGCCATAGTGCTGTATGTGTCCCTTGCCCTCCACTGGAGGTCCAGTGGAGGTCCGCGACATACAGCATATTTATCTCTCGAATAACGTAAACTTATAAATAACAATAAATTTATGGATAGAAACTGAAATGATTTAATGAAATGAAGCATGTTGAAAGAAAGAAATAGGTTTAAACAGTATTTATTCAATCAATTGCACATATAATGAAATAATACAATGAGTAAATGTCATTTTAGGGATTGATGATTAAGCGAAAACGCTTATTTATCCTCTTCTCCATTAAATGGTGAGGAGGACAATACTGAGATGGAGAGATAGAGAGAGAACGAGCCAGAGAGAGAACGCGAGAGAGAAATTAGGAATGAGACATTTGAAAGAAGAATGAAACAAAGGTTAAATTAAAAATGAAACATTGAAGGGAAAAACAAAGCATAAAACAAAATTTAGACTGAAATAAAGAGTAATGTAAAGAATGAACCATTCCAAGCACATATGTAATGAAGAAATGAACGAAATTAAGAATGCAAACCAGTAATGAAATTAAGAATGAAAGTATGAAGGATAGAATGAAACATTGAAAGGAAGAAGGAAACAAAGAAAAAATTAAGAATCAAACAAAGATTGAAATTAAGTTAAAACATTGAAAGGAAGGAGGAAACATAGAAATAAATTAAGAATGAAACAAAGATTGAAGTCAAGAATGAAACATTGAAAGGAAGAAGGAAACAAAGAAAGAAATTAAGAATTAAACAAAGATTGAAGTTAAGAATGAAACATTAAAAGGAAGAATGAATAAAAAGAAAGAAATTTAAAATGAAACAAAGATTGAAGTTAAAAATGAAACATTGAAAGGAAGCAGGAAACACAGAAAAAAACAAACACTGAAATAAGTAATTTAACAAAAAATGAAACAATTGAATGAAACAAGGAATGAAGAAAAGAATGAAATGCGACAGAAATAAAAATTAAGAAACAAAGAATGAAGTGATGAGTTAAAGTATGACTGATACAATGTTTAAAAGTAAGAATAAATAAGCGGTTTAATTAGAAAGAAACGAAACAATGCAATTAATCGAAAATCAACATAGAATGAAACATAAAATGAAATTCAGACTGAAACAAAGAATGAAATTAAGAAAGAAATATTAATAAATGATACATCGATTAAATTTATAAAGAATGAAAGAAAGATTGAAAAACGGATTCAATTTAAGCGTAATAAAAGTTAAAATTAAGTTTAAAATTTAAACTGAAATAAAGAGTAATGCTAACAATGAACCATTCCAAGCACATATGTAATGAAGAAATGAGCGAAATTAAGAATGCAAACCAGTAATGCAATTAAGAATGAAAGTATGAAGGAAAGAATGAAACATTGAAAGGAAGAAGGAAACAAAGAAAAAATTAAGAATCAAACAAAGATTGAAATTAAGTTAAAACATTGAAAGGAAGGAGGAAACATAGAAAGAAATTAAGAATGAAACAAAGATTGAAGTCAAGAATGAAACATTGAAAGGAAGAAGGAAACAAAGAAAGAAATTAAGAATTAAACAAAGATTGAAGTTAAGAATGAAACATTAAAAGGAAGAACGAATAAAAAGAAAGAAATTTAAAATGAAACAAAGATTGAAGTTAAAAATGAAACATTGAAAGGAAGCAGGAAACACAGAAAGAAACAAACGCTGAAATAAGTAATTTAACAAAAAATGAAACAATTGAATGAAACAAGGAATGAAAAAAAGAATGAAATGCGACATAAATAAAAATTAAGAAACAAAGAATGAAGTGATGAGTTAAAGTATGACTGATACAATGTTTAAAAGTAAGAATAAATAAGCGGTTTAATTAGAAAGAAACGAAACAATGCAATTAATCAAAAATCAACATAGAATGAAACATAAAATGAAATTCAGACTGAAACAAAGAATGAAATTAAGAAAGAAATATTAATAAATGATACATCGATTAAATTTATAAAGAATGAAAGAAAGATTGAAAAACGGATTCAATTTATGCGTAATAAAAGTTAAAATTAAGTTTAAAATAACAATTTAACGCCGATCATGTAACATTGTGTCTGCCATAGTGCTGTATGTGTCCCTTGCCCTCCACTGGAGGTCCAATGGAGGTCCGCGACATACAGCATATTTATCTCTCGAATAACGTAAACTTATAAATAACAATAAATTTATGGATAGAAACTAAAATGATTTAATGAAATGAAGTATGTAGCAAGAAAGAAATGGGTTTAAACAGTATTTATTCAATCAATTGCACATATAATGAAATAATACAATGAGTAAATGTCATTTTAAGGATTGAAGATTAAGCGAAAACGCTTATTTATCCTCTTCTCCATAAAATGGTGAGGAGGACAATACTGAGTTGTAGAGATGGAGAGAGAACGAGACAGAGAGAGAAAGCGAGAGAGCAATTAGGAATGAGACATTTGAAAGAAGAATGAAACAAAGGTTAAATAAAAATGAAACATTGAAGGGAAAAATAAAGCATAAGACAAATTTAGACTGAAATAAAGAGTAACGTAAAGAATGAAACATTCCAAGCACATATGTAATGAAGAAAGAACGAAATTAAGAATGCAAACCAGTAATGAAATTAAGAATGAAAGTATGAAGGAAAGAACACATTGAAAGGAAGAAGGAAACAAAGAAAAAATTAAGAATCAAACAAAGACTGAAATTAAGTTAAAACATTGGAAGGAAGGAGGAAACACAGAAAGAAATTAAGAATGAAACAAAGATTGAAGTCAAGAATAAAACATTGAAAGGAAGAAGGAAACAAAGAAAGAAATTAAGAATTAAACAAAGATTGAAGTTAAGAATGAAACATTAAAAGGAAGAACGAATAAAAAGAAAGAAATTTAAAATGAAACAAAGATTGAAGTTAGAAATGAAACATTGAAAGGAAGCAGGAAACACAGAAAGAAACAAACACTGAAATAAGTAATTTAACAAAAAATGAAACAATTGAATGAAACAAGGAATGAAGAAAGAATGAAATGCGACAGAAATAAAAATTAAGAAACAAAGAATGAAGTGATGAGTTAAAGTATGACTGAAACAAAGTTTAAAAGTAAGAATAAATAAACGGTTTAATAAGAAAGAAACAAAACAATGCAATTAATCAAAAATCAACATAGAATGAAACATAAAATGAAATTCAGACTGAAACAAAGAATGAAATTAGGAAAGAAATATTAATAAATGATACATTGATTAAATTTATAAAGAATGAAAGAAAGATTGAAAAACGGATTCAATTTAAGCGTAATAAAAGTTAAAATTAAGTTTAAAATAAGAATTTAACGCCGATCATGTAATATTTTGTCTGCCATAGTGCTGTATGTGTCCCTTGCCCTCCACTGGAGGTCCAGTGGAGGTCCGCGACATACAGCATATTTATCTCTCGAATAACGTAAACTTATAAATAACAATAAATTTATGGATAGAAACTAAAATGATTTAATGAAATGAAGCATGTTGAAAGAAAGAAATAGGTTTAAACAGTATTTATTCAATCAATTGCACATATAATGAAATAATACAATGAGTAAATGTCATTTTAGGGATTGATGATTAAGCGAAAACGCTTATTTATCCTCTTCTGCATTAAATTGTGAGGAGGCCAATACTGAGATGGAGAGATAGAGAGAGAACGAGCCAGAGAGAAAACGCGAGAGAGAAATTAGGAATGAGACATTTGAAAGAAGAATGAAACAAAGGTTAAATTAAAAATGAAACATTGAAGGGAAAAACAAAGCATAAGACAAAATTTAGACTGAAATAAAGAGTAATGTAAAGAATGAACCATTCCAAGCACATATGTAATGAAGAAATGAACGAAATTAAGAATGCAAACCAGTAATGAAATTAAGAATGAAAGTTTGAAGGAAAGAATGAAACATTGAAAGGAAGAAGGAAACAAAGAAAAAATTAAGAATCAAACAAAGATTGAAATTAAGTTAAAACATTGAAAGGAAGGAGGAAACATAGAAAGAAATTAAGAATGAAACAAAGATTGAAGTCAAGAATGAAACATTGAAAGGAAGAAGGAAACAAAGAAAAAAATTAAGAATTAAACAAAGATTGAAGTTAAGAATGAAACATTAAAAGGAAGAATGAATAAAAAGAAAGAAATTTAAAATGAAACAAAGATTGAAGTTAAAAACGAAACATTGAAAGGAAGCAGGAAACACAGAAAGAAACAAACACTGAAATAAGTAATTTAACAAAAAATGAAACAATTGAATGAAACAAGGAATGAAGAAAAGAATGAAATGCGACAGAAATAAAAATTAGGAAACAAAGAATGAAGTGATGAGTTAAAGTATGACTGATACAATGTTTAAAAGTAAGAATAAATAAGCGGTTTAATTAGAAAGAAACGAAACAATGCAATTAATCAAAAATCAACATAAAATGAAACATAAAATGAAATTCAGACTGAAACAAAGAATGGAATTAAGAAAGAAATATTAATAAATGATACATCGATTAAATTTTAAGAATGAAAGAAAGATTGAAAAACGGATTCAATTTAAGCGTAATAGAATTTAAAATTAAGTTTAAAATTTAGACTGAAATAAAGAGTAATGCTAAGAATGAACCATTCCAAGCACATATGTAATGAAGAAATGAGCGAAATTAAGAATGCAAACCAGTAATGAAATTAAGAATGAAAGTAT
Organism: Corbicula japonica; assembly: GCA_038501625.1. Taxonomy (NCBI): domain Eukaryota; kingdom Metazoa; phylum Mollusca; class Bivalvia; order Venerida; family Cyrenidae; genus Corbicula; species Corbicula japonica. The sequence goes on from JAZAYU010000104.1 coordinate 1,562,669, forward strand.
GAAGGAAAGAATGAAACATTGAAAGGAAGAAGGAAACAAAGAAAAAATTAAGAATCAAACAAAGATTGAAATTAAGTTAAAACATTGAAAGGAAGGAGGAAACATAGAAAGAAATTAAGAATAAAAACAAAGATTGAAGTCAAGAATGAAACATTGAAAGGAAGAAGGAAACAAAGAAAGAAATTAAGAATTAAACAAAGATTGAAGTTAAGAATGAAACATTCAAAGGAAGAACGAATAAAAAGAAAGAAATTTAAAATGAAACAAAGATTGAAGTTAAAAATGAAACATTGAAAGGAAGCAGGAAACACAGAAAGAAACAAACACTGAAATAAGTAATTTAACAAAAAATGAAACAATTGAATGAAACAAGGAATGAAGAAAAGAATGAAATGCGACAGAAATAAAAATTAAGAAACAAAGAATGAAGTGATGAGTTAAAGTATGACTGATACAATGTTTAAAAGTAAGAATAAATAAGCGGTTTAATTAGAAAGAAACGAAACAATGCAATTAATCAAAAATCAACATAGAATGAAACATAAAATGAAATTCAGACTGAAACAAAAAATGAAATTAAGAAAGAAATATTAATAAATGATACATCGATTAAATTTATAAAGAATGAAAGAAAGATTGAAAAACGGATTCAATTTATGCGTAATAAAAGTTAAAATTAAGTTTAAAATAACAATTTAACGCCGATCATGTAACATTGTGTCTGCCATAGTGCTGTATGTGTCCCTTGCCCTCCACTGGAGGTCCAATGGAGGTCCGCGACATACAGCATATTTATCTCTCGAATAACGTAAACATATAAATAACAATAACTTTATGGATAGAAACTAAAATGATTTAATGAAATGAAGTATGTAGCAAGAAAGAAATGGGTTTAAACAGTATTTATTCAATCAATTGCACATATAATGAAATAATACAATAAGTAAATGTCATTTTAGGGATCGAAGATTAAGCGAAAACGCTTATTTATCCTCTTCTCCATAAAATGGTGAGGAGGACAATACTGAGTTGTAGAGAAGGAGAGAGAACAAGACAGAGAGAGAAAGCGAGAGAGCAATTAGGAATGAGACATTTGAAAGAAGAATGAAACAAAGGTTAAATAAAAAATGAAACATTGAAGGGAAAAACAAAGCATAAGACAAATTTAGACTGAAATAAAGAGTAACGTAAAGAATGAAACATTCCAAGCACATATGTAATGAACAAAGAACGAAATTAAGAATGCAAACCAGTAATGAAATTAAGAATGAAAGTATGAAGGAAAGAACACATTGAAAGGAAGAAGGAAACAAAGAAAAAATTAAGAATCAAACAAAGACTGAACTTAAGTTAAAACATTGGAAGGAAGGAGAAAACACAGAAAGAAATTAAGAATGAAACAAAGATTGAAGTCAAGAATAAAACATTGAAAGGAAGAAGGAAACAAAGAAAGAAATTAAGAATTAAACAAAGATTGAAGTTAAGAATGAAACATTAAAAGGAAGAACGAATAAAATGAAAGAAATTTAAAATGCAACAAAGATTGAAGTTAGAAATGAAACATTGAAAGGAAGCAGGAAACACAGAAAGAAACAAACACTGAAATAAGTAATTTAACAAAAAATGAAACAATTGAATGAAACAAGGAATGAAGAAAGAATGAAATGCGACAGAAATAAAAATTAAGAAACAAAGAATGAAGTGATGAGTTAAAGTATGACTGAAACAAAGTTTAAAAGTAAGAATAAATAAACGGTTTAATAAGAAAGAAACAAAACAATGCAATTAATCAAAAATCAACATAGAATGAAACATAAAATGAAATTCAGACTGAAACAAAGAATGAAATTAGGAAAGAAATATTAATAAATGATACATTGATTAAATTTATAAAGAATGAAAGAAAGATTGAAAAACGGATTCAATTTAAGCGTAATAAAAGTTAAAATTAAGTTTGAAATAAGAATTTTACGCCGATCATGTAATATTTTGTCTGCCATAGTGCTGTATGTGTCCCTTGCCCTCCACTGGAGGTCCAGTGGAGATCCGCGACATACAGCATATTTATCTCTCGAATAACGTAAACATATAAATAACTATAACTTTATGGATAGAAACTAAAATGATTTAATGAAATGAAGCATGTAGAAAGAAAGAAATAGGTTTAAACAGTATTTATTCAATCAATTGCACATATAATGAAATAATACAATTACTAAATGTCATTTTAGGGATTAACGATTAAGCGAAAACGCTTATTTATCCTCCTCTTCATTAAATGGTGAGGAGGACAATACTGAGATGGAGAGATAGAGAGAGAACGAGCCAGAGAGAGAAAGCGAGAGAGAAATTAGGAATGAGACATTTGAAAGAAGAATAAAACAAAGGTTAAATTAAAAATGAAACATTTAAGGGAAAAACAAAGCATAAGACAAAATTTAGACTGAAATAAAGAGTAATGTAAAGAATGAACCATTCCAAGCACATATGTAATGAAGAAATGAACGAAATTAAGAATGCAAACCAGTAATGAAATTAAGAATGAAAGTATGAAGGAAAGAACACATTGAAAGGAAGAAGGAAACAAAGAAAAAATTAAGAATCAAACAAAGACTGAAATTAAGTTAAAACATTGGAAGGAAGGAGGAAACACAGAAAGAAATTAAGAATGAAACAAAGATTGAAGTCAAGAATAAAACATTGAAAGGAAGAAGGAAACAAAGAAAGAAATTAAGAATTAAACAAAGATTGAAGTTAAGAATGAAACATTAAAAGGAAGAACGAATAAAAAGAAAGAAATTTAAAATGAAACAAAGATTGAAGTTAGAAATGAAACATTGAAAGGAAGCAGGAAACACAAAAAGAAACAAACACTGAAATAAGTAATTTAACAAAAAATGAAACAATTGAATGAAACAAGGAATGAAGAAAAGAATGAAATGGGACAGAAATAAAAATTAAGAAACAAAAAATGTAGTGATTAGTTAAAGTATGACTGAAACAAAGTTTAAAAGTAAAAATAAAGAAGCGGTTTAATAAGAAAGAAACAAAACAATGCAATTAATTAAAAATCAACATAGAATGAAACATTTAATGAAACTCAGACTGAAAGAAAGAATGAAATTAATAAAGAAATATTAATAAATGATACATTGATTAAATTTATAAAGAATGAAAGAAAGATTGAAAAACGGATTCAATTTAAGCGTAATAGAAGTTAAAATTAAGTTTAAAATAAGAATTTAACGCCGATCATGTAATATTGTGTCTGCCCTAGTGCTGTATGTGTCCCTTGCCCTCCACTGGAGGTCCAGTAGAGATACGCGACATACAGCATATTTATCTCTCGAATAACGTAAACATATAAATAACTATAACTTTATGGATAGAAACTAAAATGATTTAATGAAATGAAGCATGTAGAAAGAAAGAAATAGGTTTAAACAGTATTTATTCAATCAATTGCACATATAATGAAATAATACAATAAGTAAATGTCATTTTAGGGATTAACGATTAAGCGAAAACGCTTATTTATCCTCCTCTTCATTAAATGGTGAGGAGGACAATACTGAGATGGAGAGATAGAGAGAGAACGAGCCAGAGAGAGAAAGCGAGAGAGAAATTAGGAATGAGACATTTGAAAGAAGAATAAAACAAAGGTTAAATTAAAAATGAAACATTTAAGGGAAAAACAAAGCATAAGACAAAATTTAGACTGAAATAAAGAGTAATGTAAAGAATGAACCATTCCTAGCACATATGTAATGAAGAAATGAACGAAATTAAGAATGCAAACCAGTAATGAAATTAAGAATGAAAGTATGAAGGAAAGAACACATTGAAAGGAAGAAGGAAACAAAGAAAAAATTAAGAATCAAACAAAGACTGAAATTAAGTTAAAACATTGGAAGGAAGGAGGAAACACAGAAAGAAATTAAGAATGAAACAAAGATTGAAGTCAAGAATAAAACATTGAAAGGAAGAAGGAAACAAAGAAAGAAATTAAGAATTAAACAAAGATTGAAGTTAAGAATGAAACATTAAAAGGAAGAACGAATAAAAAGAAAGAAATTTAAAATGAAACAAAGATTGAAGTTAGAAATGAAACATTGAAAGGAAGCAGGAAACACAGAAAGAAACAAACACTGAAATAAGTAATTTAACAAAAAAATGAAACAATTGAATGAAACAAGGAATGAAAAAAGAATGAAATGCGACAGAAATAAAAATTAAGAAACAAAGAATGAAGTGATGAGTTAAAGTATGACTGAAACAAAGTTTAAAAGTAAGAATAAATAAACGGTTTAATTAGAAAGAAACAAAACAATGCAATTAATCAAAAATCAACATAGAACGAAACATAAAATGAAATTCAGACTGAATCAAAGAATGAAATTAAGAAAGAAATATAATAAATGATACATTGATTAAATTTATGAAGAATGAAAGAAAGATTGAAAAACGGATTCAATTTAAGCGTAATAGAAGTTAAAATTAAGTTTAAAATAAGAATTTAACGCCGATCATGTAATATTGTGTCTGCCCTAGTGCTGTATGTGTCCCTTGCCCTCCACTGGAGGTCCAGTCGAGGTCCGCGACATACAGCATATTTATCTCTCGAATAACGTAAACATATAAATAACAATAACTTCATTGATAGAAACTAAAATGATTTAATGAAATGTAGTATGTAGAAAGAATGAAATAGGTTTAAACAGTATTTATTCAATCAATTGAAAATATAATAAAATAATACAATGAGTAAATGTCATTTTAGGGATTGAAGATTATGCGAAAACGCCTATTTATCCTCTTCTCCATGAAATGGTGAGGAGGACAATAATGAGATGGAGAGATAGAGAGAGAACGAGCGAGAGAGAAAGCGAGAGAGAAATTAGGAATGAGACATTTGAAAGAAGAATGAAACAAAGGTTAAATTAAAAATGAAACATTGAAGGGAAAAACAAAGCATAAGACACAACTTAGACTGAAATAAAGAGTAATGTAAAGAATGAACCATCCCAAGCACATATGTAATGAAGAAATGAACGAAATTAAGAATGCAAACCAGTAATGAAATTAAGAATGAAAGTATGAAGGAAAGAATAAAACATTGAAAGGAAGAAGGAAACAAAGAAAAAATTAAGAATCAAACAAAGATTGAAATAAATTAAAACATTGAAAGGAAGGAGGAAACATAGAAAGAAATTAAGAATGAAACAAAGATTGAAGTCAAGAATGAAACATTGAAAGGAAGAAGGAAACAAAGAAAGAAATTAAGAATTGAACAAAGATTGAAGTTAAGAACGAAACATTAAAAGGAAGAACGAATAAAAAGAAATAAATTTAAAATGAAACAAAGATTGAAGTCAAAAATAAAACATTGAAAGGAAGCAGGAAACACAGAAAGAAACAAACACTGAAATAAGTAATTTAACAAAAAATGAAACAATTGAATGAAACAAGGAATGAAGAAAAGAATGAAATGCGACAGAAATAAAAATTAAGAAACAAAGAATGAAGTGATGAGTTAAAGTATGACTGAAACAAAGTTTAAAAGTAAGAATAAGTAAGCGGTTTAATTAGAAAGAAACGAAACAATGCAATTAATAAAAAATCAACAAAGAATGAAACATAAAATGAAATTCAGACTGAAACAAAGAATGAAATTAAGAAAGAAATATTAATAAATGATACATCGATTAAATTTATAAAGAATGAAAGAAAGATTGAAAAACGGATTCAATTTAAGCGTAATAAAAGTTAAAATTAAGTTTAAAATAAGAATTTAACGCCGATCATGTAACATTGTGTCTGCCATAGTGCTGTATGTGTCCCTTGCCCTCCACTGGAGGTCCAGTGGAGGTCCGCGACATACAGCATATTTATCTCTCGAATAACGTAAACATATAAATAACAATAACTTTATGGATAGAAACTAAAATGATTTAATGAAATGAAGTATGTAGCAAGAAAGAAATGGGTTTAAACAGTATTTATTCAATCAATTGCACATATAATGAAATAATACAATGAGTAAATGTCATTTTAGGGATTGAAGATTAAGCGAAAACGCTTATTTATCCTCTTCTCCATAAAATGGTGAGGAGGACAATACTGAGATATAGAGATAGAGAGAGAACGAGACAGAGAGAGAAAGCGAGAGAGCAATTAGGAATGAGACATTTGAAAGAAGAATGAAACAAAGGTTAAATAAAAAATGAAACATTGAAGGGAAAAACAAAGCATAAGACAAATTTAGACTGAAATAAAGAGTAATGTAAAGAATGAAACATTCCAAGCACATATGTAATGAAGAAAGAACGAAATTAAGAATGCAAACCAGTAATGAAATTAAGAATGAAAGTATGAAGGAAAGAATGAAACATTGAAAGGAAGAAGGAAACAAAGAAAAAATTAAGAATCAAACAAAGATTGAAATTAAGTTAAAACATTGAAAGGATGTAGGAAACACAGAAAGAAATTAAGAATGAAACAAAGATTGAAGTCAGGAATGAAACATTGAAAGGAAGAAGGAAACAAAGAAAGAAATTAAGAATTAAACAAAGATTGAAGTTAAGAATGAAACATTAAAAGGAAGAACGAATAAAAAGAAAGAAATTTAAAAAGAAACAAAGATTGAAGTTAAGAATGAAACATTAAAAGGAAGAACGAATAAAAAGAAAGAAATTTAAAATGAAACAAAGATTGAAGTTAAGAATGAAACATTAAACAGAAGAACGAATAAAAAGAAAGAAATTTAAAATGAAACAAAGATTGAAGTTAAAAATGAAACATTGAAAGGAAGCAGGAAACACAGAAAGAAACAAACACTGAAATAAGTAATTTAACAAAAAATGAAACAATTGAATGAAACAAGGAATGAAGAAAAGAATGAAATGCGACAGAAATAAAAATTAAGAAAAAAAAATGAAGTGATGAGTTAAAGTATGACTGAAACAAAGTTTAAGAGTAAGAATAAATAAGCGGTTTTATAAGAAAGAAACAAAACAATGCAATTAATCAAAAATCAACATAGAATGAAACATAAAATGAAATTCAGACTGAAACAAAGAATGAAATTAAGAAAGAAATATTAATAAATGATACATTGATTAAATTTATAAAGAATGAAAGAAAGATTGAAAAACGGATTCAATTTAAGCGTAATAAAAGTTAAAATTAAGTTTAAAATAAGAATTTAACGCCGATCATGTAATATTGTGTCTGCCATAGTGCTGTATGTGTCCCTTGCCCTCCACTGGAGGTCCAGTGGAGGTCCGCGACATACAGCATATTTATCTCTCGAATAACGTAAACATATAAATAACAATAACTTTATGGATAGAAACTAAAATGATTTAATGAAATGAAGCATGTTGAAAGAAAGAAATAGGTTTAAACAGTATTTATTCAATCAATTGCACATATAATGAAATAATACAATGAGTAAATGTCATTTTAGGGATTGAAGATTAAGCGAAAACGCTTATTTATCCTCTTCTCCATGAAATGGTGAGGAGGACAATAATGAGATGGAGAGATAGAGAGAGAACGAGCCAGAGAGAGAAAGCGAGAGAGAAATTAGGAATGAGACATTTGAAAGAAGAATGAAACAAAGGTTAAATTAAAAATGAAACATTGAAGGGAAAAACAAAGCATAAGACAAAATTTAGACTGAAATAAAGAGTAATGTAAAGAATGAACCATTCCAAGCACATATGTAATGAAGAAATGAACGAAATTAAGAATGCAAACCAGTAATGAAATTAAGAATGAAAGTATGAAGGAAAGAATGAAACATTGAAAGGAAGAAGGAAACAAAGAAAAAATTAAGAATCAAACAAAGATTGAAATTAAGTTAAAACATTGAAAGGAAGGAGGAAAAACCAGAAAGAAATTAAGAATGAAACAAAGATTGAAGTCAAGAATGAAACATTGAAAGGAAGAAGGAAACAAAGAAAGAAATTAAGAATTAAACAAAGATTGAAGTTAAGAATGAAACATTAAAAGGAAGAACGAATAAAAAGAAAGAAATTTAAAATGAAACAAAGATTGAAGTTAAAAATGAAACATTGAAAGGAAGCAGGAAACACAGAAAGAAACAAACACTGAAATAAGTAATTTAACAAAAAATGAAACAATTGAATGAAACAAGGAATGAAGAAAAGAATGAAATGCGACAGAAATAAAAATTAAGAAACAAAAAATGAAGTGATGAGTTAAAGTATGACTGAAACAAAGTTTAAAAGTAAGAATAAATAAGCGGTTTAATAAGAAAGAAAGAAACAAAACAATGCAATTAATCAAAAATCAACATAGAATGAAACATAAAATGAAATTCAGACTGAAACAAAGAATAAAATTAAGAAAGAAATATTAATAAATGATACATTGATTAAATTTGTAAAGAATGAAAGAAAGATTGAAAAACGGATTCAATTTAAGCGTAATAAAAGGTAAAATTAAGTTTAAAATAAGAATTAACGCCGATCATGTAATATTTTGTCTGCCATAGTGCTGTATGTGTCCCTTGCCCTCCACTGGAGGTCCAGTGGAGGTCCGCGAAATACAGCATATTTATCTCTCGAATAAGGTAAACATAATAAATAACAATAACTCTAAGGATAGAAACTAAAATGATTTAATGAAATGAAGAATGTAGCAAGAAAAAATAGGTTTAAGCAGTATTTATTCAATCAATTCCACATTTACTGGAATAATACAATGAGTAATTGTCATTTAGGGATTGAAGATTAAGCGAAAAAGCTTATATATCCTCTTATCCATCAAATGGTGAGGAGGACAATACTGAGATTGAGAGATAGAGAAACAATGTTTGAAGAATTAAACGTTGAAAGGAAAAAAATGAAAGAAATTAGGAATGAAACAAAGATTGAAGTTAAGAATGAAACATTAAAAGGAAGAAGGAAACACAGAAAGAGATTATGAATAATCCAAAGACTGAAATAAAGAAAGTAACATTAAAAGGAAAGACGAAACAAAGAAAAAAATTGTAAATGAAACAAATATTGAAGTTAAAACGAAACATTGAAAGATAGAAGGGAACACGGAAAGAAACAAACACTGAAATAAGTAATTTAACAACAAATGAAACAATGGAATGAAACAAGGAATACAGAAAAGAATGAAACGCGGCAGAAATAAAAATTAAGAAACAAAGAATGAAGTAATGAGTCAAAGTATGACTGGAATAAAGTTTAAAAGTAAGAATCACTAGGCATTTTAATAAGAAAGAAACAAAACACTGCAATTAATCAAAATTAACAAAGAATGAAACGTAGAATGAAATTCAGACTGAAACAAAGAATGAAATTAAGAAAGAAACAAATAATTATACGTTGATTGAATATATAAAGAATGAAAGAAAGATTAAAAACGAATACAATTTAAATTTAAATTTTAAGTTAAGAATTTAACGCATATTATGTAATATTGTGTCTGTATGTGTCCCTTGCACCCAACTGCAGAAAACGCTTATTGGTCCTCTTCTCCATGAAATGGTGAGGTGAACAATGCTGATATGTAGAGATAGAGAGAGAGTGCGAAAGCGAGAGAGAAATAAGGAATGAGACATTTGAAAGAAGATTGAAACGTAAAAGGTAAAACGTTAATAATGAAACATTGAATGGAATAACTAAGCATAAGACAAAATTTAGACTGAAATAAAGAGTAAGGTTAAAAATGAAACAAAGAATGGTATTGCCACTGAAACAAATAAAAAAATTAAAGAATAAGATATTAAAAGATAAAATGTAACAATGTGCGGAACTAAAACGTTAACAAATAATGAATAAAAAACAACAACATTGAAACTAAGAACTAAATGACGATTGAATTTAAGAATAAATCACTGAATGAAAGAAAGAAAACTAATAATGAAACAAAGAAACCAAAAATGAAAGAAGGAGATAAAACAGAAGGAGCGGATCACAGATAAATATAATGAAGTAATATATCAATGAAAGCAAAGATTGAAACAAGTACATGTAATGAAACACAGTGTGAAACAAAGAGGTAAAATTAGAATGAAGAAAGCAATGGAACAAATAATGAAAATACGAGTAAAAAATAAATCAAGCATGGAACAAAAATGACTTAAACAGACAAACTAAGGATGGCACAAATAATTTAATCGAGAAGGAAACATATAATGAAACAAAAATACGAAATGAAGAGTAAAAAAGAATGAACCAAAATAAAATTCAGAGAGCATGAAACTTAAAATGAATTTAAAAAAACTAAATAAGAAGGAACGAATGTATTAAACAACGAATGAAACAGACTAACACAAAACATGTAGAAAGATACAAAAAACGAAACAAGGAATGCAACAAAGAATAAAACAAACAGTAAATCAAAGATTACAATTTAAAAAATTCGAATAACAAAAAGAAGGAAAGAAAAAATATAAGATGGAACTGGTAAAAAAGAAAAGAGAGAAACAAAAACGAAGAATGAAATTAAGAGAGAAACAAACAAGCAAAGAATGAATTAAGAATAAAAAAGGAATGAAACTGAAAATGAAACAACGAAATGAAACAAAGAATAAAAGAAAGAATGAAGCAAACTACATGACTGGATTTTTAATGCGGCTTGTGAAGAACATGCAATAAGTCATATACAAATTTAACAGACATAAACATGCAATAAACGACAGTAAACCTGTTAGCATTTTGTAGTTTAGAAGTTTGTACTGTATATGACTTGTCACATGTGCTTTACAAAAGGTCCCAAGCCCTTAAACGCAGAGGGAAAATCAATCAAGATACATTAATTTCTACCATGAAAGAAAAAACAACAAAAATTTGCATAATTGTGCATGCAAGTTCTACAGACAACATATATTAAGCCGTGGAAAGAAACCACTACTGATATAAAGACTGAAGAATGAAGCACAGAGGAAAACAAAATATGGAACTAAAAAAGGACAAAATAGACAATTAATTTAAGGATAGAAAACGAAGGTGCAGAAGATGAAAGATTTATGCCCATCGATGGTCTACTGATGGCGTTTCTCTCTGGCTTATAATTCATTGGCGTTATTCTACTTCCTTGCTGTAACGAAAGCAAATAGAAAGATTGAGCCAAAACACTACGCTGAACTAATTATCGTTTTATACTGGCGGTGAGGCTAGCAGTCTTTAAAGCTGCTATTCAAACGCAGGCATCATAAGAAGACACGCAGCTTTCAACTTTGATATGTCATTTCGGCTATATGTAAACCCAAATATGCAGGTCCTGCAGTGACCATGAGAAAAGACGGGAACTGGTGCAGGCGTTGCAATCACAACAATTTACGAATCCTGATCGCTTTCGAGTTAGTTTTGGTGTATATTTTCATCGCTCAGGCCAGAAACTCCTCTTAAAATTGAAGAACAACACGCTGCGAGCTACGATACTGACCTGATAACATAGATAGCCTTGCGGTTAAAGAAGAAGTGCAAATAATGTCATAATCCCAATTATATTTTAACAAAACAGACAGAAATGTCTATATAATAACATATATACATTTAAAATAGCAACACTCTATAATAACTGATAATTAGTTTGTTCGGCTAGCTGTCCAGCTAGTTTTTCCCACCATTAATAAAAAGAACACTTACATGTGCTCTAACAATAAACGTCCACTTGTACAATGTATCTTTACAAAAAAATCGGTTAAGTGAATTATAGTATTTAATACGGTAGCAGACAATAAAGATATTTAATGTGTAAAAATGAAAGCCTAAACGACTACAATTATATTGAAGAACATATTAACTATCATACATTAAACTAATTTAACACGCGCGTTATATTGTTTACATGCCTCGTAATGTCGCTCGAAAAAAGTGCGGAACATTTTCTTAAAGTTAATGATTTCTGTTATTTGCCGGTCAATTGTTTAGGTTTTGTGTCTTTTATCTAACATTATTTTTCACTACCAATATTTCATTAATATTCAAAGGCCTTAATCTATTGACATGTAACGATATGTACACCGGGTAGACTTTTACACCAATCACGCTACTGAAATTTCACTTACTGGTGAGAAAACCCGTACATGTACCAATGCTGCCAACAAGAGACAAGCCAGGCATTTGAAATACCTTGAGATCACTTAAAACTTAATGGGTATTTGAGAATGAATGACAATATAGAGCGCTTTTATGTAACCTGGCAATGGTTGAGCCAATACCCCACACCCGGCTTGTACAATCTTTCATTTCGCTGTGATGGTTTAGCATCAGTCTAGCTTGGAATGGTTCAGAGTATGGATAAGGTGCAAATAATATGAAGTAAGACTGGCCTTGGGCTCAAAAGATGCAAAATCAATTTCCTGTGTCCATTTTTTTAAAACCAATAATTAAATACCTTATTTAACATTATTTTTTGGTAAATTTGTTTATTGTTATTTACAGGTTACACTGAGTCAGTATACAAAGTCTAGAGGAAGAATGTGTATTGCTGCTACGGCATCCAACTGTTGAAAGATGGAACAAAGTCTGTGATACATTTCTTTGCTGTACCACAGTCTGTTTTAGGAGAATACAGGAAAAACATTAATGTTCTCTGACAAAAAGATGTGAAATCTCAAAACATACCCAGATACGTCAACATCATTTCTCAGCAATTCAATTAAGTGTATCTTTTATCAGTTAGGTCTAGACATTGAAGCCAATTGCTGAGCCAAGTATCTTTGTGAAAGCCACAATCTGTGAAGACAAGGAAGTCTCCCTAAAGACTAAAGTTAAGCTCTTTTGTCAAGTTTGTCACACATAGAGAACAAGCATGATGAACCCTGTAATTAATGATGAGGTAAATTAAAAAATTTCTACCAAAGTTTTCAATCGAATTTTATGAAAATTATGTTAACGTTTGTGAGTCATCACTTTGATTTCTTAAACATGCAAAATATCAACAACAGATAAATAGCTTGCCATTAAATATTCCATATTTATACAGATATAAAATATATTTTTCTCAAATTGTTTCATTTCAGCATGCAGGAATTTCAATGGAGACAAAACTGACACCTTAACCAGTGAGAAAGCCACTAAGACATGCTGCGATGAAAAGGAATAGAATAACTATAAACTTATTGTGAACAAGCATGACTACAGTTTCTGTGGCTCTGTGTCAAGCTGTAATGATTCAGAACAGACATCTATGGAATGTTAAAGGATTCAGATTGAAAAAAATTGGATCTTGATCTTTCAAGTGCTAAATCAAAAATTTCATTCATTCAGGAACAGTAAGTTAGAGTTCTCTGTAGACGATAGAATAAGCGTAAATGAAAATTAAAATAATGAAGAATGACAATGATGCTGTATGCATGCCATTTTTTACGGTATATGTGGGCATGAACTTGTGTTTTCTGTAAAATCCTGTTTCCATTTTATATTTCATGTGAATTGATCTGCCCATGAACTCTGCAAACACCACAAATATCAATTAACTCACAGTGACTATTAACACTTAACGCCATAGATAAGAATGACAACTAAATGACTTTATTTAAGTTATTTTATACATTATTTTGCGTAAATGTATTTATGAAGACGGAGCAATGCAATGACAGAGTTCATAGAATTGTGTTTTTAATTACAACTACCTCCAACACATTAACCAACTTACGTTTAAAATACTAAAGTGGCATTCAAATGGTTTATTTTTCTTAAACTGATAACATTATAAGAAATAAAACATCAAGATTTGGTGAGTATGGCTTGGCTTACGTTTCATTCAACATATACTACTCAAAATTTTATAAGTATCACATAAAAAATCGTGTTTATTCCTTAAATAAGGTTGAAATGATAAAATATTTACTGTGTTTTTGATTTTTTCATTTGACATCAGCTTTGTGCCAAAAAAGTAATGAGCCGAAAAACTGTTGAAGCGAAACATTGGATGAAACTCGGTAGGGACAATAATGCGGAATAAAACAAGTGGTGCATATTTACTCTTCATCAATGTCAATTTTAATCATGAATTATTGTGATTAAAAAAGTGAAATATGCAAATCAGGAATGGCCACATCCAGTAGAAACAGATGAATAATAGGGATAGTTGATAAGAAGCTGCAGGGAAGCTGCAGAGAAAATTAAAAAAGAAATACAGAAAGCATGTTTGACTTATCCAGCAGCCAATCAGAGGCATCTAGTTATTGGTTTACAACTGTCGTTTATTTTCTGGTAACGACGGAGAAAGAGTCTAAAAACTAGGTATGAACATAATTGTAATGATTAAAGAGTTTATAAAAGTGTGTATATCTAGGATGCTCTATACTGTTCTTTACTTCAAACAAGTTATTTGACAAAATGGATTTTTGTAATGATCGAGTTTGTCATAAAAACATCTGTTTAAAAGTTTTAAAAATTTGCCGGTCATAAAATAAAGTGAGACCAAAACGAAAAATATTGCCCAGCCCTAATCTTCTGTTTACGTTTGCTACATAAGACCATTTTATAACAAAAGAATTACAATTAGATGCTTATTTAAAAATGTTTTAAAGCAGAATCGATTTCAGATCAATAAAATGGTTGAAATGGAAACACGACCCGGCCCCACTCTTTGATTTCTTTATTTAGAAAGATTTCTCTAAATATTGTGGCAACTTAGCGATCTATCACGTAGCTTTTATTTTAATATATAGTATCGAAATCATATTTCTAGGTTATGCATCAACGACCTCCTACTTAGATAACAACAAGTTAAATATTATATAAACGATAGCTAGGGGTTCTTTCGACCATCAGTTTTCATAAGTTACTGTTTTTCTGAGACTTTCGTTTCTGTAATGCACGCAATTCATTTAAAGTTTCACTTTTTATCTAATTTTATTTCACACCAGCGTTGTTTGTGCCGTTTTGCGGATGTAAATGTCTCCCCGTACATTCAATCAGTACTGTTATCAGTTATGTCATTGAGCACGATAGTTACGTACTATGTTACAGTACTGAAAATCATGAAATTGACAACCGGATCGGAAGCGGATCGGAAGCGGACCGCAAACCGATCCCGTTAGGAGCGCATCTGGCGTTTGCTTTGATATGCAGGATTTATATTCTTTGATTTTTTGTCAAAATAATTTTACTGTTTAATTCCGCCAATTGTTTTCTCGTTAAGGCCAAATCTATTCTTTTATCTGGGGACCATACGCCGCTAAAACAAAGATTTGTATCAATTTGAAAATGTCGCATTGAAGGTGCCGTGTTCACCGCCATATGGATACCATCGTTTGGGATGGATAAAAATGTAACTGTTTATTTGTGTAAATATTGAATTGCGCTCAACCCGGGGCTAGGCGGCGCGGATAGTTATTTGCATTTCCATTACTGTCCATGAAAATGTTCAATCAAACCGAGTATGCACTATTTTCATTTGTGTCGTGTTTGGTGGCTTTCAAAGTTATATTTTCATATATTTTAGTAAACCTATGTTCTATTTTCATTGGTGCAGTTTTAACTGTTTGAGAAGGTTATGTTTTCCTAAAATATACTGTAGCTATCCCTGATATGTAGAAATATTCATTTTTAGTTGTTAAGTTTCGAATTGCTAAATTGACAATCCTTTAATTGCAATGTTTTGGAAATTATAATAAAGTTCTCCCGACAAAGATCAACAAAGCTGACAGCTGCAGGCGTTATTCTGCAACAAACACAGTGTCTTATAATGTTTTAATAAAAGTTCTAATACATGGTGGTTTTTATTTTTAACAGCATAATTATTATTAGACAACATTAAAATATTTAAGAAAACATTTAAAAATAAACTCATTCCGTGTCGTTCTCATTCCTCATTCATTGAAAATATTACATGTGAAATAATTAAACAGCATTATGGCTAAACAACAAGAACGAAGAAGCTCGATTTTTATTCCTACCATCGTCTTGGCGATGTTTAACTCCAGCATAGCACTCTGGAAAAGTTTATGCACCTACCCATAATGATTTGCTATGCCTTTACATGAAGCTACGTGTATTTGCTGTGGATGATAGTCGTGTAGTGTATACTGAAGTTTTTTTACCATGGCAACTGGTCATGCTTACAGATACGAGAACCGGACGTGGAAAGTGTGCGGTCACCCATATTGTTTGCCGGAACATACTTTTATTTTATGTAAAATTGTGTAGATATAAAATTAAATATATTCGCGATCAGACATATTGTAATACATGAGCCGCGAAAAAAGTGTCGGTTGCATTGTTTCTGAAAAGAAGCATTCAGTTTTACTGCCAAATCGTTGGGTCTTGAAGAATTATCTTAGTATTTCATTTTCGGACCAATTTGAGTGGACTCCGCGATCACAAGCTTATCATTTATAAACACAAAATTGAAATCATTAAAAAATTTCTTCGTAACACCGGTCCGGCGTTTTAATTGGTCTACTGTTTAAATAATGTCCTCACGTTGAAAAATTATCAATTCATAACATTTTGATAAACAATTGGCAAATTGCAATTATAAATGATTTTACATATTAATTTATGATTTGAATGTTTATTTACGTATTTGTTTTTGGGAGCAATTAAATTGGAATAAATCTATTAGATTAATATTAATTTAAAACTGTATCTTGTTATAAAGCGCATTTTCCAGTTACTTGACTCGAACATAAATGTAAACTTTTCGTACTGTTTACAAGAAGCACAGTTACGCATAGCAAACGTCTAATCTGTTAGTTCTAAATACTATTTCAAATGTTAAAAACATGAAATATGCATATCAGGAATGGCCACATCCAGTAGACACAGCTTCCCCACACAGCCAAAAAGTAGAGAGGAAAAGAGAGCATGATATTACAATAATCAGTATCAAAATGAACGCCACAAACAAACAAAAAACGAATGTGAGAACCCGATGGGTTACCGCCTTAGAACGGTCAGTAGCAAAACGAATTGCCACTGGGGGTTTAAACCGGGTTCTAGGCTGCACCAACATCACACTTGCCCCAACAGGTTCTCGTATCACAAAACAAAAACAAGTTGTCTTGGTGAAATAACCCACCCATCGGCTGAACAATGTTGCATGCAAAATCAAACAAACATATAAAACTGTAACATAAGAAGCTAAGCAAAGCCAAAGGGCGGGTACTCAATGATCTTACCGAAACCAGAGTACCTGGTGTAAAATCAACAAGAACACGATGACAGGGATAAAAGAAACAAATCGAGATTCTATGTTCTTTTAAGAAAAGATTTCCCCATAAACCTTCATAAACTCTTAAACACCTGCAACCGTCGTTATTAACTCTTTTTGCATATCAATTGTCATTGTAAAGATAATTGTCATTATACTTAACACTGGCATTATACGCCAATAAAACGACAGCAATATCAAAACAAAACTGTTACATCAGTCGCATTCAAAAACACTCCATATACATTTTATTTACAACAATAACTATTTCGGTATTTAGAGCACAGTCATTGATGACTTTCATCGTCTGGTCGAAAATAAGGGTCAATCCTCAGAATTGTCAGAACGTATAAAGGTCACTTTTGGCGCGCGTTGTTTTCTTCTTATTCTAAAAAAAAGGTAGAAATTCATACAGGAAGTAAAATCAAAATAATCCAACGCCTCTACCGGCGTTCTCAAGAATAGTCTGATTCGGATTTACATGTCTACTTTAAGTAAATATAGATATAAATGATATAGTCTTTGAAAAAAATATAATTTAAAAGTTGTAATCATGACGTATGTATACGAGTATAGTGCGATTATATTAACCTGCCCATTTTGCATACATTATTCGGTGGATGGTTGTGATATTTTTAACTTTATCACCAAAGCGTGAAAGTCGTCATTACCTCAACGGGAAATCCATTACTAATAAAGTATATAGGTGTCTTCTTTTCGTTAGGCATGTATATAGGCGGAATGGCTCAGTGGTAAAGTGCAGCATTCACACGCTAAAGGTATGTGGTTCGAGTAATGCTAGAGCCAATTTTGTTTTATACTTTTTTAAGTTAAAGCGTTTATTTACATCAAGTTTCTCGTTTTTGTTATTTTCCACGTGGAAACCGTTGTTAATTTCTACATGTATGGCAGATGATCATTAAGGACTATGTAGTTTACACAACGTGTATACGTTTTAAAATGGCGGAACAATAAAAAGTCCATAAAAATAAATCAATAAAGCCCCCCAAAACCATAATATTTAAAAAAAATGCACAAATAAACAATAAACATCTACAATATAAAACGCCACGAAAAATATCATAGGTCCAAGTACGACTCGAACCCGCGCCAAGCGGCAAACAAAAAAATGTTGTTTGGTATTTTCTGCCTTCCTAACAACTGCGCTATAGACGCACATGGAAGTGAACGCAGTTTTAAACATATACATACAAATGCAAAAGACCAGTCCAAAATAGCAAGGATATCCCCGTCTCAAAATAGCACGTTCAACCACTGTGTAATGTATGCATAATGGGCAGGTTAATATAATTGCACTATAACATCGGCTGATACTTCACTAAATAAAACAAACTTATTCTGGATTGGTCCATGCTGGATCATGCCTTTCTTTATTTGTGTCTTTCTGACACACGGACAAATAATTTCATTAATAAGTTTAGTATGTAATGGTCATAAGAAAAATATAGTACAACTTTTAATCAGTGAATAGGATTAAATTAATTTTGAACAAAAACAACAACAACATATGCCCAACCGAAAGAGCATAGAAAAACAATATTGAGAAAATGAATGTTGGTCTATTAACTTACTCACGTGCCTTCTTCGCTAGACTAATACAAACAATACTTTATTGTTGGAAATATCTAAACAAAATATTTAAGAACAAAAAACAAATAATTGCCGCCAACATCAGAATGAAGATAAGTATTCTTATGTGACTGATTGTAAAAGAAACATTTTACAATCAATCTCTTTACCAGAGAACATTTGTACAGGGTATACGTCGGTTTGTCTTATAAAATTAAAAAAGGCCATATTCAAAATGAATGACAGTAAATCATTACTGTTTTCTCTGTTCCTGGAATGTTTATTAGGGTAATTCTAAGATTTAATTCCATTTTGCAAAATTTAATAAAGAGGCTTTTCTAAGTTGCTTGCATACAGTATCTATTTGATACAAGGGTTAAGTTCAGCATTCCCACGTTTCTTCACATGGCTTACCGGATCATCCTTGGAGTATGCAGGAGGCGGAGGATATTGTCCCATTGCTGAAATAAGAAGTATATACGAAATCATATGTCTCTTAATTGAATAAATATATAGAGGATATTTGTTTGTTTTGAGTGGATATGGAATATATCACATCGAGAAGTGATACAATTAAATATTTTCACGAGCGCGTAGCGCGAGTGAAAATATAAAAATTGTATCACTTCGAGATGTGATATATTCCATATCCACTCAAAACAAACAAATTTTCTATTTATTTTATGCTAACTTCAATAAAAATAACAGTACTATTTTTTGACTTACCAATATGTCGCGTATGAATACATTGACAGTTGTGTCAGGCAATACACAATCGGCCATATTGGATGAGAAATCGGAAATATAGAATATTAGGTTACTGTCTTACCAAGCTTGAATTTATTAGGCGAGTTGGAGTAATATATACAGGACGAGGCTCTAATAAAACTATTGGGCAGTTGGGGACAGTCGACAAACCTGTCAGCATAAACAGCGGGTTTACGGGTCGTAGGCTTCCAACATGTCCAACGTGCAACATCCAGTTTCTACCATTTCCAGCTGACTAGCCTACTTGGAAAAAAGCTAGTCTTTGTATTTCCTTGTCCAAAAGAATAGTCTTAATTTTTTCACTTCTTCAGTCAGTTGAAATTTAACACCAGCAACAAAGCCATTTCAGTTTTTATTTCGAAACCGAAATGGCCTAGACGCAGGCATTGAATCGGTATTTCTTATCTCCAAGCTAGAAATCTATCAGCACAGAAAATTCAACAATTAAAACACATTTTAGTCTAATAAAATCCAAAAAATATGTCCGAAATCGATTACACACTTGTCATGCCGGAAGGAATATTGCTCTCGAAAATGACGTTAGTTTTAGTTACAGCGGCTCCTGTTTCAAACGGACTATAATACTTGACTCTCTCGTAGTACAAATAGATACTATAGACTCTCTCGTAGTAAAAATGGGACTCTCTCGTAGTGCAAATGGTTCCTTCTCTGAAAACTTTACACGAGAACCTGGTTTGACACATTTTTTACCACAGTTAACCAGGTTCTCATGTAAAAAAAAAGTAGTTCGGCACAGTGACTGATATAGAAACTATATCAGTCACACTGTGAGTGATATGGAATATATCTCACTGATAGAACTCAGTATTTCATCGGTTAGCATAAAATAAAATTTCATATAACTATTCAGAATTCTTGGCGTAAAAAGGTTTTTCGCAGCAGAAACAACATTTCGAAGATGTTTTATTATTTTATTAAGTTTCAAGATTTTTGACTTAAGTACACCATACACAAATACATTATGCTAAGCAAAGTTATTGCTGATTTTAAAAAAAAAAAGTTTAATTTTATTTTGTAATAGTTTTATAGTTAGAAGGCACAATGCAACCTTTTATGTGGTTTTGTGGTTTATATTTCACAGAATGTTCGCTTTTTTCTAGAGCTTGCAACAATATTAAAGATTTCAATAAACGTTATCTTTGTATAGCAGAAACACTTTTAAACCGCCGGTGTCATAAAGTCACGCCGACAAATAAATCTTAAATACAACTTAAGTAAAAAATCATACTGAAGTTTAAAATTAATACTGCAACAAGGTATTTCTCAATGAGTGTTTTATGAAGATGAAGCTATGAATTATAAATTTAATAAAATAAAATACATTACTTCTTTCTTCTCTTCATTCGTAAAAAAATATATTAAGTAAAAATGCTATATAATTATACCATCATATTATACAGCGCTCTGCTTGCTTGGTGATTAACAGGTCTGCAATTGATAGCTTTGCTGACCTCTATTGTCACTACGGTGGCAGGAGTTAATGAGTTTATGAAGGTTTCTCTGGAAATTTTGTTTTGTGAGCCAGTCACAAATGTCTTTCTATATGATCTGGTGTTCTTCTCTTTAAAAAATGATTTTATGTGTGTGGTCTGTACCTTTGACAACTTAGAGGTCACTGTTTGAAAACATTTGTAGCTCACGACACCCAAAGTTTATGCCAATATTTAACATTTAAATTATGCATATACTGTACTGTTTTACATGTTGATAGGAAGTTTATTGTCTTATACATTTACTTGTTTGTTTCATTATTATAGCGATATTAACTTTGCTATTAAGCTACATGTACAAAAATTGTTAATTATGTAGAAATAATAAATAAACGTAGGTGATGTGAAAGAAATGTTACAGTATGTTATTTTCTTTTAAATACACACAAACAAAAAGATTTTAATACTTATTTTTCTAAATTGTTAGAAACCCACCGTTTTTCACTTCCATTGTAATTATAAGAAATAACATGACAAGTATGATTAGTGTGAACAGAACCACGAATAAAGGTTGCCAGTAATACCATTATTTTTTATTTTATGAATAAGACGTTGATGCCAGACCCGATCGAAATATTTGGAGTCAGCACCAGACTTACTTGTTGTACTTAAACAACTTGACTATTTAATTGGTTACACTCAATGATACACTTTTAAATGATATACTTACTGTTGAATCTCAGCTTCCTGCCTAAATCGTTCATTGGAATTGCTGAAAAAAATTAGTTCAAATTGCTTTTATTTCCTAGAAAACGTTAACAAATTTGGATTACTTTTCTTTGCAAACTGCATGATGACATTTATTTGGAATACCGAGTTATCCCTGCAGCACATCACTTTGAGTCTCGCATCTGATGACGATTGATGGCAGTCTTGTTGGTAGCGGAAGACTGATGACTGACGAAACATCCCCTGACTAGAAGATGACAGCAATATTGTCGACGCTAATGAATTAGTGATTAAAATGAACTGTTTACTTGAACTTAGTGTTTTCTTTTACTTGATCGAAATGTGTACAGAATAAGCGTTATTAATAAAGTGATAAAATTAATGTCAGCATATTTATAAAAGGCAGGGACATCTCACTAGTTTGAAAGCTCAAATTTAAGAAGACAATTTTCCAATTATTCTATCGGGCCCTTTTACTGCAACCATAAGCTGATACATTATTTTCAGCCTAATAAATGGTTATTCATTTGCAGTGGCTTGTTCCATTTCTGTGACATTGGACCAGTGTGGTCATGCTAACAATTGAGAACTATCATACAAGTGCACACTCTTTCTAGTTAACTTATAGCATGAGACAAATTCGTTTGTGTACACGCTTTCAAAGCAGTTTTGTACTTAGACTGGGTGCCTTAAACAAACCGTATAATGGTGTTATTTTTCAGGATCGAAAATTTTCGCGATTTTGCCATATTTTAAATTTTGCAATTGAGATATTAATAAGCAAAATTATGGCAGCGAATATTAGTTTTTGCGTTTTTGTTGTTGCAGTGCATACATATTGCTACTTTTCATGTAATACTGACTGAAGAAGAACCGCTACAATTTGACGACGATTTCTTTTCATAAGTGTTACACATGGACATCGCATGATAATGGAGATGACTGAGAATAATCAGATAAATCAAAGGTTAAAAGTTTCTTTTTTTAAGAAAGGCCCTTGATAAAGTTGAAAAAATGGTTATCCGAATTTATAGCGATTTCATTAAAGTGCAACTTGAGCATACAGAACATACAAACATTGCAACATGGCATTTTGAACCAAACGTACCGTACATTCTATCAATATGGCAGACAGTGTACTTGCGAAAATGAAGTTGCCTAATGGGATGTTTTGGCGTTTATGTTTTAGAGATTTCACGATGGTCGCAAAAATAACGAAATATTTATATCCCGAAAAAAAAAACAACAACACAACATTAATCGGTATTTGTTCCTACGCTTGCATGGAATGATTTAGAGATTTATGCCTGACCCATGGCTCAGTGATTAATTGCCACTTGGCTTTGACTTACCTACATTGCAGTCCAAAATAAAAAGGGAAAATCTTTTTTTCCCTTTTGAGATCAGTTTTGTTGGAGACTATTTCCAGCTGAAATTTCTGCTCGAAAACTCAAGAAACTTTCTTCACCAGCATGACTTTAGGTCTTTTACCAGCTGAAATTTCTGCTAGAAATATCAATAGTAAACAGTCTTTTACTAAAAATTTTCTACAATTTCAACTTATGTAGCAGTAGTATCTGTTCAAATTGCAATATCTTCTAAACTTTATTTTTCTAGCAGAAATTTCTGCTGGAAATTTTACCGAAACAAATGATGGTGGAGAACATGCTTTGAACTTTCCAGCAGAAATTTCTGCCAGAAAATTTATCGAAATACAAGCTGGTGCAAAAAGTTTATTGCACTTTCCAGCTGACATTTCAGCTGGAAACTTTACCGAAATGTTGGTGCAGAACCTTTTTTCAGCAAACATTTCAATTAAAAAATATATAATTAATATAAATTATGGAGCAACGTCGTAAGATCGTTAAAAGTTGAACAATTTTGGTCGTTCAAACATAAATTATGAGCATAACAATGTATTTGCTTAGCTTTACGTTCAATAATTGTCGATGAGAAGACTCAGTTAAGGTCTAACATAAACATATAGCCTTTGTGTTTAGTCATGAAACAGATAGGTTGAAACAAGTTATTGCATAACTTAGCAAGCATAGCTGAAAACATCTTTGTAAAATTGTAGGTGCAAACATATCATTCACGGACATGATATAAAATATGGCGCTTATTGCTTATTTATTAGTAAAAGTATCAAATAATTAAAAGAAACATTAAAATAAATAAATCTAAGAAATCTACATCATTTATCTAATTTTAATAAGGACAAAACATAAATTTAATGGTTCATTAATTTGAAGAACTACAAGAATACAAGTCTGTAAAATATACATTTGTATGATCATACTTGTTTACTTAAACTATTTTTCCATAAATAAAGATTACGCTTACAAAACATCTTTTAGTTGACTTAAAGCCATGCGTTTTACAGAATCATGTCATTCCTATAACATTCCCAAAAGACATTTTAATAATAAATAAATACAGAACAAAATATTAATTGTCACTCAATTAGTATTTGCTCAATATATGTTCATGAAACTAGTCCTTATTAATAATTAAGGGTCAAACAATATTTATGAGCATGACATATTCTGCACAAACCCATCATGCGAGAATCGAACTAACTTTTAAGCAGTACAAACCCAGCTTCATTGTACCCTCAGCTTATTATATTTCTTCAAGTAGACCTATGCAATTATATTCATTCTTCCATTCGTTCTTCCACTTAAGAAAACTGTTACATTTCTTGTAATATTATGTCAAATATCTATTCCACCAGTTTAACGATGACGTTCTTAAACTTCTAAATTTAATTTAAGTAACGATGGTAATATAATATTAGGGTGTAAAGTTCCAATAAAATTGCCCCTAGCACACTGTAATCTTTTACAATGTCTGTCGTAAGTTCATTTTGTATTCGTTTATTGGTTGTTTTCTTTATGTCCTTTTGACTTCAGAGTTGTTTTGCTGATGGTATTCGCGCAGCAATTGAAGAAGTACCAGCGTCACTTCCACGTAGAATATCTTCCGTTTTATTAAAACCAGAATCTCTACATCCCGGTGGGTATGCCCGACAATCAACCTGAAAAAAAAGTTAATCATTTAACTCGCTGCAATGTGTTATCTTTATAATATTTGAGGAAATAAATAATATATACTATCAAAATGTTTTTTTAGCCAAGATCGCATGGAACAATATACTAGTTAAAACCTGACTCGAAATAGTTGAATAAATGCCTCTGTAGAGAACGATTTACATTTATTCTGTTCTGTTCGGTAACAAAGTGGATTCATTTTGATATTTATCAAACATTCATCGTGAATCATTTGGAGCGATTTTATATCATTTAATAACGGTGAAGACGCAATTTGTTACGTATTACTAATTAATGCAGGATTTTTTGCGGACGTGGAGACACACGGGGAGCTTAACCTATAGTTCCCTTTCAGGAAACCTACTAAACGAGATTCCAGAACAGAAGTTAATTTCATCAATCAATCAAGAAACAAATTTATAAAACATTGTTTAATGTACAGGGTAAGCGCAAGGCGTTTTGAAGTTACTGTTATATCGTTATTATTGTTAACATTTCATCAAAATAAGATTCACATCAATACTATCATAATTATTTACTGGACTTGTTGTTCTTCTCTCCGCAGCTGTACATGGTAAAGTAAGCCGAATGGTCTTTTCATTTAATAAGATACATATGGTATTATTTGTCAAGTTTACAAAAACATAAAAAAGCGATATAATACCTTGATTCATGACGACATGAACTGATGTTGGTTCAGCTTTGCCTTTTCTCATTTTGTTTGTACTGTCACTCCATTTTGCAAACCCTAAAACAATTTTACAACATAAAACTAATTAAAACAGATTTTTATTAGTTGAAAGTACTTCATGTATCTTTGCCTAGCGCGGGTCTTTCTGATCATGTACTGCATGGTACTATAAACTGCTCCTATCAGTTAATCTTTATACACTTACCAAAATAATGTTGAATGATGTGTAGGGAAGCTGTGTCTTTAATTTGTGGCCGCTCGTTATTTGCATATTACACTACTTTAATCTTTCGTTATAAAGTTTAAGTTCCAGCTGCGATTTTAAATGTAAATTATAATTTGTCTAGAGCCGAGTAACACATTTTGTACGACACTGAATATTTTCATTGTTCTTCGCGTGGGTTTAAAAGTCGCGTATTTCGCGCTTGGAATTGTGCGCAAAAATAGCAGCGAATATTAACACATAATATCATATTCATGTACTATGTGGATAATACAACTACGCGAAACGAATTTATTTCAGCGTAAATTTGTCGTCGGCGTCGAAAATAAAGCACTGCGAAATTCAATAATACCACAATATATAATATGCACTTCTATAATATACGCATAAAAGAGGATGATATATTATTCACATATAACTGATAATTTTAACTGATTTTCATTTTTTTTTATTTCTTAATGTTTTACATTGTAAATCATCAAATCAATTACTTTTGTCATTATGGGCTTTCTTGATTTCATATATCAATCCTTATTATTATCACAGCATAGAAACGACTTAAAATTAATGTTCAAGCAAATACGATAAAATCCAAAAAAAGTTAGCTAGTCGAGTTCTAATGTGGGTGCTATTCAACGATACAGTACTGTGAACGTTTAATGTTACAAAATTTGCGTCTATCGTGCGTCCGTCTATCGTATATCGTACGTCCGTTTAACGTGTATCGTGCGTCCGTCTAACGTGCATCGTGCGTCCGTATATCGTGTATCGTGCATCGTGTGTCTTTAATTTTATCGTACAACGTGAAAAAGTTACTTACATATTAAAATTAAATCATTTAATTTAAACCATTCATCTTATATTTTCATAACATTTTCAAATTTTTAGATATCTCTTACAGTACTGTGAACGTTTAAAGTTACAAAATTTGCGTGTATCGTGCGTCCGTCTAACGTCTATCGTGCGTCCGTTTATCGTGTATCGTGCGTCCGTCTATCGTCTACCGTGCATCGTGCGTTTAATCGTCTAACGCGCATCGTGTAACGTGCATCCGTTTGTCGCATATGCAAATTTAATCATTCGTCGAATATGTTGATAGCATTTTCATTTTTATTGAAATCTCTTACACGAAATATATCTATTGATAGTATCGGTATGTATATACACAGTGTGTAACAGTCTACGTTATTAAAGTTTGGATTTTAGACCACTCCCGTCAACAACAACAACAAATAAAAACAAAACGAAAGTGAAAATGCTACAATAAAATCGTGGATATTTTAGCGGAAATTACATTCTGGAAATTGTTAATTTAGCTTCGTTATTAAGAATGCCTTCCTCTTTCAACAGCGTCATAGTTGAAGCTGAAATAGAACTGGACTAGCGGATGTCATGAACTGAAATGATTTTACAGATAGGAAATTTCCTGGCACAGTGTTTATGAATTATTTGGTGCCTTGTATATTAAATCAAGGCATCTTATAAAGCTTTACAGTGAAGCCAGTGATAATCATCTAGATCAACAAACAAACTGAAGTGTCAAGAGCTGTGTGGCATTTGAAACCATAATTACCCACCACACCGGTTGAAAATGTGTCTTGGCAATTAAAA
This sequence comes from Corbicula japonica, assembly GCA_038501625.1. Lineage (NCBI taxonomy): Eukaryota > Metazoa > Mollusca > Bivalvia > Venerida > Cyrenidae > Corbicula > Corbicula japonica. Next base: position 1,589,936 of record JAZAYU010000104.1, read on the forward strand.
AAAAGTAGTCTATATTAAATAAATGAAGAAATTTGATGTTTCCATGACTCCGTCCCATAGGATTCTTGTCCCTGGATCATCATATCAAACAGATAATTCCATTATTTGATAAACCGGGGGAAAAATGTCAAACAGTCTTGTTGTAACAAATTATTTATTATAAAAAAATGGTAACATGATTTCTACTAAATACATTTTTGGGCAAAATGCATTGCAAGATCCTCAAGAAGAATTATCTAAGTATGTTTATATGTAAACATTATATAATACATGCCAGTAACTGCTTTCACCCCTTTTCATGTTTTTTATATTACTTTACAGGTTTTAAGGAATAAAAACAGGCTTATTACATTTACTGGGACCAGAATCTTACAAAAATGACAGAAAAACTTAACTTGGATATTTAAAACAACTAAATGGGAAAAAAAATTTCAAACGACTCTTGTTGCGACAAGTTATTTGTCATAAAAATAATAAAATGATTTTGACAAATTGTTTTTCAGGCAAAATGTATTCCAGTTGATTTACAAAGAATGAGAGAAACAAATTAAGATGCAAAATCCTTAAAAAAACATTTGAAAACTATCAAATTATTATATTATACATGCCAGTAACTGTTTTCTCCTCTCCTCATGTTTTTATATTACTTTACAGGTTTTAAGGAATATAAACAGACTGATAACATTTACTGGGGCCAGAATCTTACAAAAATCTTAACTGGAATATTTAAAACAACTAAATGGCAAATAAATTTTAAACGACTCATATCGCGACAAGTTATTTGTCATAAAATTGATTTTGACAATATTTTTCAGGCAAAATGTATTCCAATTCATTTGCAAAGAATGAGAGAAACATATTAAGATGCAAAATCCTTAAAAGCATTTGAAAACTATCCAATCATTATTTAATACATGCCAGTAACTGTTTTCTCCTCTCCTCATGTTTTTATATTATTATACAGGTTTTAAGGAATAAAAACAGGCTGATTACAATTACTGGGACCAGAATCTTACAAAAATGACAAAAATCTTAACTGGAATATTTAAAACAAGTAAATGGCAAAAAAATTTCAAACGACTCTTATCGCGACAAGTTATTTGTTGTAAAAATAATAAAATTGATTTTGACAATCATTTTTCATGAAAAAAATGTATTCCAATTCATTTGCACAGATACATATTAAGATTCAAAATCCTTAAAACATTTAAATACTTTAGATCAAATAATATTATGTGTTCTTCAGGAACAATCCTGATCAGTTTTATTTGTTAACCCTTGAAAATTCAATGACTCTAATCAAAGTACATATGTATGGATATTTTATATAAAATATCAACCATTTTCACTTAAGTGTGGTTCATGTTGTATAATTCTACATGTTTAAAGAATAGAATATTCTTAAAACACTTAATGGGGTCAAAATGCTTCAAAAATAACAATAACAATAAAGTTAAGTTACCTCAGATATTAAAAGCTACTTTTTGGGAAAAAAACAACTAAACGTGTTTATCGCGACAAACTTTTTATCACACAAAATGATATCGTGACTTCGACAAATACATTTGGGGCATATTGCATACCAATAAATTTGCGAATAATGCCAGAAATATATTTACATGCAGAATCATTGAAAACATGGAAAACTGTCAAATTATTTGTGTTGTAGACCACTATCATTTAGTTTGGCCTGAAATTCATTACAAAATGATATTTTACTCCAAATACATATGTATATGAATATTTTATATTATACATAATCCATTTTATTTTTATTGTGGTTCATTCTGTATTATTTTACATGTGTTAGGAATTAAACATGGAGAATAAACTAACATTGTACTTAGTCTAGTATACTAATCACATTGTTAAAAATCAAGCTTTGTTTTTTTAAATACATTTTTCAGGCCTGAGACTGATTAATAATAATTTCTATAGACTTAATTTGAAAGTTGAACCAAATTTGTGGAATGTTATCATTCATGTTTTTAAAAGCGCTTAGGGATCCTCTTCATTAAAGGCATCCATGTTAGTGAATGTAGAAAAATCCACTTATTTTTTTATCCGAATGATTGATTGCTCATCCAAAATTAGATCTATTTCCATGCTCAGTCATTCCATGATATTTTTATTTAATCATTAGTTTGAAATCTATGAGAATTATCCATTACAGTCATGAAAGTGTATCATCCGTGCATCCAGTTACAGTTTGCTAGCGTAACTCTAAGGTTGTTGTTGTTTCAATTGACAGCAAAGTCAATTAATTGAAAAGAAGATTAATATATCAGCGAAACACACGTTCGTAGTACTAATTATACTTTGATTTGCACTGCGAGAAGATCATTTTCGTTAAATTTAGATCGACGCACCGCCATTTGTATGTCAAAAACGTGTATCGCATATCGTGCAACGTCTATCGTGCGTCTATCGTGTATGGTGCGTCCGTCTATCGTTTAACGTGCGTCCGTCTATCGTGTATCGTGCGTTTCGTTTGTAACCTAAAACGTTCACAGTACTGTACACAAATTATATGAATCGGCAGTATCGTGTATCGTGCGTATACCGTGTATCGTGCGTCCGTCTATCGCATATCGTGCGTCCGTCTATCGTTTACCGTGCGTCCGTTTTCCGTGTATCGTGCGTTTCGTTTGTAACCTTAAACGTTCACAGTACTGTAAGTCTATGGGTTCTTTTCTTCGATTTTCTGGTTTTCGTGGAAAGATTTAACGGTTCAAGAGTTCATCAAAATTAACCATTATAAACTCCGGACAAGTTCATCATGGTTACTTGCAAATATGTTCTTTCTATATTCAAAAATGTAACTTTGTCAATTTGATATTAACACGATTTAGCAGTTTTTAGTCACCAAACGATAACACATTTCAAACTTAACATTAATAACGTTAAAAAGTATAATATGGTTGTTTTCGTGCAATTGTGTGTTTCTGATTTGAAAAAATTAAATTGCACCTAATTCGCAAAATTCTGATTTATAAAGTGTATGGTTAAAATTTGGCCTATAGGTATATTCTATAAATGACTTTGTTAGCTTATTACTAAAATGTTAATTGAAAAGTTTAATATGACTTAGGTAAAACGCTTTGATATTCTTTCGAACTGTGGAGAAATTAAACAAATTACATGTATTTGTTTACAAAACAATCTTACAAAACAGTAAAATTATAATTGATATTTCAATAAACGGACTTAATAGTATGTAAATACAAATACAATTCATGCCAACCCCTCTAACATTAAAATAATATAATGAAATTATTAGATATATCAATTACTTTTAATTGAAAAAGAAACATCAAGACCGCGGTCAGGATAGTTTTACAAAGCAGCTGCAGTAGTTGAAGTTAAAGTATTACATGAAGCAGTTGTTGTATTGATAGTAGTAGGAGAAGACGTAGTAGTTGTAGTAATAGTTTAAGTATAAGTTATTATTTTTGTTGTTGCTGTTGATGTTATTGTTGTTGCTGCTGCTGTCCTTTTTTTGTTAAGTAAAAAGCAGCAGCAGCAGTAGGTTTTGTTGTTGTTGTCATTGTTGTTGTAGAAGTACATGTAGCATTTGTCGTATTGAAAGTAGTGGCAGAAGTAGTACTAGTAGAAGTAGCAGTAGGTAGTAGATAGAAGTAGTAGTAGTTGTTGTTGTTGTTGCAGTAGGTGTCATTATTGTTGATGTTGCTGATACCGTTGTTGTTTTGTTATAAAAGTAATAGGCGCAGTAGTAGCAGTAGGAGGAGAAAGACAACCAGCAGTAGTAGTAGTAGAAGTAGTAGTTGTTGTTGTAAGTCACAGCAGCAGGGTTAGGATTAGTAAAAGTTGTATTTTCAATCGTGATTGCGTTACTGCTTTTTATAAGCGAATTAAAATTTCTGAAAAAAATAAAAATGTACCAGTTTTTGAAAATTATTATTTCACTTCTTGGCTACACATGTTTATACTTCCGACAGACAAGAGATTTGTACAATGTTCAAGTTTTATCAGGTCTGAAAGATTTTATCTCCAGCAGCACTGTTATTCTCTCTATGTGATATGTTATAATAACTCCACTGACCCGATCTAATCTGGCGTTTATGGTGTTTCAATGACCGTCGAATGATTTGTGTTGCTCTATTACTTGTATGAGGACTGCAGTGCTTGAATTTATAAAATGTGTAGGAGCCATGGGTCGAAATGGTATTTTAACAAATTTGAAGTACACCTAAACTTTCTTAGATCTGTATAATAACCGTAACATTATAACTGGTACATGTACATTTCATTTCTAGGTCCTTCTGATCTTGTATGTTGATTAAACTGATTAAGTTGAATAATAACTTTTTGCACAGCTTAAATTACCAGTAAAGCATAACAATCTTTAACGGTTTTGCATCAAAACTTTCCTGGCGCTTACTGTTACCTATTTATCTTCATACAATAACAAGTTATAATAAACAAGAACAAACAAAATCACATCAGCATAATCAAGAATTAAACATAATTATATGTTATAATAACATTTTAGAGACTGTCATAATCGATTTCAATACATGAAATTGTTAACTTCAAAATGCTATCTCAGAAAAATAGTAGTTCTGCAAATTACTGTACTAATGGACTGATAAGTAAAATTATCATTAACCTCGGTAAAAAGCCATACTTCAGCGAGAAGTTTTGAGCCCCCTAATTGGTCTCATGCTGATAGTAAAAATAAGTCGGAATAACTGTGTAAAGTACATAACTGCTGAACTACGTTACCTTGGAATGATAACAAATAACTTCATCAATTAGCATGAGATTTGTTGGTCATTTAATGTAATCTTCCCCTGAGGAGTGAGAGATTTAAGACTGTATTACATTCAGACCAATTAATGATGCCGATAAGCATACTCCTATTCATATAACAGTGTAGAACTAATTCGAATAGCCTACACTATTTGCCTTATTATAATTTGCCTTCTAATTTACCAAAGACAAAGTATTTTCATCTGAATAATGTTGCATAGTTTTAATCCAAAATATGTAATTATTATTTTGTTTATTATCTTATTAATTCTAATATTGTCTATCTTTCAGTGTGGTAAAGTAAACACTAATATTTTAGCGAATATTATTTGTAAAGGCTCATTAGGCAAATCGTTCAAGGGTGTACGGGCTTTGCAATAATATATAATGGGAGATACAAAAATGCATTAAAATGAGTACATGTATATGTCAACTCCTTACTTATTGTTTTACATTTTTCGTCTACAGGACTTTTCTCAAGTATTATCCAAGCTCCATCGTCGTTTAGAGATTGATGACGTGATAAGAGACTCGCGACTGTAATACATGTAACTGACCACATAATGACGAACGTACAATATCTGTTCTAGTCACGTTTCCCATATGGATATAAATTACAAGTATGCGCGATATAAATTTGAATTATAATCCTGGCCGAAAATGACTTATTTGATCAAACTTTATACTGCCAATTAATTGTACAAGCTTGTTTTGCACCAAGTAAGATACATATATTTAAGATAATATATACATGTATTCCCTAATTATAAGCAAAATTTAAGTGATAGTATGATTGTTTCTTATTTTTGTCGATATTTAGTCCAGATTAAAAAGTCCCGACCTTAGTGTACCAACCCCTTGAGCGATGTTGTTAACTTTTTTATATAAGAATGTTCTAAAGGAAGGCGCAGAAATTAAGTGTTTTGATGTACATCTTATATGATGCATTTTTCCTATGAAATTACAAGTTATTATGACTAAATTCTTAGCTTTTATATCTATTAGGTGTCGAACATTTTGTAAACAAATACTTTATTCAAGATGTTTTTATTTGTAATATTGTTGACCGAAACATGATATCCGCTTTAAATAATTTTTTATAAAATCTGCCGAATGTGAATTGTATTGACCAGTGAATTTTTATGACATTAAAATCATATGTGTTATCTCTTGTAATGCAAGTCTTAAAATGAAAGAAAACGTTCTTTCATTTCTTATACCATTTGGACAGAGGAGCTAAAATAACATATCATGGATTGATAATTACGCGGATGATGCTTGTGATAAAATCCAGCAGACTGGGTGCAGGTAAAGTGTTCGCACGTGGGTGATATGATTATCATTAATCTTACAATTTTCCAACAACAATTAACTGGAATATTCTCACAGGCTAGATAATAAAGACAGGACTGTTTCTGAAAGCATCACCGAATTTGATTTTGCAATTCAAGTGTTTGAATATTATTGCAATTTTGCGTGATTAATAAGAAGAAATTAAATGACAGTATACGTGATACTGTAGTATCATTTAATTTCGCGGGCACGAATTTTCGCGCAAAACCCGTAAATAACATATTCGCGGGGAAATGAATTTGCGCAACTGTGTTTTCCTATAAAGAAACCCTGGTTTTTTGCTGGTGTTGAATTTCGCGCTCTTGCCGTAGAGCGAAATAAGCGAAAATTAAACCCGCGCGAAATAAAATGATTTGACAGTAACTGGAATTGTCCAGTCTATTGCAGAACAATTTCTTATTAAGAATTAAGTGAACTTTAATTTTAATGTCAAATAAATGACCGCCGGACTAAGGTTTCGATGATAACGATGACTCTGAATAAAACGATAAACTATATCATATTCCTTAGTTTTCGATAAGGCAAAAAAAAGGAAGTAAATTTTTCTTAGCCTACTCAATTACAAACACGTTCATATAACGAATAGTATATATAACGACAGCATTTTCATTATAGTGGACTGATTGCAGGATTTAATCCACCTTAGCGCTTTAATCATATACAAACTATTTTTCAAAGATCATCTCACCGAAAATATTGTTTGTAAGGAATCAAAAACATCAAATATATCCGATCATGCTAAAAATAATATATCCGCAATTCTTCGAAGGACATAGCATTTTCCATCAGGTTAAATAAAATACCTGACCCGTATTAAACTCACATTTCTGATGTCTTTAATTTCACTGCCAGACAGAATTTTCCCAGTATGTTGTATGTACCTAAACTATCATAACATGTGGCTACATTTAGGTGACAAAGCATGATAAACCAAGCTAGAATTCTATGTAATAAACGTAAATCCTGCTAAAATTGCACATTAACATGGTCTGAGAAATACAAATGTATCTAGAGCGTTTACTAGACACAATAAAATGTTTTTCTGAATGAATGGCTAACCATGTAAACCCTAATCAGACTGTATAGGCGTGAAGACTAGTATACTATAATCCCAATTCTTACATTCTGAGTATTTTTTAGGAAGTTCGTCATCAATATAAAAATCCAATCAGGTTAAATGCTTAAATAGTGTTTTTGAATGTATGTCGATTTTTATAAGGTTAGCATATAAGATGTAAAATCAAATGTGACGAGAAAACGTAAATAAGATCATACAATAAATTTTTACTGATAATCAATCTGCATTAACAACAAGATTTACTTACAGTTACAGTTCGTCTTCTTTTTCTGCATAACAACATCCTCATACAGTTAGAAAACTTTTAGCAAACAATCTTTCATGACAGTTCGTGAGCACTAGACAGGCTCCGGTATGTAAACTCGTCATTTGTTCTGTTTTGACCTTCGCTTAGCTCCAAGAACAAAGGGATTTGTGGAAATTGATTTCAGTGTATCACAGGCTGCATTGGGGTCACACAAAGTTCATTGTGGGGTAACTCACATTGCTCTATCAAATTTGTTTACGTTAATAGAGATCAAATTGCCTGTATCTGATAAACCATGTAATCTAGAAATCTTTAGCACCTTCAGGTTCAGAAATATGATGGATTAAGAAATGGAGAAAATCAATCAGTTTTGTAAAAGCGAATATTATAAATACGCTTAGAACTAGTCAATATTTATCACACGTTGTTTTAATTACCGACAATGCAATACATACAATGACAGGTAAACATAATATGTACATGATGTAAAGGTCATAATTTGACCAATTTAATTCTTATCCCATTTGATTTGCCATATGTTCAATCCGACCCAGTTTTTTTTATCTGAGGCAATGTATTGTTTTGCAGTATTACTATCGGTGTAGACCCTTATCAGAATGTCTAGAAGCATTGACTGATCTGAGACTACGGCCGTAGCAGAAGTGACAACAAATAACTTTTATACAAAATTAACGTCCGCTCTCTCCGTCTCAACGATGAAATTTTAAAATGCAAGTAAATTAAAAATCATCAATTTCAATTAATCATAAAATAAAATAATCCAGTAATTTGGTAAGTTAGCATTCAAGAAATTGGAAGCTTTTTAACATGAATTCTTGGTTTCCCAATATGGCATTGCATACATGTTGTAAAATTATTCATGCATTCGTGGGACGTTGGTTAAAATACGTGTTTGTATAGTAAATTCCATCACTCAGAATATCAAAGAAACAAATCATTATGTAGCTTTGGCAATTTTTTCTAGTATCTTATGTATTACACGAATTAATAACCACACACACACACACACACGCGCACATACACGCACGCACGCACGCACGCACGCACACGCACGCACGCACGCACACACACACACACACGCACGCGCGCACACACACATACACACACACTTAAAGACTCGCTTTCGTCTTTCTGTATACATAGCTCACCGCCACCGCCTGTTATATCTTTTATTCGGATAACATATCCTGAGAGATTCGTAATTATTTCATTAATACAATAATTTATTAAATCATTTCTTTAAAGTCTTGGACAGTAACTTTATACGAAGGTTAAAACCATGAAAATATAATCACTGATAAAATGCGGGATCGCAAATCCCGGATTGTTAGACTGCTTCACTGCATTGACTCCTTGGATAGATCTTCTCTATGTAATGTGCACAAAGTTCGACGGATATTTATGATGTCAACACGTTTATAGCTTTTATAGAAAATAGCAATATTGTTTGTCGGCTATTTGTTAAATCACTTGTACGAACCTGTACTAGCGTCAAAACATGCAAGCTTTATACCGGCAAAACGATCTACATTGACAATTTTAATGTTTTGAGTTTTAGTATGTTCAGTATGTTTTGCATTTTTATCATTTCACTTTTCTTGTCATATCCAATCTTTAAAAGCTTTTACTTAACGATATCTTCACTTTCTTTTCCCGCTCTCTGTATGATAATTAAAAAAGAGGTTAATCTAAATTCGAGGAAAAAATATCAAGTGGTTAAGATATATCTAAAATAAGAAAAATTATCTCCTTATAAAACATACGACTATACAAAATTTAAACAGGAAGAGCCTTGCATCGATCAGTAGTAAAGCATTTTTCAAATTGTGCTTTTAACGAGGTTTTATAATCTCATTTACCGTCTGGGTCTCATACATGTTCAGGATGACACTGGAATTAGTTGCAGTCCAATTACACAATTCGACAATTTTTCATAGAAAAAGACATACACACAAACAATTCAACATAATTAGCTAATGACACAGTCAATAGGAAGTGGCTAGGAGCTCATGACGGAACTGTGAACAATGCAACTAAGGTTTGATCTGAAGAATACCAGGGCAGGAAGTAAAGAAGTATACCGAGTACCAATAGAAAAACGCAACTCTCTATTTTTTTTGGAATATTTTTGATGTGTGTAAAAGTTTAAAAAATTTCTAAAGGAAGATGTGTTTTAAAATCAAAAAGTAGTCGTTCCGCCAAGGGTAATTGTCAACAGTGAACAATGCATCTGTCGAGCGATTTCATGTCGAGACATCCCTCCTTGGATCATGACCAAAACCTCATATGCCCGTTGTCTAAAACGCTTGCCATTATCCCATTTGTGTGAAGTAAAAACTTGAAAACTGATTATGGGATTTTGGGATTTGTGTGGCCGTAAGTTGAGGTTAACAAATTGACTTGTTTTGAGGTTATTCATGCATGTTTACATGCCGAAACAAACATTTATTGTGTTTGTACGGGGTTACTGTAGGAGAGAAAGTTTAAAAATCAGTTGACCATTAATGCATCGACTGGTTACTTATTGATTTAAAACACATCTACATTTGCCAATTTATTAAACTTTTACGCACATCAAAAATATTCCAAAAATCAAGTTTTGCGTTTTCATTGGCACTCAGTATATTAAAAGAATTCGATCGCGTCTCTATGTTTTTAAAATTACACAAATCATTAATAAAATCTTAAACAAAAGTCACTGTCATATTACATTTGTTGCTTAAGAATGATAAGCAAAGAGATCAAATGTATATGGATATGAATTCCATAGTATGCAATTTGATTTCTTTAATTATTTTTTATTTCCTCAATTAACAACAGATTTTAGAAAAACCTTGACGCCTTGGGTATCGGCGATTATTTGCAATACATTATTTTAAAATGTGTAACTGATACTATTGAGTTATTAAGTTACGTTTCAGGTTATGCATCTCATTGTAATCTTTAATGGCATTCATTTAAATTTGTCAATCAAAAACTCAATTTATCTTCAAAAGAAAAAACGCAGCATATATTCAATACCAGTCACTTCTGACAATTGCAATCGCTTGTATACTTATCCATGAACCGTAAACAGGTTCAATCAAACCAAACAATATATTCATTTTTGTCTAGGTCGGTGGCTTTTAAATTTCTTTTTCCATTTATTCCAATAACACAGAAACGTTTTGTGCCGTGAGGCAGCTGTAAAATTTCTCCCCGTGCATTAAATCAGCGCAGTTATGTCCTTTGGAAATCGATGGCCACGATACTTATGTATGCTTATAGTGCATCTTAAATTACCCTTTTAATAATGATTTTATCAGTTGTAAGATAGGTGTTTTCAATATACTAGCCAATAAAGAGATTTGGATACTGTTCAATCACCCTTATGATATACTTCCTGGTTTTGCATTTGGCTTTCTCTGTGATATGCAGTTTTTATTTTCGCATATTCCCTGTCAAAATTTTATTCTTTTTCAGTTCCGCCCATTGTTTTCTTGTTAAGGGCAAACCCATTCTTTTATCTCTGGACCATACGCCGCTGATCATGGAGTTGTGTTTATCTGAAAATACGGCATTATGTGTTCCATGTTCAACGATGTTGCGTGCCGTCGTTTGGTATGGATCAGAATTGAACCGTTAACTGGTGTAAATAATGAGTAACTGCAATCTTTAATAAAATCTTTTCCAATGCCACACTTAGAATTATATAAAAAATAGTTTACTGTATTCAGGCAGTTGTTTATGGAACAGCATTCCTAAAGAAATTAAAGATTGTTCTACTGTAGACACCTTTAAAACTTTGTATCTGAGGTGGACTGGATGATTCATTGTTGTTTAAGATAAGGAAAATGTATAATATTGCCTCAATGAAACAGCAAATGTGTTAAGGCATGCATATAAAATGCATTGTGTATTATATTGATTTATGTACTCAAATTTCTTAAACATTCAGTTCTTTCTTGCGCAAACTTACTCACATAGGCCTCGCACACATACTCGCGCACCCACACCCACGCTCACACACGCACACGCACACAGACGCGCGCACACGCAAGTACCTACCCATTAAATGCAAAAAACCTAAACATTACCACAGATATATTATTTGCAGTTTCATTCTTATTATAATATCATATTGTGTTTTGTGATGTTGTTTTCTTTATGATCATCGTGTTTATCTTAATCTTTGTAAGTTTTTACCTGTAAGGAGGGTCATATGGAAGATTAGTTTATTGCTAAATATGTCACCCTCTATAATACAGAATTTACTTACTTACTTACTTACTTGCTTAATTACTATCTTTGAATTTTATTGAAATAATAATGAAGTCAGAGTAAAATTAGAATCCCTGGTCTTTTCCGAAATTTTAGTTACATAAATAATATAAATTTATCAATGTTATTGAAATTGCGCTAATATTTTATTTTGGTATTATTTTGGATTCAGTGTTAATTGTTTTTAATTGTCTTTTGTAAGCCCATTACAGATCAATTTAGCTGAAGTGTTCTGCGAAAGTTATTAAATAAGTGTGATTATCAAATAGTGTATCGGAAACATGATGCTAACTTAAAACAACTTTATTTTGCTAAACGAACCATATAGGATAGATTGTCAAATATATGCCATATCAAATAAAAAGATGAAGATCTAGATTTAAAACATATTCCGAATGTTGAATCTGTTGTTTTCCATTCCATCACTGTTGGTAAAAACTTTTACAGTTGATCAATAATATGATACCTCTTAATATACAATCAGCGCTAAATTGAATAATATTTGAATTTGAAGACGCTTGTCTTTGAGCTTACAATATGTTTTGTGGGCCCAGTGTGTGCAACTACTCCGATTACACTTAAAACTATATTTTGACAACAAACACGTTTATCAGGGTAATCCGTGCAGCCTTTCGGAACTTATCCGAGCTAGCTTATTAGGTAACGTGCTTAGAGTTACGAGGCGACGCACCCTGCGGTATTGATTGCTTGTCTGAAGCAGGCTTTATTTTAATTACACTTCACAGTACAGTGTGGCGGCCGTAAAGTCTCCCCGAGCAACCGTTGTGAACATTAACACCTGTCTTAATTTTTCAGTTTGTTTTTTTTTAAATTTAGTTTACACCATATTGTTGCATAAATAATAATTGTGAAAATAATAAAATGATATTATGAAATCTTTTTTTCAGTGAATATTAAAGTATCGAAACAAAACTTTACTTCAACTAAAGTTAAAATCGAAAATGTTCCCAAATGCAAAATGCCTGGGACATAATATTAAACTGTTTATACAAGCCAAGTGGTGATAAGATAACATATGTCAGACACATGTTAAATATTCCATGATCTAAAGATGCGTGAAGATGACAACTGGTTTAAAGCAAATCACTGCTTTATACACAAACATGTTTAACATCAAGCATCAAGGGGAAGTTCAGCTTATCAGTCCCGGCGATCGGCGATAACAGTTAAATGACCATAAATTTCTCTGGTCTCTGGGAAACATTCAATCCCACCAGAGTATTAGATTGCAAGCAGGCCAACTTGCATTTATTAATGTAGCTTCATGAACGTATACATTTTTGACAAACCCGATCAAAGAAATAACTCACGACTAGCAAACTAAACATTCAAATGTATAGGTAAAAAGGTGTAACAGAGATGTGTCATATACTAAAAATGCTCTAAGGGCCGTATCCAATTCATTGTTACGGTATATGAATTTCTGTTTAATTCGCCGAGGCTTCTAAACAAAATATAATATTTAAATTATTATTTTAAAGCCTCTGTTCTTGTTTTAGTGCAGAAAACGCGAAAATTATGTTATTATTATATTATATTCTTCAGTGATCTTTAGTCAAGTATGACAAATTGATAATTAATACATCTGAAGTTCGAAACGATTTTTGTTGGTTATTAAAATAATTTTTCGTAATGAAAAATGAATTGGAAATAGCGGCGTGAAATTAGCGGCCTAGCGGCATACAGTTGCGGCATTGTGGCGTGAAGTTGGCGTGAAGTTGTCGGCCTAGCGGACTAGTCTACATAGCGACGTGAAGTTGGCGGCCTTGATGATTGGCGAAAAAGCGGCGTAATTTGGAGGCCTAGCAGCCAATCGACCTAGCGGCGTGAAGTTAGCGGTCTTGCAGCCTGTAGGCATTACAGCGCGAAGTTGGTACTCTTGCGGCCTGCCAAACTGGACAAGAGGCCGCTAGGCCGCTGAGTTCAGCCCGCTAGGCCGTCAAATTAAAGCCGCTAAGCTGCCAACTTCACGCCGCTAGGCCGCTGGGCCGTAATCTTCAGATATCTTTCAAGTGATCCCATAAGCTAAATTTATGATAACCAAATGGAAGTTCACCAGTGCTTCAAATGCAAATTGAAGATATTTTACAATAAAATTCTTGATAAAATAATTTGTTTTATGTTGACTGTGCAAAGCGATGTGATAATAGTAAAAGAGTAGTGTATAGATTCAAATTTAAAAGGTAAATGCAATTTATTGAAAGAGAACATGATGATAACATTTATGCTGAAAAAATCGTTTAATGCAATACCATGAAACATTTTACAGTTCTATTTTTTCAACAAGCGCTCGATAACTTCGAATCTTCTTTATGAGGCAATATACCAATAGACACACACTATTGAAATTCCAAAATCTGGAAATTGCAAGCAGTGCTTAAATATCATTTTAGTCTATTATACCTGTTGAGATTACTGTTTATGTAACATATTTGTTGGTAAAATCAAATAAATAAAAATTATATATGATTGATTTCTGTTAGTAATTACTTTCAACGTGTAACATGTTCAATCGACTGGTACACAAATTTGTAATTCGATTCGCGATATCAGTTGTGCAAATTTATGATTCCTGTGGTGAGGTGAACTATCATGGAATGTACTGATCAGTCAGCAGATAAAATCCAGGATAGGAAATGGGTTAGCCTAGCGGTCAGCTAGATGGTTCTAATTTTAATTACTTTTAATAATATTTTTACATATATCTTTATTAAAGTTCTCAGTTTCATTTTCTTATTTCTGTCGAACAATCTATGTTCTGAGAGCTAAGCAAAGTTAAAATCAGAAAAATTGATGTGCCTTAGTATATAACTGGATGACAGGGGAATATAAATAATAACAGAACATAGGAACGGGAGCCAGTCTAGGCATTTTGCATGAGGCCGATTGGCATATTATTCGTTCAATTAGTTTAGTGAAGGGTGATAATGTTGCGCGCATTAGGACGAAACGTTTCTTGTTTTGCGGTGTTTTGTAATTTTTATTATGGATAAAAAATGATAGCATCAAATCCGAGACAGGTAAGCAAATAATTTGTCTTATTTCTCCACAGTTCGAAAGAATATCAAATTGTTTTACCTAAGTCATATTTATCATTTCAATTAACATTTTAGTAGTAAGCTAAACAAGTTATTCATAGAATATACCATACTCTTTTTAAATCCGAATTTATGCGAATTAGGTGCAATTTATTTTTTTTTTTCAAAGCAGAAACAAACAATTTCATGAAAACCTCCATATTATACTTTCTAACGTTATTTATTATTTTAAAAAAACTGCTAAATCGTGTTAATATCAAATTGACAAAGATACATTTTTGAATATAGAAAGAACATATTTGCATGTAACCATGATGAACTTGTCTGGAGTTTATAATGGTTAATTTTGATGAACTCTTGAACCGTAAAAGTTTTCCTTAAAAACAAGAAAATCGAAAGAAGAATAACCCATTGACTAATAGTTGAATAGCACCCTCATTAGACTTAGACAAACTAAATATTAAGGATTTTATCGTGTTTGCTTGAACCTTAATATCAAGTCGTTTGTATTGTATGTTGTGATATTAAAAAGGATCAACATCTGAAATAAAAAAAAGCCCAAAATGACAAAAATAATTGATTTGATGATTAAAAACATAAAGAAAAAGAGAGAAAAAACTGAAAATCGGTTAAAAATTCTCATTAATATGTGAATAATATATATCATCTTTTATGTTTATATTATAGAAATGCATATTATAAATTGTGGTATTATGTTATTTCACGGTGCTTAATTTTCGACGCCAACGAAAACTTTACGCTGACATAAACTAGATTCGCTCAGTAGTATTATCCACATAGTATAAGAAATCATGTGGTTTATATTCGCTGGTATTTGATTGTGTGCACATTCAAAGCGACTATTAAGCCCACGCGAAATAAAATGATACTCCAGTATACATGAACTCCACAAAAAATAATTCAGTGTCATACGAAATGTGTTACTCGGCTCTAGACAAAACATATTTTTTTTACATACAAATGTTAACGTAAATCACAGCTGAAACTTTATTACGAAAGATTAAAGTAGTGAAATAAGCAAACCACGAGCGGCCACAAACAAAAGACACAGATTCCCTACACGTCATTATCTTTAGTTTGATAAGAGTATAAAGATAAACTGATAAGAGCAATTTATACTACCATGCAGTACTTGGTCAGAAAAACCCCCGCTAGGTTAAGATACATGAAGTACTTTCAACTAATAAACATCTGTTTTAATTAGTTTTATGTTGTAAAAACATTTAGGGGTTTGCAGAATGGAGTGACAGTACTATAAAACAAGATGAGAAAAGGGAAAGGTGAACCAACATCGGTTCATGTCATCATGAGTCGTGAATCAAGGTATTTATATAGCTTTTAATGTTTTTGATTTTTTACAATTAATACCATATGTATCATATTAAATGAAAAGAACACTCCACTTACTGTGTCATCTACAACTGCGGACAGAAGAACAGCAAGCCTATATGGTAAATAATTATGATAGTATTGATGTAAATCTCATTTTGATGAAATGTTAACAATAGTAACGAAGTAAAAACAGTAATTTCTAAATGACTTGCGCTTACCCGTACATTAAACGATGTTTTATAAATTTGTTTCTTGATTCATGCCATTAATTTATGTTCTGGAATCTCTTTTCGTAATCTGCATCGGAGGGGACTATAGGTTTACCTCCCCGTGTGTCTCCGCGTCCGCAACAAATCACCTTTATCAACTCTAGTCTTCACCGTTATTAAATGTTATAAAAATTGCTCCAAATGAATCACGATGAATGTTTGATGAATATCAAAATGAATCCACTTTGATACAGAACAAATGTAAATCGTTCTCATACAAATAATGCTTTGAAGAAAAAAGTTATAAAGAGAAACAAAATGTTATGTTGTGATTTGTAGTTTTCTGGCTAATGACGCACACTAATTTCGCCACGTGTAACACACCAATTAAATTAGTCGAAATGGTGTGTCTTTATTGGCACTACTCTTATTAATGAGCATGGTAAGCACGGTAGGATAATATTATTATGTAAATAAAAACAGCATTTATTCAACTATTGCCAGTCAGATTTTAACTATATTTTTCATGCGGTCTTGGCTAACCGTTTTGATAGTATTTGTTCTTTATTTCCTCAAATATTATAAAGATAACAAATTGCAGCAAGTTAATTGATTAACTGTCTTTTTTTCAGGTTCACTTCAATATGTCGGGCATACCCACCAGGATGTAGAGATTCTGGTTTTATTAAAACGGTAGATATTCTACGCTGAGGTGACGCTGGTACAATGTACTTGTTAACGTTCACGAATACCATCAGCAAAACAACTCAGAGGTCAAAAGGACAGAAAGGAAACAAACAATAAACGAATTATTTTAGAATGCAAAAGGAACTTACGACAGATATTGAAAACGATTACAGTGTACAAGGAGCAATTTAGAACCTTAAACCCTAATATTATTTTACCATCGTTACTTAAATTAAATATGGAAATATGTTTTGGAAAGAAAATTGAAGATATACCTGTTTAAGAACCGTCATCGTCGACTGGTGAGATAGATACTTGACATAATATTACAAGAACTAAAGCAATTTTCTTAAATGGAAGAACGAATGGAAAAATGAATATAACTGCATATGTCTTATTGAAGAAATGTAATAACTGAGGGTATAAAGAAGCTGGGTTGGTAATGCTAAAAAGTTAGTTTGATTCTCGCATAATGTGTTTGTGCAAAATATGTTATGCTTATAAATATTGTATGACCCTGAATTATTTACTAATTAGGACTAGTTTCATGAACATCATATTGAGAAAATACTAATTTCATATTTTGTTCTGTATTTATCTCATTTATTATGGTGTAGAAAGTGTATAAAATCTTGTGTACATACATAGAAACCATAATGAGTCACCTGTTGTAGACGATATTGATGACCAATACACTTAAATGCTACAGTAGTTAAGTTCTGTAATTATTTGTGATTCGTTTTTGGAAGATTCTTTTCACATATCTATGGATCATTCCGACAAATGTGTGAATCGTTGCCTTTTTTAAATTTCATTTGGGAATGTTATAGTATAGGAATGAAATGATTCTGTAAAACGCATGGCTTTAAGTCGACTAAAAGAAGTTTTATAAGCATAATCTTTATTTATGGAAATATATTTTAAGTAAACAAGTATGATCATACAAAAGTATATTTTACAGACTTGTATTCTTGTAGTTCTTCAAATTAATAAACCATTAAATTTACGATTTTGTCCTTATTAAAATTAGATAAACGATTTAGATTTCTTATATTTATATATTTTACTGTGCTTTTTTAATTATTTGATACTTTTACTAACAAAGAAGCAATAAGCGTCATATTTTAATTCATGTCCGTGAATGATATGGTTGCACCTACAATTTTTACCAAGATGTTTTCAGATATGCTTGCTTAGTTATGCAATAACTTTTTTTCAACCTATCTGTTTCATGACTAAACACAAACTTCTGCTATATGTTTATGTTAGACGTTAATTGAGTCTTCATATCGACAATTATTGAACGTAAAGCTATACAAATACATTGTCGTGCTCATAATTTATGTTTGAACGACCAAAATTATTCAACTTTTAATGATCTTACGACGTTGTTCCATAATTTATATTATTTTTATATTTTAAATTGAATTGTTTGCTGAAAAAATGTTCTGCACATTTCGGTGAAGGTTACAGCTGAAATTTCTGCTGGAAAGTGGAATAAACTTTTTGCACCAGCTTGTATTTCGATAAATTTTCTGGCAGAAATTTCTGCTGGAAATGCAATAAACTTTTTGCACCAGGTTGTATTTCGATAAATTTTCTGGCAGAAATTTCTGCTGGAAAGTTGAAAGCATTTTTTCCACCACAGTTGTTTCGGTAAAATTTCCAGCAGAAATATCTGCTAGAAATATAAAGATATTGCAAGTTGAACAGATATTACTGCTATGAGAGTGAAATTATATAGAGTCAAGGGTTATTATTAATTACCACTGTTCCTATATTCATTATTTTGGACCTTTAAGAGATTTTCAGCAGAAATTTCTTCGGAAATGATCAACATCCACTGTATTTTAGAGCAAAACGTCGAATATAGACAGCTGTTTGCCTTGAAAAATCGTTCTGTAGCAAAACTGATTTCAAAAGGGAAAAAAAGATTTTCCCTTTTTATTTTGGACTGCAATTTAAGGACTATGTTGTTTATGAATTCTCTTCATGGCTTCAAGATAAGTGTGGTTATAAAAAATAAAAATTACAATTAACTATACATTAAATGTATAGTATTTTAAGCTTTTCGTTCTGTTCAAATCAAAGAAAAGAGTAAGTGCTACAAAGGAATTAGAAAAAAAGATAAACAAAATCTATTCATTTTATAAAAAAAGGACGTAAATCACTGTTATTTTCCATGCAAGTTTTCATACATTCTACAAAAAGCAATTAAAATTAATTATGAAAGTAAAATAGTGCAGACCACCTTACAGATGCACTAAGAGTTAAAATTGTAAATTAATTATTATCTTGACTGAAATCCTTCCATTTAAACATCCATGTTTACTAAAATTCAGAAATCCACCATTTACAACTTTACACAAACAGTAGTTCAAACAGTAAGTATGAAGTCAATATTAGACACGGGTAATTCAAAGTACACTTAACATTGAAGATAGTCATTTAAATTTAAAGTTAAATATACTGAAAGTGTGTGATAACTGATAATGTTCTGTCTCAGTTTTATATTATAAGTTACATAAATAAGGATACCATAATCAAAAAACAAAAACAAAACAAAAAACAAAACAAAATCATATTTAAGTTGTAGCATGTAGCATGTGCTTGTGCTGATATAATACATTTTAAAACATAAAGGTAACTATGCTACTAATACCAGTAATACTACTAACATCATATTTTTAAATGTGTAATCTTTAAATTAAGTAAACATAATAACATGCATATGTGATCATGGAATGAAATGGAGTCATGAAAGCTTAATCGAAGTATACCGAATGGAAAAAAGTTAAGTCACTATTTTTGATTGCGTCCGAAATCTTCAATAAAGCAAATATCGTGTTCAAACTGATAACACAAATTGTTTTACTCTTACTAAATACTTATCGATACTGTCGAAAAATAAAACACGCGCTTCCGCCGTTTTCGTAAAATATGAAAATGCACGAAGTGCACGTGCCAAGTTAAACAAACATGGAAATTGTACAGGTAAAGGATAGACAATGAGTCGAGTGGTCTATGAAAAATAGACGCGAGCGTCTATTTTTCATAGCCACTTCACGAGGTGTCTATCCGACAGACCACACGACTGCAAAACCCCGAAATTCTCGTGCACAAAGCATCGATCCCCAACACTTTACAAGTCGTCACACAAACTTCTGTCATTCACAATTCGTGTATAAAAGGAGCCACATGTATTTAGTGAGTAAATTTGTAATTTTGTTGTAATTTTAGTCAGAAATTTAATCACATTAAAAAACTTAAGTAGTTTTAAAATAAGTTAATATATATTTTGGTCATTCATTAAAAAATAAAATACGTGTGTGTTTTAAAGAATTAGTTAATAAGTTCATCACCATCATCATCATCATCATCATCATCATCAACAACAACAACAACAACAACAACAACAACAACAACAACAACAACAACAACAGTATTGATAATAAACAACAACAACAGTTTTGATAATATCTGTAAGTGTATTAAATTTTGAAGACGTAAACTGCTAAATATTGACCGTTTACTTCTCATGAAATAGTGAAAGACAAAGAAAATTTATTGTATAATTTTCTATAAAATTGCATTGTTAAAACTTGTAAATATAAATATTGCAATCTTGTTACCGTGTTTTAAAAATGAAACCAAATACACAGTGTACGTTTATTTAGTTTGTATGCTCAAGGTTCTGTGGCAGTTGTCATTGCACCATCATTGATAAAAAAGAATATTATCAAAATCTCTCTAACGGCAAAATGCAGTTCAATAAATCATTGTTATTTGTGAATGTTTATTTTACATACGTTAAGAGAAGTTGGAACAGTAAAAAAAAAGTAAGACAAAAAAATCCCTAAAACTGCATATGCAAAAAACAACACAAAAACAAAGCAACACTTAATATCAATTTAAGTGCCTTCATGATTAATGAGCTACTTACAACAATATCTAAGAGCCTCTTTTCTAACAAATGTATAGAATACGGGTTATTTGTTAATGTGTTTATGACATTTCCTGGTCGCGAAAATGGATGAAAAAAATAAAAATGCTGATTTCTCTCTTCATAACTGAGAGTTCTTTTCAAGGACCTTAGATATTGTTGTCAGAATAATTTGACGCATGTGCGCATTTTAATTGTTGTTTTGCGTTGCTACGTTTTAATGATTTATTGCAAATAGAATTTTAAGATTTTTTTAGGTCTAACTATTTTTCTTTACTGTTCTTAACAAACATAGTCATACACCGATAACATTGATTTATGCAAAGTTTGATGGAACTGCGTTTTGCCGTTTTAGAGATATTGATATTTTTCTTTGTTGTCTATGACATAGCAATTACAATTATCACAAACATGTATCAATAGCACAGTATGACACTAAGATACCGACCGTCCACTTGTTAATATGAGATAGTACACGAGATGCACGTGCTTCACTAACCTTCGTAGACAACGCCAAAGAGTTGTCTACGGGATTTAGACAACGGTAATACTGGCCACTGATTGGCCAGTGGACGGGAGCTGTGGTCAAATTGAATTAAGATATTGCAAGAGAATTGTGTACGTTGAAAATAACCGGAGTAAAATTTGTGTTACCTAGCATGGGTAAACGTCCTAGTCTATCCGTAAATGATAGAATTGTTGCTCTGGGAATGCTTACAGCGGGTGCACGTGTTATTGTCGTCGCACGCCATTTCGGTTACCATAAACGGACAATTTATCGTCTCCGAGAACGTTTTCTACAAACGGGTAGTGTTAAAGATAGGCCCCGTTCTGGACAACCATAAAAAACGACGCCACAAGAGTATCGGTATATAGTGACGTCATCCAGACGTAATCGATTCATGGCCGCTAAAAACCTTGCTCAGCGACAGCCAAGCCACAGGGACACAGATATCACATTACACGGCGTGAAACCGCCTGAGAGCTGCTAGGTTGACTGCTCGACGTCCCTATAAAGGTGTTCTATTGACAGTACGTCACCGCGCCGCACGTGAGAATTGGGCACGTCAGCATAGTCGTTGGACACCTCAACGATGGAATAGGGTGGTTTTCACTGATGAATCAAAGTTTAATCTTCGTGGGGCTGATGGCAGGGTTCGAGTTTGGCGACTTCGGGGAAAGAGGATGGATTTCGCCAACGTCATCGAATATGACCGTTACGGTGGCGGAAGTGTCATGATTTGGGTGGAATTTCCAATACCGGAAAGACAGAACTTAAAACTGTGCGTGGGACATTGAATGCCGTTCGTTATTGTGAAGACATCTTCGTTCCCATCATCGTTCTATACATAGTGAACGACAATGCTGATGTTCTGCAGCATGATAATGCCCGATGCCACTCCGCTCGACACACAAGGAATGTTCTTGAAGCAAACAACATCAATACCATCGAGTGGCCAGCGAAATAGGCAGATCTCTCCCCAAACAAACACATGTGGAACTACCTCGGACGAAAAGTGCGCAATCGAAATGACGTCAACGACGTTGCTGACCTGGAGCGTGCATTGCATGAGGAGTGGGCACTGGCACCTTTGCATTTTATCAGAGGGCTGATAAACAGCATGAGGCGTCGCTGTCTGGCTGTTCTTAGAGCCAGAGGTGGACATACTCGTTATTGACTGTTGTGTGACTTTTGTTTTTGACCCCTTCGTCACATTAGATTGCTAAACACTTGTTTAACATAACAATTTTTTGTTGAAATTAATGAACTGAATTGGATATGTAATAAACTTTGCCCTAAGTACTTGTATGTTGCTCTGGGAATGCTTACTGCGGGTGCACGTGTCACTTCTTTTATATGTGTATTTAACAAAACTGTAGCAAAAGGAATTCGGAGTGACTAAACTTTTTCCATTCAGTATATATTAATATTATAAGAAGTTTTTATCTCGGACACCATACTCTAATATCACGAGGAAGTCATGCGCAATTTTTGTGTACACGATGAATGTAAACAACGGTGACCCTAAAAATAGTAATAAACTAATTTGACGTACACAATCGCACACTATTTGCAAAGAAATGTGCATTATTACTTGAACGAACTTTTCTTGCAACAATAACCTCACCTAAATACGAGTACATAAAGTTGCCAATAATGCGATATTTTAAAAGAAGTTAGCTTCGCGCATAAACGCAAATATTGGTTATTAGTCCTTTACTTCCGCAAAGATGTGTTGGTAAAAATGTTTTAGTTACACATGTGAAATTAAAGACAGATTATGAATAATCGGCTGAAGATCAAGACAATCATTTGGTTAGGGACAAAACTTAAACCAGTGTTCTTTATGATGGATCGTGTTTTCGGGAATGTCAATTTTTGTTAACAACCAAGAACAACAACAACAACAACAAAAACAACAACCATTTATTGCATTTCACCATTTACATGGTTTTGGCAATGAACAGAAAAAATAAATAGATTACAGTGGTAACATGCTAAGTTTTTAACAAATAATAGAAAATACAACAACAATTGAAGAGCATAATTATGTTTACAGTAGTCAAAATAAGCATATTATATTCTTAACCGATTTTAACCGTCGAGATGTCTTGATCGTAATTTGTAGGCTTCATTAAGGAATTTACCTAATCTAACAATTATTTTGGGGTTTTCCGAATTAAGGACTGATTTAAATTTATTGATATTGGTTAACAACCAAGAACGCGATTATTTTCGTCGGTGTCAAAATAACGAAGGACGCCCTAGTTTTTCTTGCAGTGTAGTGTGTTCGTTTATGGGATACATGTAAAACATATTTAAATATATATTTAAATATACGATTCAGTGCATCTACAGTAATATCGTGGCATTCCAAAAATGCTTTTACTTCCAGAAAATATTGGTCAGAGTAAAAGAAAACTTGCGAAGAAAATAGCATAATTATATATTTCTGTGTTGACATGTCATGTGCTACACTGTACACCAATGCTAATATGCCTATGCTTAATTAAAGATTACTGACAGGGAGATTTATAAAATATTCTAACATATTTAAACACTGCCCTTTAATATCTTAAGATTTTATGCATTCGTGCCTACTGTACCATTTCCTTATTTCAACAATTACATTCCCCCATGTTTTTAGAATTACAGGAGGAAAACATATATAAAATACTCATTGGTACCAGGTTTCTGATATAAAATGGTAAAAACGTATGCCTGACCAAACAAAAATCATTGTTGAATATATGATACATTGTATCTAAAGTCGACATCAATTTAAATTAAGTCTAATGACATTTGTTTTTAAACGAATAGCAGCGTGGAATTTGCTTACCTTCCATATTTTAGTATGACATCTTCAGGATATGGCTCTTTTAAACGTGTCAGCTTGCTCATTTAACAGGATATTATACTTATTATATTATATAGAGGATTTTAATTTCAAGTGTAAGATAGAAATATATTTCACCGAGTGAGCTCCGGAATTCGTATTTTTTTCTTTTTATTTTACATGTGTTTTATGCTTTTAGTGCACAATGTGTGTGAATTTAACAGAAAATGCAAGAAATGGCGCCAAAACCGCTTGTTTATTACGTGATGTCATGACGTCAAATATCCAAATTTGAGCCCGTTTTTCTAAAGGTTCTCATTCAGCAATCGAGTTTTGTACAAACTTAGTCATAACTTTTTTAATGAAATAGAATTTTAATTCAGATACTGTGTTCTAAACTCAAGGATTTAAAATTTAATCCAAAATAGTGATGATATTCCTATATGTGTGATAGTTAGATCAAAGTAAACACGCTAATGTTATTGTACAGAACGTTTCAATTTTCGATTTGTACTGTAACTCATTTACACGACATCACCTACAGTGAAATAATTTAGCAAATGGCGAAAACATGCAAAGAGAAATAAAAAAACGAAAACACACACAAATCTTTCTAAATCATTGGTTTGACTTTCAATAATTGTTTCAAGTGGGTCCATGTGTTTTTTCTTGCTATCGTTGACTTCCAGCTTCTATCAACTACAAAAAAGGGCCATCGCTTTTGAATGTGTTTATCTGAAACGCGTTTTCAGTTTCACAGCTAAAGGGAAGAGAACAGCCACTTCAATTTATACTGTATAATTGTACACGCTTTTCTTGTGCAACAGTAATTGTACATCTAACAGTACATTTAGGTACCACGTTTTTAGGTCCATCTGATTTTAAAACTCATAACTAATTTAAATTGATGTTTCTTCGGTTTTGTAGAATTTTAGGGAATTTTACTTTTTTTACTGTTCTAAGTTTTATTGAACTACATTTTGCAGTTAAAAAGATTTTGATATTAATTTTGTTTTCTTTCAATGATAGTGAAATGACAACTCTCATAGCACCTTAATATGCAACTTACTCATTTACTCACTCATTCATTCATTTAGTCACTGACATAAAGATGTTTCATACAGGTAATTTATTTATTTTCATTTGTACAAAGTGAATATCGCTTATACATTTCGTGCAATTAAAGTCATAAAATTATTTTTCGGCCACATGTGCTTATGTGCTTAATTTTGTTTCGCGAAATAAACTCATTTACCTGCATTTAACAAATATGACAAAAGCGGTTATGGTTTTCGTATCAATGAAGTGAAGTGGTTTTACCTCAGAAATACTAAACTAGGCGATAACGGTTCCTTCCAAAGTTGACGAATTTCGAAATGAAATCAAAATAAATAACTTATTAACAGTTCTTTTCCTTTTGAGACTGCATATTTCGTTCACTTTACATACTTGCCCGAATCCTTCGAAATATCAGATGTAAGTGTTTGTACGAACTGTATTGTATTTATAATTTTCTGTCGATCTCAAGTTAAGGGACCATACACTCCTTGCACGTCAATCGGTAAAAAATAAATTTATCAAAATCTCAATAACGGCAAAATGCCGTTCAAGGACACTTTGCACAGGTGAATGTTACTTATGCATATTTTATCTTTTTTATCGATGAAAATGAGGAGTGTATTGAACCCTTAATCGTATTTTTACATTGTTACAGTAGCACAAAAATTAAAGGTTGCGTGGAGCCGTTCGGACTTTCAAACACTTTAAGCAACCCAACCTTTTCCCATACCCAAATGAAAATCATCAAATATCGATTACATCATTAAATGAAAAAAAAGTATTGTAATTGACCTAATTATGGATCTCAGTATCTAAATGGTCTCTAATATCATTTAATATTATCATGAATTCGTTATAAATTATCACTCTTAATTTCAAATTTACGGACACTTGCCCTTTTATCAAGAAAAAAAAACAACAGAATTTTTGATCGAGGACAAGTGTCCGAAAATTTGAAATTAAAGAGTTATAATTTTATTTAGTGTTATAACTCAATGCCCTTTTGGCAGATTTTATGAATTTGTGTTAACTTGAACGATTTTAGGAAAAATGCATGCATTTTTGTTCATATTTTAAATATTTAGTCGGAAATTAACGTTTACAGTCATTAGAGGAAAGGGGAGACAATATTGAATGATCTTGAAAATTAGTGATATTATCAATGAAGTTACGTGCATATGCATAGCAATTACAGGATAGGCCTAAGTGGTCGACTTGAGATACAGGAAGTACTCGTTGAACATTACCGTTACCGTATCCGTATTGAGTCGCTTCATTCAAAATTTATTGAATGTTATTATTCGAGACATCAGGATACAAAATGCTAGATTTATTTGGAAATAACTGTAGATTTAGCTATGGTTTGTAAACTTTATTTAGTTTAACCTCGTTTTGGGAAAACTGTCATCAGTGATTAATTGAAATTTTAGTTGTTACTATATTTTGAAATAACTTAAATATTTATAATAACTGCTTTTACAATTACGTATTATTTTTTTCATAACTAACAGGGGATCTTACTCATAGAGAAACTGTAACTTCAGCGATTTATTTTGGCATAATTTGAATTTTCAAAGCTTGGTTATGCTTTTTTTTGTTTCACATCCGGTTAAGGTAATGCCTTCTTGTACACAATTATACTGTAAATATTGAATGATCTTGAAAATTAGTGATATTATCAATGAAGTTACGTGCATATGCATAGCAATTACAGGATAGGCCTAAGTGGTCGACTTGAGATACAGGAAGTACTCGTTGAACATTACCGTTACCGTATCCGTATTGAGTCGCTTCATTCAAAATTTATTGAATGTTATTATTCGAGACATCAGGATACAAAATGCTAGATTTATTTGGAAATAACTGTAGATTTAGCTATGGTTTGTAAACTTTATTTAGTTTAACCTCGTTTTGGGAAAACTGTCATCAGTGATTAATTGAAATTTTAGTTGTTACTATATTTTGAAATAACTTAAATATTTATAATAACTGCTTTTACAATTACGTATTATTTTTTTCATAACTAACAGGGGATCTTACTCATAGAGAAACTGTAACTTCAGCGATTTATTTTGGCATAATTTGAATTTTCAAAGCTTGGTTATGCTTTTTTTTGTTTCACATCCGGTTAAGGTAATGCCTTCTTGTACACAATTATACTGTTTGCATATGATAACAATTTTCAAAAATACCGTTTTTATATTATTATAAACATATAAACAACTATTTAAAATGTGGTACCTGCTATGTTGTCTTTTTTTTAACGTTAAATTTTGTATAGTTTTATGACATGTTTACAGAAGAAATTACAAATTGAGTCAAACCTGTATATTAATCAGCCACACAAGGAAGTGACAAAAAGTGGCTGCCTAACAGAGGTGTCTGTTAAGGACAGTTAAAATGAGAACAAAATATCAGTTAAGGACATATTAAAACTAGCGGCTGTTTAAGACAGGTGGTTGCTGAAAGCATGTGACTGCCAAGGCAGGTTTAACTGTATGATAATTTGTTATGTAAGAACATATCGTATCATCATCTCATTCCATTGTATCATATTGTGTCAAAACCTTTCGTATCGTATCATTTGCTATTCACATCATACAATAATTGTAATTAAAGATCTTTACATTTCAGTGCTTTACGGGATGATTTGTGTGGCATCCGTACTGGCCCCGATAACACCTCCCTCCACAACAATGGCAACGTTAGAAAGTGTAACAGAAACACCGTCACTAACACTGATACCAAATACAACAAAGGCACTTTCAACAACAACGATACCAAATAAAACACAGACGCTGTCAACAACATTTAAACCAAATACAACAGATACGCTGTCAACAACATTTAAACCAAATACAACAGAGACGCTGTCAACATCATTGGAACCAAATACAGCAGATACGCTATCAACAACATTGAAACCAAATACAACAGAGATGTTGTCAACAACATTGGAATTAAACACAACAGAGACGCTATCGACAACAACGATAGCAAATACAACAGAGTCGTTTTCAGTAACAGTGATATCAAATACAACAGTAACATCAACTACAACAACGACAATTTTAACACCAATGATGATATCAAATACAACAGATATATCATTAACAACAACAATTGCAATTGCAACAAAGACACCATCAACAACAACGCCAAACAGAAATAACAGTAAGTTTCTACACAAATATTTTTATTTTATAATAACTTGACATTCAGCCATACATACGGTATATTTGGCCAAGAGAATTGATGTCAAAAAACCCAATTATAACTAAATGGACAATAAGTTCTTGAGTTCCTTAAACGTGCTACTTGACAGTTTTACAGGTAAAGTGCAGGTTTTGTTTCGCATACTTCCGCCTTGAAATTTTCAATTGAGGGACATCAAGGAAAAAGTTGTTTTCGGAAAATTGACACTAATCTTTGAAATAACTTTATAAGATTAGTTGAGCCGAAGACATTATTATGGAGTTCGCGGTAAAAATAGCATTCCATCGTCATAGTTAGTTATAAAATGGTCTATGAATAATGAGGAAATATTAGATATTTTTTCATCTTTTTCCAAATACAGAAAACACTTGAATGTAAAAACGTATGACAGAAGACAACCCGTGACGTACCCCGATTATAATATTTTTCTTCAGCTGCAGTATGCCACGCAGACAAAGATTATATGGGAAATTATTGGAAAACATCGCCGACTGGAATGCAAATCATTTCTTGCCCTCAGGGTTTCACAGGTATGTTACATAATTTTAACACACTTCTACACAGGCTTCGACAGGCCAGAATGGAATGCATTTGAAATTCCCGAGCTCTCCAAAGGTCTAAACGAGAAAAGGATAAAACTGTTTTGCATAAAGATATTGTCATATTGAAGTTGGTTTTCAAAAATATTTTTGATACGATACAACATTATTCTCTGACAGCACACTGAAAATGGTTTAGCGTACTTTGATTATGTAGAGACAGAAGAAAAAAGGAACGTTGAAAGCCATCGTCTATGACAAATAACAAAATATTGGATGATCGGTTTGATCGAGCCATTTCATGGGCAATAATGAAAATAAAATTTTGATAAGGTATCTCAGGATAAAAATCCTGCATAAAAAAGAATGCCAATGGCAAACATATAAAGTCAGAAAAGATATCCTTGGGGTGATCGAATAATATTCAATTCTACATTGGCAGGGGTATTGAACACAAACACAGTTAAAGAAAATTTTAACATGGAAAACTTGTGTACAAAGTATAAAATAAATAGGCTGTACATTTGACTTTTAGTGTATTTGATACACATTTACAAAACATTTCTGTAACAGTGCAATTATTGTTCATCGTATTTTGCAGGGCAGGTTACTCGTTTGTGTGATAATAATGGTATGTACCAAACACCGATCTACAATTGCACAAGTAACGAATTGAATGATATTCGGAACGAGGTAAATGTCATTTTCTTGCTATTTTTAAATAAAATAAATCGAAACATTATCTATATTTTAAATGGACAAAATGGTAGTTGCTTGTTTGATACATGCAATCTTAGTCGATACAATGTTGAGTAGGGATCAGGATATTAAACAAACACAGAAAAGACAACCTCCTCAACAAAAAGTACAGTGTAAAAAGGGAAGTTTGTATGCATATCAGAGACCACAACACCCAGAAACACAGCCATCACAGGCAGTCAGAATCTAGAGAGAAACGAGGAAAAAAAATGCAATGGAACACCAACCTCAAAATAGACCGAACAGAACCTCAAAATAGACCGAACATGTTCTCGTATGAACAGACGTGTATAAATACAAGTTAAGTTAATGAAATAACTCCAACCCACTCATCAACCCGGTCATGTTGTATGTAAAAGCACACAAACACAAGTAAGGAACTAATAGTATCGTAAAGCAAATATGTAGGTACTTAATTTAAGAAATGTGCTTCCCATTACTGCCCTTAAACAGGCCCAATCAAACCCATTCTGCAATAATTTGATATTAATTTTTTCTTGTTAGCCCTGGCTTTAATAATGCCTTTAATTTATTTATATTGATACAACTTGCACAATACAACAGAGCCTGCGGTCTTTTCATATTTGTCGTGTGCGGAGGCTTTCATAGTTCCCTGATCCACAAAATGATTTCTGCACATTGTTTACACATTATTTCTTTATTTGAATTCAGTTAAAAACAGCAAACACCGAGTTTAATTCCACCAACGTGCTTTCTCGTCTCGTCTCTGCGACAGCCGAAGACAGTAGAACCAACGGCACCTTATTGCTTGGAGACGTTGATGTCGTTCATGAAGTCTTGAGTAAAATTACCGACGCTATTGGCATACATTCCACTCACGTATTGGATTTAGCTGATGTAGGTACATTTGCAAAGTTAACACGTTTAAAGCTCTGATTATCCGTAGGCATGTAATTTGGTGGTAATTGGTAATAAAATGTCGTAATTTGTGCGTAGTTGAATTCGCGCCAGCGGTGTGACATAATAACAATGATCACTGTAATAATCAGGGTTATCCGCGCAAATGGGGTTTGTCCTGGTTAGCTCAGTCGATAGAATGTCCGACATTATGTGGCTGGGCACTGTCGCCCTATGGGTAAGACTCCCAGCGAGGGTTTGTTATCATTTTTAATGTTATGAAATCACTATTATGTATTTTGTTTGATTTTGTTTTAAAAGATTTGTTTCTGTTTACAAAATCCTCGAATATTTAGAATCTGGTACACTAAATATTTAGGAAGTATCACAAACGCCAAATACTCAATACTTGTTTATAAATGAGTGCTGTTATTAAGCCAGTTGAATAGAATAAATTAAAATTTAGTTTAATTCCAATATGTGTTATAGCAGAATTCTTTTTTATCTTGTGTAGCCTTTTCTCACTGTTGTGAACAACCTACTGCGAGAAAACACAACCCCAACATGGACAACTAAAATTAACAAGGTAATTGTTATATGACTGAGATTTGGAAACCAGTCTCAAATCTCAAGCATCTGATTGGCTTAAATGGCGACTGGTCGCCATTTCAGCCAATTAGATGCTTGAGATTTGAGACTGATTTCCATGCTCAGTTTTATTAACTTGGGCACAGGTAATTGTTATATGGGCCACAATAAAATGGATTATTTTACATCGCCTTCAAGCCAATTTAACGCAAATAACTACCAGTTTATTTCTTTGTACATGTTTGTTTTACACTGACTACATTTATGATTTCACTTTCTCATCAAATGGAAATTTCAGTGTTGTTTTAAGTGACATAAAAGGAAGATTGTAAAATATTAATTTTTTGGTCTGTTAGTATAATAATAACTCTATGAGGTACTTGACGCAGAAATTTGTCTTCGGGTCATTCTTAACTGGAAATTTGATGTCACATTTTGATAACTTAACGATTTTTTACCACAGAAAATCATAAGCAATGTCGTCTGCTAAACTTTATGACATCATTAAAATTTTCAACCTTCTTTGTTTTTTTCGTGACGCACTCTCTATCGTATGTGAACGGGAAGATGTAGGTATGTAGATCTAAACAGCACTTTGCTATAAAATATTCACATCCGGTTCTACTTGGTGTCTTTAGACAGGAGAAGGCGTAAACACGTTGCTGGACAATATCGACCGTTTTGTAGAAAGAATCGTCGATGTAACACATCCCAGCAACATATCGTCTGCTGAGTTCTCAAAGACGAATCTATGTGAGTCAAAATAACTATTTTAGTCGATACTTTTATGCCCGCACGAAGTGGGAGGCATAAAGAATTGCACTCGTCTGTAAGTCCGTCCGTGTGTCCCTAACATATTGTGGCTTCAACTCCTCATTAACTATCAGGCCGATTTCTATCAAACTTGCACACTGTCAGATTATCGAGCAGGATGTGTTGGTGTTCGTAAAGAAAATATTTTTTCCTCTGACCAGATTTACCAGAGTTATGGCCCTTTGTTACAAATGTTGTTGTAGCAGTTGGGGGATTAGAGGACACATTCTAGTTATAAATTTTTAAGTTGAGCCAATCTCGAAATACACTTTATGATTTACATGTAAATGACAAGATTCAGGAATAAGAAAGTGTCATTTGCACATTGTGGATAACCAGCCTCGCCTTTGCCCAAACATATATAAACAAACAATTATGTTTGATTATTAAGCTCCATTCTTGTTAAATGTAAAACTGGCAGATATGTGCTATCACTAATGTTTTGAGTATAATATAAACATGTATAATTTTGAATATGGGGTAACGATCTTTGTCTGATTGGACAAGTGTAAGGTTGTTGAACCTTTGAATCATGTTTAATCCACACCTTACCCAAGTAGTAAATAAATTTTTCCACTGACTGTTTTGAGGCGTAACCACATAGATTCTCAGCATGTCTGAACGAATGTGAAATTTGGTTTATATTTAGATTTGAAGCTGGGATCTACTGCATCATGTGATAATGGTATTCGTTTCCCTAACCGGCGCAAGGATAAGGCGATTCCAAACTGGACAAAAGACACTCGTGACACCGTTGATACTCTCTGCAACTACGGTAAGACCTAATTAATTACGAAAAGTCTAATTAAGATATTAAACATAGGGTCAGGATAAAAATGATCCAAGAAAGGTTCTATTCTGTTCCTGGATTAGTAAACCAAGTGTTACGAGATGTCACTTTGACTTTAATACCTTTAGGTGTGAAGATTGTTTTGTAATTCATGTTTGCAGAACAAAATATTTCGTTGACTTTCTAACATGTTCGTGTAGGAGAACTCATTTTTGTTTCTAGAATGTTCCTTATAATTGATTTTATAATTTTTATTTTAAATGTTGGGGAATTATGAAGCTTTTGTAAAAAATCCTAGATTTTGTTCTTTGGTAGTATAGTTGGCAAATCTTTTATCTGTTGGGGTCTTGGCCATCGGTTCAGTTTCAAGTTATATCGTTTAACTGGATTAGTTAACCAGGGTTTTGGGATTTATTTATTAGATTAGAGATTTAGGAATTCTTAATACTTTTGATGTTCATTGGCTTTCAAAGTTCCCTTTTCAATATCACAGTTATGTAGCGTTGATTGTGTCGTGTGGCGGCTGTAAATCGCCTCGATAATTCATTTCATTAAAAATTATACTTAAAAAAGTGAAATATGCATATCAGGAATCGCCACACTCACAAAAACACAGCCTCTCCACGCAGCGAAAAAAAAGAGAGGTAAAAAGAGCATGTTGTTATAAGTATATTCAAATAAAACAATTAACGGCATAGAGGACCCTTGTGGTTACCGCCAGATGAGGGGCAGTTAAAAATGAAATATCTAATACAAGTTATCATTACTGTATGAACAGACGCAAATGATTGCATCATGATGGATTTGTCGGCTGCTCAGTTCTTTTTTGGTGTTAGAGTGATTGATGTTTTGTGGATAGGCGATGTCGCCTGACGGGTTCGATTCCTTGTGTGGGGTTAACTCATTTTATGTAGCATTGCAAAATATACATTTACAAATATATTTCTTATCATCTCTTATTTATTTCTTATTTATTTTTATATGATTTATTTGTTTACAGAGGATAAGATGGGAGTTTACAGTGGCGTTATATATAGAAATTTATCAAATCTTGTTCCTTTAGTGACAACACTATCAACAGAAAGGTAAGGGTTCCACGCAAGCTTTACATGTTTGCCAATTCGAAATTCGATCTAGCTACTTTTCTGCTCATAACCAAGCTCAATCAAACCGAGCCTGCAATATTGGTCGTGTTTGGTGGCTTTTAAAGTTTCATGTCCTATTTAATTATCACAGTAGTGTTGTTTGAGTCGTGTAGCGGCCGTAAAGAGTCTCCTCGTACATTTATTAGCCCTTTGAAAGCCGTTGATCACGACACTTCTATCTTTGTACATAATAAGTTGCGCTCAACACGGGGCTTGCAGGCGTGAATAGTAATATGCTCTTCCATGATAATAATACAAAATGTGTCAAAACAATGACATTTTAACAACTGACATTACACAAAAATGACATTTTAACAACTTTTGCAATTCAAAACAATGACATTTAACAACATTTGATTTGTTCTTTTAAAATATGTCATACCTATATATCGTTATAAAAATATAAATTTAACAATATTTCAGCCAGGACAAATTTTATTCAAGACCTTTTGGAGGACACCGTCTATTATGATATTTGTATTTTTTACAGTGCTAGCAAAACCAAGCCGATGATACTGGACGCCCCCGTGATCTCTTTCTCGTTCCTGCCGAGAGATGATAGTGGTCTCAACACTACAGTTCAAATCACATTCCAGCTCTTTAGAGTTAGTTGACTCTTTCTTACTATCTTTTAAGTCCCATCATATAAATAGTATTTTAAGATGCTGTCTGTCATATCACAATTGAATAACATGGGCTTATACATGAAAGGGCAAACCCTAAAGAACAATCTCTGAATATGGCTTTTCGAGATGTGTTATGTACAGTTTACAACCTTATAATAAAACTGCAAATATATGGGGTATCGATAAGCAACATAGAAACAAATAAAAATATAAAAGGGTTAAACATAATAATTGCATTTCGTAAGACATACGTACATGTATATCAATAAGACTGATTCGAAAGCATACGAATATATTTGTCACCAGGGGTTTGAAACCGGTTCTAGAAGCTCTAGTCTTACACTTAATTGATCTTTTCGTAAAACAACGAGTGTCAGATTTGTTTTATTTAATGCATCAAAATAAAGATAAATGGTTCAACAAACTCAGTTCGATTCAATATGCACTTGGAAAAGCCTCAGTGTTTGGCTGTATTTACGCAATACAGCAAGTAGCCTTTCGTACATGTATGATGAAAGCGAAAATGTTTTATCTGCTACGTTACCCTACAGCACTTTAAGCTTTCAGCTCATGGCCAAGATGCGCTGCTAAAGAATATTTTATACGTCTATTTAATAAATGCATCGAAAAAGTGTTAGTTATTTGCTAAGAGACAACGAGGAATGTCGGAATATGAAAAAACAAAACAAATTAAAAAAACTAAACAACTAAACAACATTTGTGTCGTTAAAAGTAAGTGTGTAGACTTTGGGCTTCAAAATTTTTAAAGAACCGAACTATTTTCCATACCCCGTTGAACGCGATTAAATATCAATTCAATTCTTAGTTTATACATACTCATTTATTGTTACTATAACATGTTACATAATTAATACTTTTAATATACACATTTAACATCGTAAGTTGAAAGTGTAATGGAGTAAAGAAGCATATAGGATGTTATCGCTTTTACCCCATATGCTTAATATCAGTATCCTCTTAATAATACATATGTTACTATATATAGTAACAAATTTACGTTGAAAAAATATTATTACTCGGCCTCGGCAGATTTTATCGCATAATTGCCCCGCACGTGGAGGGCAATTATGTGATAAAAGCACTTGGAAAAGACGCACGTGCAACGCTTGGTTTTGCATGACGTCATTAGCGGCATTCCCGGCAGCAAAATGGCCACGGGTGAGCGTAAGCTGGAGTCGCTTGCAAATAGAATTCTAGATTTAGATGGAATTATTGTTAAGTGGACTCAAGAAAACAATCATTTAACCGAGGGAGAAGCTAGACTGTTTATTGACAGTAATTTATCTAGTTTTGACAACTTCTAACATAATTATTTCCCTTTGCCCTGCGGTTAAGGTAAACCTCGGATTTCACCGGTACAGTAATCGAGGGAAAACTGACATATGTATTATACAGAACAATTCATGGGTGGTCGGGGGCGGATGTTGATAATTGCCCCGCTAGAGATAAAATGCCCTCGGGCTAAAGCCCTCGGGCATTTTATCTCTTCAGCGGGGCAATTATCAACATCCGCCCCCGACCACTCATATATTATTCTCTAAGTAATACATGTTTTTAGAAAATAATGAAATGAATGTGTGTGTTATGTTTTTAGAAAAGTTTGATCGATCCAGTTTGTTCATTTTGGAGAAAAGAAAATAGGTTTGTCTCTAAAATATTATGCATAGTTGGGCGTTGTCGCCTTACGGATTCGCTCCCTAGAAGGGGCAATATCCTTTCAAGACATGTTTCCATATATTAATATATTGTGTTTAACTCTTC
This sequence comes from Corbicula japonica, assembly GCA_038501625.1. Lineage (NCBI taxonomy): Eukaryota > Metazoa > Mollusca > Bivalvia > Venerida > Cyrenidae > Corbicula > Corbicula japonica. The sequence continues at coordinate 1,626,432 of JAZAYU010000104.1, forward strand.
TAATAAGCTTAAGAAGGTGTTTTTTCTATAACCTAAGGCTTTCTTGGATTGTCAAGACCTTGCTGTTTAAAATATTGACGTTACTGCATTACTGCATTAGAAATTTTTAATTTGATTTTCGGTTTAGGAAAACAGTTATAGCAAATATTTATTTGTAACAAAGCAATATAAGTATTTGTCTAGAAACACAATGACATATGAAAATTTTGAAAATCATTTATACTTTTTTTTTACAACAATTTCAGTTCGGGTGGTGGTTATTGGTCAAATGATGGTTGTTGGCTTGAAAATTACGACATGGAAGAAGGAATAGTTGTGTGCAAGTGTGACCATCTGACTAACTTCGCTGTCTTGATGAGCCCTTCGTCGATATCGGTAAGATGTTCTGCAAGTGATTGCAATGCATAAAAATAAATGTTGTTTCACAGTGCTTTAGTCTCCATTTCCAGTTGGCTGATTAACACGTACAATAAACTTTCGCTTCTTGTAATAAAGTTTCCCAAAATGTTTTGTAAACAGTATACAATATCGGCATTAATTGTAATCGTTGCTCGCAGTTCGATTTTGATCTTGTCTGCAACTTAATGTTGTTGTTTTTTAAATCTGATTTAATGGTTTATATCATACATGTGGGGTGTTAAAATACTTTTCATAGTGCCATTAATTGGATATTGTTTTCAAAAATGACAATTTCAAGTAATGCATTAGATGTTTATTGAAAAAGTCTGATCAATAGTGAACTGTGATCAGTCGGCGCGCCTCAAGCCTGGCGTCGAATATAATTGTAATAACCTAAGGAATTTGAACGTTTTGGTCGTAATTGCCAAGATGTCGATAATTTCATTGTTGCAAAAACGCGATTTATAAGAGGTGTGCTTGAAAAAAAAGACAAATGAACGTAAATCACCTTTTGTCATTGCACTGATCGGAAAAAAATAAAACAAATTAAAATCTCTAACGGTAAAGTGTAAATTAAAAAAACATACCCAAATGACATTTTCCGGTCTGAGCATTTTAGCATTTATTTTTTGCATCTGAAAATACGAATTTCCGGTGGTTCTAGCTTATCTACTGAATCTATTACAACCGCCAAAACCTTGTTTGCATATTTCAGGCTGGGGATAAGAACATTGCTTAGACTGTTTGCATATTTCAGGCTGGGGATAACTTCATTGCTTTGAGTGCTTGCATATTTCAGGCTGGAGATAACTTCATTGCTTTGAGTGCTTGCATATTTCAGGCTGGGGATAACTACATTGCTTAGACTGCTTGCATATTTCAGGCTTGGGATAACTACATTGCTTTGAGTGCTTGCATATTTCAGGCTGGGGATAACTACATTGCTTTGAGTGCAATCTCAATGGTCGGGTGTATAATCTCGATGGTAGCTCTACTAATCACCGTCATTGTACACATCGTCTTCTGGAGGTGAGATATGCTCTCTAAAATTACTTTTTCAACTTCATGCTTAATGATTAACATTTTTAAGATAAAATACTTATACGACTTTATACTGTATTTAATTTCTTTTTGTTTCTTTGTAGCTTCACGTAAATAAGGAGTCGCTTTACGTCCAAAAAGCATGACCCTACTTCAAATGTCAATGTCATATTTTAAGATTTTTTGGAGAAAATCTTGCTCTTTTTATTTCATTGTTAGGAAGTTTATTTCATTGTTCAACTTTCAACTTTAACTTTCAACTTTATTAACATATACTTAGATTCATAACAATGAACAGCAAAAACATATAACGGGTAAATATCACAAATATAAACGTCAATGGTGTAAAAGGGAAACGACATGCAAACATCAAACATTGCTTACTGTATCTACAGTGAAGCAGTGTTAATATTAGGGTAATATGCATTTCATTGTGTTTCCATTTGCTTTGTGCAAATTGTTTGATCAAGTGCACGGTCCCTGGAGATCATTCCCAGTTGATTGCACGATCGTTTCCTCTATTGATGTGGCGTTGACGTGTTTTTTTATTCAATCATGTTTTATTAGACAAGAACAACAACACAATTTATTTTTTACTTTATTTCAAGCACTAGGCAATGGCCTTTGGCTATGTATAATGCATCATTGAGCACAGCAAGTACAAAAATTCACAAGCATACCATAAACATTTTAAATAACATAATCACAGGAAAGGACAGAAAACACAATGTTTCCAAATACAACATCATTTTCTGTGGCCAGATATGATAGAAATATCACATTTTACATAACAAAATGTATGGCATGTCATAGTAATAAATACACGAAAAGAAAGAAAGAAAAAAACCCACACAATATGGGAAAACAAACAAACAGAAATATAAGGTAAACTATAAGATGTATTTTGTTATTATTGTAACATTATTATATTATCGAAGAAAAGTGTGTGTACTAAAGTGGGAAAAAAATCTTATAATAGCTTCTATTAATCTTTTCAGACATGTGAAATCAGTAAAGACTATAATCAATGTGAATTTGTGTTGTACATTGTTCGTGGCATACCTTTTATTCCTGGCAGGAATCAATCAAACAGCTAACAAGGTAACGCATGCGTAACGAGTTTTATATAAGTAGTTTGTTTCGAACACTCTTTAAACTAAGATTATCTTTCAACATTTAATAAGTGCATATTAAAATAAGTTGTGACTTTACATTGTACTTAAAGACAAAACTGTATTGGAACCTTATAAACAGTCAATTATTTGTGTATATAAATATTTTTGAACTCATTCTTTTGCCTGTTATGCAATTCTGTCCGGTTGATTTTATTGAATTGAACATTGATTTTTTTACATGCTAACAGCAGAAAAATTAAGCCTGCTAAGACAGTAAGTTACCAAAGAAGAGCTGATAAGTTGTCTGTCGTCTGTTCGTCGTACTCTTTGCAAAAAATAAATTAAATTGAATTAAATTCTTAGAAAGTTTTATTTTATCAGTCATTTATGGCTGGTAGTACATTTAATTACCAAAGTGTTAACTTTCTATCGATGGTGATTACGTTAATGCTTAATGATCTGCTCAATCAGTAGAGAGATTTAGTTCATCATTTGCTTCTTTTTCAGTAGTGTAAGTAAAAAGAGGTTATTGTCTTGGTATACCTAACATATACCTGGTACTAGCAATTGCTTATTTTTAATGTATTTTTTCAGGACGCGTGCACTGCTATTGCCGTTCTTCTTCACTTTGTATATTTAGCAGCGTTTTTCATAATGCTTGCTGAAGGCTTCAACCTTCTTCACTGCGTCTTCAAACCCCTGAGCACTCGCAAGCCCGGCATACCACTCCTCATTGCTGCTTATGGTAAATAAAAAGATTATTAAACATTGTACACAATACTCGAATAAACATTTAACTTATAGAAAGTCTGATAGGACGGCACGTATTAAGTTAACTATATCAATCATAACACAGAAATGAAAAAGGGAAGTGAAGAAAATAGATGTAATGCATACACGTATATAATTATATAAGCAAGTTCTAAATAATCGATGCAACAATTAGTAATTTAGCCTCGCTAAAGGAAAATGTGATATTTGTATCATTTTAAGTTATCGTGATTTTTAGAAACTAAGAACACCATGTCATTTTTATTATTTTAAGTGAACATAATTTTATAAACAAAATAGTTTTTTTACAATTTTGACCATAAAACATGTTCATTTCACATTTAGTGTCGTCTCCTTAATATTTTATTAAAATTATGATATGAGTAACATCTAAAATAAAAAGAACACAATCTTGTCAAATGTGTTTCAACATTGGAAAATTATGCAAATACAAATGTACATGCAATTTCGAGCAAATTCGACTTAAAATTCGGTGATTATGAGTGATAATGATAAGGCATACAAAGCGTTGACAAAAACATATTCAATCATTTTATTTTTGTTTAAACTTAATTCGTGTTAATGTCAAGATGTTGGCTAATACGCCTCTAGACCGTATCCTCTAAAAAATACGTTAAATCAGGACAAAAGTCTAAATATAAATAATAAAGTAGTCTAATAAAGTTTTCAGATTTTAGGCACATTTGATGGCGCATTAATTAACCTCTTTAAAAGCGATTGAATCAAAACAATCGAATTTTAAAATTGTCATCATTTGTGTACTCAGAAATATTAAGAATTAGCAGTTTATATCAACATTTTTTGAAAGAATGCAATTTCAGTCTAATATGAGGCCATTGTGAACAGGTTCCCTTGTCTACGCTTTTATTTTTATTATATTGAAACAGCTCTTCGAAATTTTTAAAAAACATTTATATTGGTTATTCAAGTATACACTTTAATTAGTTTTTCTTTCTTTTTGAAAAAAAAAGATAGGCCAGCCTCGTCAAGTCTGTATAATTAGGATAAAAATGTGTCTCAAGTTTAAAATTAATTTTTATACGATTAAATGAAGAATACAATATGAAATGTGCATACAAGGAAATGCCAAACCCAGAAAAAGAGCTTCCTCCACGCGGCCAAAAATAGAGAAAAAGAGAACATAACTTTATCTAATAATCAATTTAAAAATAGACACCGCAAGCAATTAACGAATAAAAAGAAAAGGTACAACAAGTATGTATCATGTTTTCAGTAAACTTTAATGCCAATATCAAATCCGAAGTTGACTTTTACATACGGCGATTATTTATCGATAAACATTAATGCTTGTATAAACACCTTTCAGTTTTGGCATCGTTCATTGTTGCTGTATCGATGGCATCAGTACGGCTGGACGGCTACGGTACATCTACTGTGTAAGAAACCACATACAAATATTACATCATATATAAAAATAAAATATGCTTAATTTGGAATGGGGCATCCAGAAGACACAGCCTCTCCACAACGCAGAGGGAAAATTGCCATGGCTAATAAAATGATAATTTTTAAAGTAGACCACAAAGAATTAACGAGATAAAGGTACTGCCTTGTAACGGTCTGTGACAAAACACTGCCATTGGGGGTTTAAACCTTACACTAACCCGACAGGTTCTCATATGAACTAACAAGTAAATGCTGCCTTAGTGAAATATTTCCAACCCACCATGAGATCTCGACTCTACCAGACACAGCGATACAGATAAAATTAATAAATATAAAATGTAGTGTTTGGATCATCCTATCGTGCTAAGTAAATGAATCTATAATCCGTTGCATAATTCAATTTAAGTTTTTAAACTTTAAGTAAAGTTATGAGTTTCATAAGTGTGTCCGTATATGATCGTCTAATGAACGTGTGCTGAACCTCTCTTTCTCTGTGTAATTTCTTTATTCAGAACTTTAATAGAACTGCATTAGAAATCATGCGAAGTTATACTTAGGCCATTTCAAAATTAATCAAGATATTGCTGTCCCCGATAAATTACTTATATCATTCATGTAAGTATTGTCTTTTTAAACTTTATACTGTGCTTTTATGATCTGAAGTTTTACTGTATCTTACATTTAGGATCTTGTAGGCATGTGTTAATATACTAATTTTTGTGCCGTTGCTTCCAAATTAACATTGTAATGTAACTTAGTAAATACGCCATTTTCAAGTTTTGTAATAACATAAAAAATCACTAGAATTTATGCATCAAAATTTAGCTTTTCTGGTATTTCTTACAATGAAATTATTATGCTGTGTAAACCAACCAGTTGCTCTACACCAACAACTCTTCGCGACAAAAAATTTCCGCAGTTATATCTGCAGCATTATGGCATTATTATTCAGAAATTAGAAAATAAATATGTCTGACGTTGCCAAAACAAATACAATTTGTATTCGCAAATATTTATTGGTTTCTAGTATTCTTTTATGTGTTAGAAGACATAATTACAGCCGGTACATTTCAGATGCTGGTTATCTACGGAGACTGGACTTATATGGGCGTTTATTGTTCCGGTTCTTTTCACTGTCGCTGTAAGTATAATGTTTGCTGATACAATGTTAGTGTTAGAATCTTAAATGTTCCCGGTTACTTTATTAGCACAAAAATGTTAAGCGTTTTCAAATATCAGAATTTATAAGTGAAGCTGTAAAAGACATTTGAACAAAGTAAAACTTATCCGATGTCATATCAACCCAAAGTTGTTATAACGTTACTAACAAAGTACTTAAAATCACACAAACGGAATCCTTAAATTTACTGTGTTGTCAAAAATATCGGCGAAATTCGGCTTTTCATTCACTTGCAGGCTTTTCATAGTGGTACAACTAATACAAACCACAACTAAAACTTTAAAATGTTCCAGCCTAAACTGACGAAAATATATCTTCATTGGTCGTTCAAAACTTTTAAATAAGCCATGGTATGACTAACTACCATGACTGTAGGTTTTCTCGTTGAAATAGATGTAAAGGGAACTTTGAAAGCCACCAAACACGACAAATATGAAAATACTCCAGGCTCGGTTTGATTGAGCCTTTTCATTGACAGTAATGGAAATGCAAATTACTGCCCACGCCGCCTAGCCCCGGGTTTAGCGCAACTCAATATTTACACCAATAAACAGTACAATTTTGATCCATCCCAAACGATGGTATGCATATGGCGGTGAACATGGAACCTGCAATGAGGTATTTTCAGATTAATACCATTCCATGTTCAGCGTCGTATGGTCCCCAGATAAAAGAATGGGTTTGCCCTTAAAGAGAAAACAATGGGCGGTACTAAACAGAATAGAATTTTGATAGGGGATCTTAGAATATAAATCCTGCGTATCACAGACAACGACAAAAATTTAAAAAGCAGGAAGTATATCCTTGGGGGTGATTGGACAATATCCAAAACCTTATTGGCAGGGATATTGAAACCACTTATCTTTAAATTGAATTGTTTTTATCTTTTTACCTGTAAATATTTCATTACTCATACATGCGTGGTAAGAAAGCAAGTTTGCTTACTTAAATTATGATAAACATTTCTTTTAATAATCTGAACAGCTATCATTTATATTGACATTTGCAGCATTTGATGAAAGCTATGATAGTGGAATCTAAACACCCAGCATGTATGTTATAAGAGTCATTTTGTAAGAGACTGTTTTGAATTAAAATTTACATATAAAAACATTCTTTTACTAATTTATAAAAGATATTTTTGTCCTAATTTCATTTCAGTCAGTCGTTAAGACAGCTAAGTATGAAAAGTTGTGTATCTACTAATTAACTCTTTCAAACGAATGAATATCAATAACGCACTTTGTAAGTGCTCTACATGTACTTAATTTTGAACAAACCACATCTTTTGAAGATAGAAGTCGTCATTATTATAATCACTAATATGAATTCACTTGATTAATAACATTATATTATAAACACTTATTTTAGAGATAAACGTCGTCACTGAAACCACTTATTTTTACAAATAACGATTGTTATTGTATGCACTTATTTTACAAATCAATGTCATTTTAACCACTTAACCCGTATTGATAAAAGTCGTCACTGTAACTACTTGTTTTACAAATTAACGTCGGTTGTCATTGTCACCATTTATTTTACACATTAATGAAATCATAGATGCCACTTATGTTACAGATAAACGTCGTCATTGTTACCTTAAGTTACCACTTATTTTACAAATCAACGTCGGTTGTCTTTGTGACAACTTATTTTATTAACCACTTTATTCACAAATTTACGTCGTCATTCTAACCGCGTATTTTACAGATTATCGTCATCATTGTAACCACTTGTTTTATAGATAAACGTCGTCCTTGTAAACATATATTCTACAAATAAACGTCGTCATTATAACCACTTTATTTTACAAATTATCGTCGATCGTCATTACCAATTAATATTATCGTTGTCGCCACTTATTTTATAGATAAATGTCATCATTGTATACACTTATTTTCAAATTAACGTAGTCATTGTAAACACTTTTTTACATATTAATGTCGTCATTGTTAACACGTTTATTACAGTATAACGTTGTCATGTAAACTCTTTTTTACAGATTAACATCGTCATTGTAAACACATTTTTACAGATTAACCTCGTCATTGTAACCATCTATTCTATAGATTAAAGTCGCCATTATAACAACTTACGGTATTTTACAGATTAACGTCGGCATTGTTACAACTTATTTTACAGATTAACGTCGTCATTTTAACAATTTATTCTGCAGATTAACGTCGCCATTGTAACCATTTATTCTACAGATTAACGTCGTCATTGTTACCACATATATTTTACAGGTTAACGTCGTCATTGTTACCACATATATTTTACAGATTAACGTCGTCATTGTTACCACATATATTTTACAGATTAACGTCGTCATTGTTACCACATATATTTTACAGATTAACGTCGTCATTGTTACCACATATATTTTACAGATTAACGTCGTCATTGTTACCACATATATTTTACAGATTAACGTCGTCATTGTTACCACATATATTTTACAGGTTAACGTCGTCATTGTTACTACTTTTTTTTACAGATTAACGTCGTCATTGTTACCACTTACTTTACAGATTAACGTCGTCATTGTTACCACTTACTTTACAGATTAACGTCGTCATTGTTACCACTTATTTTACAGATTAACGTCGTTATTGTTACCACTTATTTTACAGATAAGGGTGCCTCGTCACTGTAAACACATATTTAAAGATGAAAGTCGCCATTGTGACCACTTATTTTACAAATTAACGTCGGTCTTCATTGTGACCACTTATTTTACAAATTAATATTATCATTGTAACCACGTATTTTATAGATTAATGTTACCATTGCAAACAATTTTCTTTAAGATTAATGTTATCATTGTAGCCACTAATTTTACAGATTAAAGTCGTCATCGTAAACACTTTGTTTTTCAGATTAACATCGTCATTTTAAGCACTTCTTTTTCAGATTAACGTCGTCATTGTATCAGCAGTTATCTGGAAGATGTGTGGAATTGTTGCAATGTCGAGGAAAACTAACATGGAAAAAGCAAAGTACTGTAACGTTTCGCTTATGTTTATTAATTTATTATTTAATTACTAGTATCCTGGAAAGTGAAATTACTAGAATTGATGGAAAACGAACTTTTAAAGCCAGCGAATACGACAAATATCAAAATATTGCAGGCTTGGTTTGACTGAGCCTGTTCATTCAATGGAAATATACATAAAATTCCACAACGCCTAGCCTTGCGTTGAGTGCATCTCATTATTTTTTATAAATAACGTAATCAACGGTTTTCAAAGTGCGTAATTTATAACAACACAGATTGAAATACGGAGCGACGTTTTACGACCGTCATACAAATAAGTAAACAACTAATCAATTTGCTGTGTTTTCCTGTTTTCGTTTGGGGCTTACCATTTTATTTTGCGCTTATATTTTCTCCAGCTGACTAATGTAAAAGTAATCATGATTATCTTTAGTCTAGCTTTGTAGTCGTTACTCAAAATAATTAAAATATATCTAAAATTGCTGTATCTTCCAAGGGGGTACCTCTAAAATTCTCTTTTTCGTTAATTGTATACTGTCTGCCAATGAAATCGCAACACTTTATTTTTTTTATATTTTTGATCTGTGTAAAAGTTAAATAAATTGGCAAAGATACATGTGTATTAAAATCGAAAAGTAACCAATCGATACATTTATTGGCCGCTGATTTTTTTTAAACTTTCTCGCCTACAGTAACCCTGTACAAACGCACGAAAGTTTCGTTTTGACATGTAGTCACGAATAAATAACCTCAATACAAGTCCATATGTTAACCTTTATTTATGGCTACACAAATCCCATCTTCAGTTTTCAAGTTTTACTCTATACAAATGTGAAAATGCAAAGACTTTTAGACAACCAGCGACATTTTATAAATTATTTTTGTATTGTATCATTTGAATAAAGTTGATTTTATTAGATAATTATATGCAACTCCTAAAAGAACCTTGGCAATTACGTTTTACTACTTAACTAATTTACACCAAATAACAGATTAAAAAGACTCCCCGTACTTCACTTTTGTCTATTTATCAGTTTCAATTACCTCGCTTGATGATAATATGCTTATTTCAAATACTTGAACTATCCGGATTGGGGTATACAGATGTAATGTACAGTGTCTGTCTCTTGAGTGGTTGGTTAGGCGTTGCCTTCGTGTTTTATGGCGTTGGGGTTATTTATACAAAATTAATGTGTATTTTCAGAGCTGGTCTCCGCAGTTTGCTGGTACTTATGCCTCTGATGGGATTGACCTGGTTGTTTGGAGTGTTTTCTATAAACAAAGATACGATAGTGTTTCAGTACCTGTTTGCAATCTTCAACAGCTTGCAAGTACGTTACCGTATTTTTCTTTATATCATCATATTGTCAAAATATGAAACAAAATCACATTTTAGGTATTAGAAAACATTAGGTAGATATTGCACATGTAACAACAAAACTGTCAAAACTATTAGGTAAGACCTCTCATTCCCTGACGTGCCTTATGATGAAATTTAAATAATTTACGTTTATTTTTTCAGGGATTGTTCATTTTTGTATTCCACTGCTGTATGAGCCACAAGGTAAAGTAATTTCAAATTTTATTTGTTTGCAAAATAGTTCTGGAATTAATTGTTTGACAGAAATTGGCACAATGGGTTTGTCTGGGCAGAAGATAAAATGCATATTTTCCCAATTTTAACAATTACACAGATTCGATTGCTAGAACACATTGCAGCTGCAATAGATTTTCGAATTACTATAACCCTGATTTAATTGCAAGAATACATTTTCTGAATTTCAATTAAATTGATTAGATTGCATCTATTCGTATAGATTGCATCAATGATATCGAACTATATAAGTACAGTATACTTGTATTTATTTTGTTTAGATCCAAGAAGTACTCAGAAGGATGGTCAGATATAGAACGGGGAAACTGTTTTTATCCTCTTCATCAGAGACAATTCTAAACGTAAGCTATCTTGGAATGGGCTGAATTTAACATAATCCGTATGCGTCAATATTCATGTATTCCGCATTTTTCAATATAAGTTCATGTATTCAACATTTTTCAATATTTGTTTGTGTTTCTTGATGTTGAGCGATTTTATCAGGTAATGTGATCTACATTAAAACTCTATAAAGGTTTATTTAAGCAAATTTAATTTAGTAACTGGATATTTCTCTTATTTTAACCTATTAAATGTTCAATCAAGCAAAAGAATACGAAAAGTAAATTTGACAATACATCTTTACTTTAAGCTTCTTATAAGCTATACTTTTATTTGTTTGTGTTCTTTTGCAAGCTACATTGTCGAGTTAATGGATAGGCTTTAGTTTATTCACAAAGACAACTTGAACTGGTTGGTTTATTTGAACCTGTTGGGACAAGTGTGAGGTTGGTGCACCATAAAAACTGGTTAAACACCCAGTGGCGCGGAACTCCCCCAGCTTCTCTCACTCGTTTATTGTTTGTGGTGTCTTATTTGAAATTGAGCATTAAATAAACCAAAGCTCTCATTTCCACTCTACTTTTAGATGCATGGGGAGGCGGCTGTGGTTTCTAGATGTGGCTTTTCCTGATATTCATGTTTCACTTTTATACTTTATTTATTTACTTGTTAGAATTTATGAAACTCAGTTAAAATTGAATTAAACATCAGTTTTTGTCCACTTGTTTAAGAACCTTTTGAAAATGTTTCCTTATTTAAACAACTTCTATTTGGAATCTTTCTATAATATAAAATGATAATATTTTCAGATCCCATATTCTTATTCCAATTTGTTATATTAATCCCGTTGCTTAAGAAACTAAATGGTGTATTAAATCGAATAGTTCTGTATTCTTATGTCACAGAGGCAATTTTAAACTGCACGAATCACTGTTTTCTTATATTTAGTATTATTAAAATCTTACTTTGGGTGCTTCATTACGAGCCATGGTTTTCTTGCAAATAATTTTACCCCCATTTCTTTAGGTTCCATGAGTATACCATCGTTTGGGATGGATCAAAATTGTACTGTTTATTCGTGTAAATATTGAGTTGCGCTCAACCCGGGGCTAGGCGGCGTCGGCAGTAAAAGGCATTTCCATTACTGCCCATGAACAGGCTCAATCAAACCGAGCCTGCAATATTTTCTTTTTTGTCGTGGTCGAGGGTCTTCAAAGTTCCCTTTTCATCTATTCCTATGAGTTTTTCATCAGACGTAAAGAAGAACGTGTAAAACTATGCTTTGCATACATTAAAGGGATAAACAGCATGTTTAGTTATTATTAATTAAAGCATAGGAATAAAATAAAAACCCGTACAAAGCTTGTAAAGTAAAGAATGACAAACAAATTGCGAGTCTATAAGTTTATAAAGGTATGGAAAAACATTGGCGTATTTAACGATCCACTTATGGCTTCACGCTAATTTTAAAAATGTCCAAATATCAATGAGCAAAATAAACTATCAATTCAATTCTTATATTTATGCCCTTAAATATTCTCAATTTTACTAAAATAATAAGCATATGTGATATGACGGCCCATATGAATGCATTTTGGAACAGACGCATTGACGACAAACCAAATGAAGAGACCCCATTTCTCGGCAAATATTGTCTTCAATGTCACAAAAAAAATCTCTTTATACTTTTAGATTTATTTTTGTACACTGATTTATGTAAAATTATATTTTTAAGGCATTAATACCTTCTTTTGCAGTCTAGCATAGGCATTTCTTTAAACCTTCACTCCATATATAAAATTTCTATTGCATGGGAAAACAGTGTAGATCCAGGTAAGAAGGCTTGTGTCCAATGTTATAAAACTGAGCATGGAGACCAGTCTCAAATCTCAAGTATCTGACAGGTTGAAATGGCGATCAGTTGCCATTTCAGCAATCAGATGCTTGTGATTTGAGACTGGTTTCAAACTCAGTTTTATAACATTCAGCCCAGATCTACACTGTTCCTTTTTAATTTATTAGGTTGTATCTGACACTTTGCAAAGTCCAATAAATTATAAGGCGATTTTCCGTGTAGCCTCGCCCAGGGCTATATGATTTGCGATGCAAAAAAAAAAAGAAACGGTCTGAAGAAAACCAGAAGAAAAGCTAAATACAAGGCAATTATTTAAATAATACAGTTTTGTATCTTGTAGAAATATGCAGCTACCAAGACCACGAGCAATACAGACCTGTAAGCTGTTGCGACCTTAGACTGAGAAAAAAGCATAGTTTTTGCAGAACGTGCCAGAATGCTTCAACTTCCTTTATATCCTTTATAACATTATGTGTTTAATCCAAAAAAATGAAAAAAAAAAGAATATTTTTCATCGAGAGAGTTACGCTCAAACGTTGAAGGAATCTGGTTTAAATCAACAATAGATTTAAAATGGAACGCGCCCCTTTTTAAAGTTTCCTCGCAAAATTTCGCATACACATACTTGAGCATATGCCTGATTTGATAAGACGGAACGTCAAATGCTCGTGATTCCTCCTAAAACATACGGATTAGGCAGTTCAATTCTGATGCCACAGAAATCAAAAGATTTGAAAATATTATTATTGTATATCAAAATAAACGTCTAAGATTGCGGCTTTTAATAGTGCAAAAATTCTTTTTTAAAATGATATTTTGTAAGGAAAACGAGTCGTCGAAATTCATATTGACATGACTAAATTCAAATGTCCCATGTTACATTTGCAGCCATAGTTCTCTAATGATGCGTCAGTGGGCCGTTAAAAGACAGGGGATTTTACACATGTCGACTGCAACGTTGACTTGACATCATTTACGCATATTTCTTCCAAAGTTGTTTGGGAATCAAAGCATTATTTACTAGCGAATGAACAAAAATTTGAATGAAGGGAATTTGTCCCATGCGCCATAAAATATTTTAGTACAGTTTTTGATAACATAGGGGACATAAACTTTTTGTCATTCAAGCTTACATTTTTGCCATGAAAATACACTTTTCATCTTGTTTGTTAAATCCACTGATTTTTTAGAAAGTCATTTACAATATTTCCGTAATCCGTAAAATTGTTTGTCCTTTCAAATGTCCCCAAATACGAAAACTGCATTATATTTGTATACAGATGACTAAACGTTGTTCCTTTATTGAAAAATCATGCATTGTATTTTAGAAGTAATTTGCCAATAAAAATACACTTTTTCTTGCGATTATTTTGATATATAAATGCTTGTACTTTCATGCTTAGTTGTTTTCTATTAAGCAAAATAATTTGTCCACACCAAATGTCCCTTGACGTTAAAGTAAACATAAAAGTTGACGTTAGTATAAACTAATCAGTTATTAAATGCTTTTGAAATATATCAACATACTGGAATAGTTTGCAGTCTCTTAGAATTTCTTGACAAGGTAAAATATTAAGCCAAGAAACTTTCATTTTTATGGATTTTTTTTGTTTTATCCGATTTCCTTTCCCAAAGATTAACGGGCTAGTACGTCACATAAATTTAAATTTAAAATATGGTATAATAAAAAGAAAGAAAGAAAATTGCCGTGAAAATAAATTGAAATCTCTACGGAAACAAGATTGAAGAAAGAATGTACCCGAATAAAAACACACATGATATGAAAGAGACACAAACGTGAATACTAAAGACGCGGTAAACTAAAACGCAAAACAATTGTAGACGTTAAACTTATGCAAAACCGTATTTTCCAACAATGCTGAAAACATAGATCGGTCATTGATATCAAATGTCACATCAATATTTGTTTCAAACCCGTATCTTACATAAGAAATATTCACAATGTCTGTGTACATGATAAATTTCATTTTCTGCGCTGCGAATGATAGCGTCAAAGACAGAATTTAACGTAATTTTACATGTAACGTCAAGGGTCACCAGTATTTGACGTTCAGTCTAAACGGTTTAGAATACTACAAAAGTAAGCACTTATCTAACTCAGACATATGTTCGATTATATGTATGCGAAATTTCGTGAGGAAACTCGAAAAAAATGGAGGCGCGTTCCACCTTAAATACCCATAATATCAGTGCATTCACTGTTGATGCCATAATAAATTTCCACAATATTTTCTTGTGTTATGTTTTATAAACACTTTCTATGTATTATAACACTGTTTACACATCAGAAAATATAAGTTGCGGAACGCTTCGACAATTCCAGTGACCATCATACATACCTTTGCGATTTTGTAGCCGTCGATCTGATTGGTTCGGAAGGTTGTTGATGAAAGTAGTTGGAGTGACTGGTCGTCTAATCCTAACAACGTAACGCTTTTCAGGATATGATTTCAATCAGATTGACTTGCTGGTATATATGGCTAAATGGCAGAATTTTTAATAATCTTAAGAATTTGGTGAGTTGGCTATAACCTGTAACATGTGTAAATCATTGTTAAAAACCCTATAAATATGATATTAGAATGATAGAAAGAAAGAAAAGAAAGAAAGAAAGAAAAAAAGAAAAAAGAATGGAATGAATGAATGAATGAATGAATGAATGAATAATGAGTTTTCATGAACCTACTATTTTTCAAATGCTAACAATGTTTAGTTCTTTATTTTCATGTTTATATTAAACCTTACAATTACAATGACTTCAGTTCTTGTTTGTTATTAACCAATTATTACTTCCCCTTCACAGGTTCGCCCTCTGAAATAGGAAAGTGAAGAGAGATTAATATTACTGGCTAAATCATCTATAGTGAAAAAACTTGACTGCGAGTCTGCAAAAGCTGTTGTATTGTACGTTGAGCAAATAATTTTGCACATGATTCAAACTATTATGAAAAACAATTTATTCAGGTACGGGTCTAAAATGAACGGATAAATCAATTAAAGAGTGGTCAATATATAGATAAAATAAGCATAGTAGTGAGGCTCACAGACAAACATAAATGAGGCACACTCAATAGTAGGGCGGCACACAGACAAAGATTATTGAGGAATACTAGTGAGGCACAAAGACAAAAATTAAGGAAGAGATCAGCCAAACAGTTGAGAGACAAACGGAAAAATAGTTGAGAGGCATACTGCCAAACAGTTGAAAGGCACCTAGAAAAAGAGTAAAAATGCCAATTAAACATTGTTAGGCAAGAGGCAAAAAGTTGAGGCGCACAGGCCAATTAGTAGAGAGTCACACACCAAATATGACAGAAGTACACTGCCAAATACCAGAAATACAACAATCAGATAGTACAGAGGTAGAAAGCAAACTAGTACAGAGGCATGAAGCCAAATAGTTTAGAAGAAGCGATGTTATAAATGAATTATATGATCAATATAATAAGAAAGACACTTTTTGAATGAATAATTGAATTACTTGAATTATTATTAGCAATAGAGGACTCGATCGGTTCGGCAGTATTATAAATAACACGACATAGAACACAACAACCATTTACAGAAATATTGTTAAACTTTTACTTATAAAACGGTCTTCCATTATCATCAGCCAACATTGAGATAATGAGCTTAAGAACAGGTTTATATCCGATACATGCATTAATGTTCTTTGGCTTTGTGGCGATCAAAAGTCGCCCCACTCCAAATACATCGCATTATTCTTTTTCACTGTTACTCTTGCGTTAAACGAAACCTAAAAGTTACTATGACTCAACACTATATTATGACTTACTGTTTTTCGCAGATTGGATGGTTGTTGTAGGTACAGGGATAGTCTCCCCACATAAAATTAGCAGCAGCCCAGAACCCTCCACAGTCTTGATCATCAGTTCGTCCCTGACTCGGCTCCCAATTTATGAACAAGTGTGAGGATAATTAGCCCATTACTCCATTGTATATTGTATATGACTGTAATCCAATTTAGATTCATATCAGCAGGCACATTCTTGCCATTTGATCAGGATCTACACTGTTCGCTATTTGATTCGTTAGTTTTTTTTTGCCAGTAAGGGAACAGTGCAGATTCTGATCAGACAGCACATATATGCTGGCTGATCTGGAGGAATACTGTTCGCACATGCCATCAAAGGTGTATATATGGAGGGAAGAGTAAAGATTAATGCTTGCAATTTTATGAAGTAGTTCAATAAATAATTATAGGTTATTATACATTTTACTGTACAATACGGGAATATATTTGGACGAGTAAACAGCTTGAAAAGTCATATTGGACGAGCCGATAGGCGAGTTCAATATGACTTTTCAAGCTGTGTACGAGTCCAAATATATTCCGTATTGTACAGTTAAATGTTTAATAACCTCTTTATTATATCTCTTTTGTTTAATATGATTTTAATTTCCGTCGATAAAATCAGAAAGTTCTTCATCTGTCAACATTTTGACTTCTGTCAAAACAAAACAACGTTTCCTGGTCAGCTAGACGCTTTACAAGCAGTTTTAAACATATACTTACAAGCGTCTTTATGCACGCATGGTTCCCGGTCTTTAATTTGTTAGAGATTGAAATTGGAAACCAGACTAGCATCGTTTAGTGCACATGTACCCAACCGTCCAATATGAAATTAATATATATTTTGGATCCAATACGGGAATATATTGGACGGTCACGTGGTACAAATGCAGATTGTCGATTGGTTACATTTATTAGATATATAATAATACCATTTATTTAACATTAAATATATTGCAAACAACGTAATTTAATCCCAGCTGTTTCTAAAACAAACAAACACCTTCTCCTTTGTTAATGTTTTAGGATTAAAATAGAGAAACTTGTCATTGTTTGCATCATAAAGTTCAGTTGCTTATTTGTATGACTAGAACGATTTTATTCGTAAGTGTTCTTATGGATGCAGAACGCTTTCATCCGAAAATTCAGTTTTGTCGTTTAAATATCAGATTTACGTTATTTCATTAGGATCTTAAATGTGATTTATTTCTAAAATTTACTAGGCGGCGAGCACAGTACTATTACCATTACTGCCCATGAACAGGCTCAATTAAACCGAGCCTGCAATACAGTCGAACTTCGATAGCTCGAACACCGTTCTCTTGAACACCACCCTTCTCTCGAACAGTTCGTCCGGTCCCGAACTAGAACTCTATATGTTCTATATTGTTCAACCTCCGATGGCTCGAACTATCCATAACTCGAACAGTCAAACATCAGTCAAGGTCCCGACTGTTAGTTTTCAATGTTTATGACACCGCTTGGCTCGAACAAAAAATTATCGGTTAAAATCAAAGGTGCGAACAAAGGCGCGAAAATGTCTCGCCAATTAAGACAATTGCGCTATTGAATTAAGTCGTGTAAATAACACGTTAAAGCGGATGAAAATATTTTGATTGTTGTTTTAATTTACACCACACTAATGATCAAGTTTCAAGTTTCAAGTTTATTGGCATATCGGCAAAAATCATGCCTTTGGCCATTTACAATAGAACATATGGCAAAGACACATAAACATTTACATTCACAAATAAAGACATACACAATTCATTTATACAACATACATACATACATACATACTTCTTTAGGAAACAGTCAACATAGCAAGGGTATCAGTGCGAAGAGTATTAGCATCTCTAATAAATTTGCAAATTTTTAGAATTGTACACTTGTTTTTTGATGACATTAGATGTTTATATTTCTCTAATGTGGGCCACGCAGCGGCACCAAAATACTTTCTTCTAATCTCAGAATATTTTGTACAACATAATAAAAAGTGATATTCCGTTTCTATAGTATTTTGATTGCACATTTTGCAAATACGATTTTCTCTTGTGGTATTATTATATCTACCCGTTTCGATTTCCAAATTATGTGAACACAGCCTAAATCGTGAATGGTTTTTACGAAGACTTTCAGAATTTAATATTGATAAATATTCTTCGAAGCCAAATGTAACCTTAAATCTATTATAATAGTTTAATTTGGGCATATCTCTTATCGTTTCTGACCATTTTTGTACAAACTGAACCCAATACGTCGCTTTAATGATGGAAAATAGTTCATTTCAGTATCAAAATTTTAGAAAAGATATGAGAATCCCAATTTATCAATAAATATTTTCATTGTATTAGCCCAGTTCGTATTATTTGAGCTATTCAGTTGTTCGGTATAAAAATGAAATGTTGGAGAATTGAAGTTTTTATTTAGTTTCAACCAATATTTTACTGCTCCATATACTGCATAATTTGGGGTTTGATGTTTGACCCCTAGAACATATTTGCAAAATCTTATGTGCAAATTATCGATTTCCTTGAAGTCGTAAAAACCATATATTTCAGAACCATACAATAAAATCGGACCATTGTGTTAAACAAATAGAATTTAGTTTTAATATCAAAATCGATACTGTCAAATAATACCAACAGGTTATAGTATGCTTTAAGAGCGTGTTCATATAGAGCGTTAACTGCATATAATAGATTACCTGTGTAATATAGTTTAACAGCCAGGTAGGTAAAACAGTCAACTCGTTCTACCTTTTCATCGTTAATATAAAAATCCACATGTTCTGCACTGTTACGTTTTTTCAAATATACAGAGTTTTGTTTTCTTGACATTAATTTTCAATCCCCATTTTGTGGAATAATTACATAAATTAGATAGTTGAGCCTGTAGGCTTTGAGGATCAGTGGTAAACAAAACCATATCGTCTGCAAAAAGTATTAAATACATGGATAATAAATTTATATCATTTTCTGTCAAGTTACTAAAATCAATGTTTTTCGTTACATCATTTATAAACAAGATAAATAGCAAGGGAGATAATGGTTCTCCCTGTTTTACCCCGAGGGTGACATCGAAAAACTCAGATATATTTACATTAGACCCTAACTTGATACAAGACTTAACATTGGAATAAATAGATTTTACCATCTTTAACATTTTACAACTAATACCCGACTCTAC
The DNA here is from genome assembly GCA_038501625.1 of Corbicula japonica. Taxonomy (NCBI): domain Eukaryota; kingdom Metazoa; phylum Mollusca; class Bivalvia; order Venerida; family Cyrenidae; genus Corbicula; species Corbicula japonica. The sequence goes on from JAZAYU010000104.1 coordinate 1,646,182, forward strand.
TAATTTTACCCAGAGTGCATCCCTTATAACAGTATCAAAGGCACGCTCATAGTCAATAAAAATACACCAGAGTTTCTTATTATTAGATAAAACTTTTTGTATAACACTGTGAAGAATAAAAATTGCGTCCGTAGTTGACCTACCATCTCTAAAGCCAAACTGCGCGTCTGTAAATACATCTTCAGTTTCACACCATTTATTTAATCGGTTTCTTAGCAGTAGCGAAAAAAATCTTTGACAAATCATTAATTATCGTAATACCTCTATAATTTGCAGGGTTTTTCATGTCACCTTTCTTGTGTATTGGAACAATAGCATTATTACACCATGATTTCGGATAATAACCAGATGCGTATATTTTATTAAAAATCAAACATAAATATGGGCTTATAAAATCTTTGGAATCGATGAAAAAATCTGCTACATTATTCTGCAAATCACAGCTCTTATTTCGTTTTAACGTAGATAATACTTTGGAAATTTCTTCAATGCTAAAAGGTCTGTCTAATTGGTCAATATGTAGTTCGTCGATACTACCGTGAACAAATGTTTCCGAATCGAACTCTATGTGAGATACGTTTGATACTGTTTTAAAATAAGACTTAAAGTCATTTATATTTATATCAGTATTGCTATTACGTTTGTTTTGTTAAATTTTTTAATATATTTCCAGAACTTACGTGGAGAGTTACGGCTCATATGCGTAAGTTTAGTTTTTTCCTTTGAATTAAAAATAAATTTCGCCTTTCTTTTTGTTTTAACAAAAATATTTCGATTTGAAAGAAAAGATATTTTGTTTTGCTCAGTAGGGAACAACTCAAATTTACGTTTACTTTCAAAAAATAGACTTTTAGCTCTCCTGCAATCTTCATTGAACCAGGGTGCGTTTTGCTTCATTTTCGTGCGCTTTCTAGAAAAGGTTTTACCAAAACACTTAAACGAAATATCATGTATCAATGTTGAGAAATTATCAATATAGGAATCAATGTTGCATTCGTTATTATTCAATTTATGTGACAAAGCATCAACATCTTCTTTCTTTAATTGTAAAATGTCACGGAAGTTTTCACCTTCTTCGGCGTTCCATATAATTTTCTCACCTTTAATATTTGGCATATTATCTAAAGTATAAACACAATTAATTCCAAATTTTACGGGACAGTCATCAGAGAATTCAGTTAGGTCATGTATAAACATTCCTTTCAACATAGAAAAATTCTGCTCTGTAATTACATAATCTACTGTACTAGAAATTGGCTTATTTCTATACATTCCATGGTAAGTGCACTGACCATTTTCTAATCTACCGTTACAGATAAATAAATTATTTTCCTTCAATACAGTTAACATTTTTTTCCAAAGCAATTAACAGTTCTATCACTGTTCAACCTTGTAAGAATGTCAGGTTGTAAATAATTGTCAGGTATGTTAACATAACGGTCGAGATTTAAATTTTCTATATAATCTGGCTCAACACCTGTCCGGGCATTCAGATCGCCGGTTAAATAAACAGTACCTAGATTACTATACTTACGAACATCAGCATTTAAATATTCAAAAAAATCTAAGTCATATAACGTGGAATTAACATTTTCATACACATTGGCATCTTCTGGTGGAATGTAACAAGTGCAAAAGTATGAATCGTTATCAGTGATAATTATAAACAAATTGTTATTTGTTTTTAAGAAAATTGCTATTGTTTTGTCTTATTTATAAAATTTATAATAAAATTATAGAAGTTTGTTTTTCATTAGCACGCCAAGTCGAACATTATTTTTGAATATAAGCGAACGAATTCTACAATGCGGCCTCAAATTCAAAATGAGTTTGACAGATGATCAGTTTTATGTTATTTATAACTGTTGTGCATGTAAGCTTGTCGTCGTATTTTAATGAAAAAATAATTAAATGCATTAAAATAAGAAATATCATGAATTATTATGTGTTAGCTTAGTAAAGTGAACAGAAACCCATTCTCACATACCAACCACGGATCGCTCAAACTACCGATGGCTCGAACAAATCTCCCGGTCCCGTGGAGTACGAGCCATCGAAGCTGAACTGTATTTTTATATTTGTCGTGTTCGGTGGCTTTCAAAGTTCCCCTTTTTATCTATTACTAAACAAAGAACATGATATTGAATGACGTTATCGATAACACCGCTAAAACAACAATGAGCTTGATATTGAATGACGTCATCGATATCCTAGCCAAACAATAAACTTGATATTGAATGACGTTATCGATAATCCCGCTAAAACAATGTACTTGATATTGAATGGCGTCATCGATAACCCCGCTAAGCATTATTTGTTTGGAGACCGGTTCATATAATTTTACCGCCACCTAAATCTTTTCACCTGTAAAGTTTACAACTTCGTCTGTATCCTACCATCTCCACGTACCCTCGACCATTTCGTCAGTGATGCCAATCCACCATTCATTTGCTGGAATGTGTAGGGTACATGTAAGACCATCGAATGTAGACCGAAAAACCTATTTTCCCCCACAACAGCATATTAATATTCAAGATTAATATTGAAAGACACTAATTAGACGGCAATTCTAAGTTTCAGGATATTTACAAATAAACTAATTTAAAACTAATTTAATGCATACATATTATGCTACGGTGGTATTATTAAATGACGCGTTGACAAGTTCGATATGTTTGCGTTTAAATACTGTGAATTAAATTTTCGCGCCAGAATTATTGCGGCAATTGTATTTATCGATTTATAACATTATTAAAAACCTACATTTCGCTGTGGTTTAAATAAGTGTAGTTGCCGTAGCGCGAAATTCTCGAAAATTAAACCTGCTTGAAAAAATAATACCAGAATCACTCATCGGCAACTCCTTAGAATAAGAACTATGAAGACAGAAACTTGTCCAACAATTTCAATAGATTTGACATAACGGCTTTCAAAGGCATGCTTTTGCATCAATGCCTGCAGCAAACATGACAAATGCAATTTTTCTCAACTTCTTCTTAATGCATATATATTAATCAAAATATTTCACCAGTAAAAAATAAGCAAGCAATTGGCAACACCAATATTCACATTGTCGTAAAATATCAATACATGCAACTTACTCTTTAAATCACGGAGCCTGTCTTTAATAAAGTCATTCTCTTGCTGATTATTGACGTGGATTAGATGACTGGTTAAATGCTGTCTGCAGTATTGCTGAAAGTGCAAACAGACATACAGTGCATCATGAAAAGGAAGCTGCAAATGTCGTCTGTATTAACAGGTTAAAACAAATCCTGTACATTCCTTAATAAACGAGACCGCAGTAGGTGAATTCCAAACGCGCATTTCTTCAAATTTTGTATCGTTAAAGCAATCGTTAAAGTACAAAGTTACAATGCTGTGAGTAATAGTACAACAACTGGAAGATTTAAATATTGTATGATATTCGGTGAACTTTCATCTACATTTCTGCCAGACAAGTACATGTAGTAATATGCAGTACATTGTAGCCATACCTCAGTTTAAATAAGGAAAAACAAATATGTAATAGTTTGGCAGTTTGCATAAAAGTCAACAATAGTTAACCTCAGCTTCAGTGAAGTGGACGGCAGTTTGGCCAAACAGGTAACATGATCCTTGGTAACCGAGCCAACCATCCGGACACAAGGTCTCTCCGGCAAACGTGAGTTCTGAGAATGTCACAAAATCGACTTGTTAATACAGAATTTTTGGCTGCGTGGGGAGGCTGTGTTTTCTGGGTTTTGTGATTCCTGATATGCACATTTATCTTTTTAAGACTGTCATATAAATATAGATAAAAATGGAACTTTGAAATCTAATGAACACTACAAATATGAAAATATTACAGGCTCGATTTGAATGTGCCTGTTCATGGGCAGTAATGAAAAGGCATTTTACTGCCCACGCCGCCTAGCGCCAGGTTGAGCGCAACTCAATATTTACACCAATAAACAGTACGACTTTGATCCATCCCGAACAATGGTATGCATATATCGGTGAACAAGGAACCTTCATTGAGTATTTTCATATTGATACCATTCCATGTTCAGCGGCGTATGGTCCCCAGATAAAACAATGAGTTTGCCCTAAACGAGAAAACAATGGACAGAACCAAAAGAAAAAGAAATTTGGCAGGGAATCTGAGAATATAAATCCTGCATATCACAGACAACGCAAAATGCAAAATTAAAACAACATTTTAGCAGGAAGTATATTTTGGGGATGATTGAACAATATCCAAATCTATATTGACTGGGATATTGAAACTTCCCATATTCAAACTGGCCGAAATATCTTAACAAAAGTATGTTTAGTAGTACTATTAACTAATGTTAGAAATCGTTTTAAGAATATTCTAGTATTGAGGACATAAGTAGTTAAAATGGAAAATTAGGGTGTTACAAAATGTATATTACAAGTCTAATATCAAAGCGAAAACACATAACATTAAATCTTTATTGGAAAAGCAGACAAAAATAATTTTTCAAACTTAATTAATAGTAATAAAATACAATTTGAAATATAACAACAAAACCTAAAAATCAAAAACAACCAACTTATGTTTACATAAAATACACGAATTTCTTTATATTTAGCCTACATGATAAAATCGTTTGTGTAACGTAGTGGTTAATTCTTACAAAGGTCTTAGGGTGTAATAAGACGAACACTTGGTCACGTTCCAAAATTACTTTATATGTAGATCAGTTTTTAACAGTTTATATATTACTTGTAAAACATAAATAGTTCTTTCACATAAGTATAAATATTCCTAGTAAAATTCTAAGTGACATTTCCTAAACGCCTTACGTGGCCCATTCCGGCCGTCCGGCCGTTCACTTTTTCTCCAAAAATACAGAACAATATCTCGGGACAGGTCGTGAATGCTTGCTTGAGTGAAAACATCATCTCGTCGTCGTCTATCCGTTGTGAATAGTTGTAAAGATGAATTTATGATCACTTGTATTGTTACACTTCTTGAGATGTTGGCGAATAACCTCAAGATAATGTCAGTTGGAAATATCCACACTATAAAGAGATGTCAAGCTGGAAGATCTAATCTTGTAAATATAATATTTGCCGGAATGTCCATAATATGTTAATTGTCCAAAGGTAATTCCATTCTCTGCTTTCCTGACCGGGTAGATGATTTACTCGTTTTCTGTAGCATACCGCCGGGAGAGCTATATGACTCAGCCGTAACACACATGCTCTGTGGTTTGTTCCTAGCCAATTAAACCCGCTTCCGCACAATGACACATTTCACTGGCATCACTAACCCCATTTAATAAATACCCATTGATAATTAAATTTTAAAAAATCCTAATTAATGTTGTGTATGCATTAAAATCTGCCCAATAATCTTGTGCCGTAAAATGAAAATATGTTACAATGTAAACTATTTATGCGTACTGAAAACAAAAAAATTAGAAAAAGCTAAAACCCTACACTCCGTATTCATGGTACATGAAATATTGAAAAATCATTTTAAAAGAAAAGAGTACATACTTATATTGACAAGCATACTTCATCAGACAGAAAAAATACCTTAAATGACACGTGCATATGGACGCACACCTTTAATATAAACAACATCGATTAATCGAATTTTAATAACATTATTTCAAAATACGTGCATACAAGCACACAACGATTTAAATCGATGACAGTGATATATAATCGCGAAACGTGTTGACAGGTTGAGACCGCAAAACTTAATTACAAGTCACGTGACAATTATTCTCAAAAATTGTCGACATCGTTAGCGCACTCGGGCCCAATGCTTAAAAGTAACGTACACATTAATGTGTAAGCCCGAAATGTAGGAAGACATACCCGTACATTTTCAAAAAAAGGCTTACCGCTGATCGATTCAGCAACAAAGCTGCATACGTTAAACTTAAGTCAATTAATGCTATCGCGCATTTTCACGGTTTACATCAGTATACTACATTACTGAAACGCGAACATAAACATAGACATAGCCAAGGCATGATCATAGCCATTGGCATAAACATAGTCATAAACATAGACTTCTGGTACTCTCGGAATCAACTAAAATTCATCGCGTCAAAATCGCGGTTAACAACAGTATTTCACTGTTTTCTTCTCAAACATATATACATATATACACATCCGATACGCTCGGAAGAAAACTTATAAACAAAGATTGAACGGTCTCAACGCTTGCAACGCGACAGTTACATCACATAATCTAGTAATAATACCTTGTACCAGAGAAAAACCTATCATTCATGTACAACACTCATACCAAAATATGTTTAATACTTTTCTTTTTTTTTAAGCTGATAGTTAATACTAAAAATAGTATTTTTAATTTCTTTTTTTTCTAGTACATTTTTCTTTTTTTTTAAATATTTTTTTTGCATTTTTCTGTTGTTTTTTTTAAGCTGGTAGTTAAACTATACAACCAGTGTTTTGGAATATTTATATTACTTAATGACATCAAAAAGTTGTCTTCTTATTTCCTTTAAAAAAAACTAAGCAGTTAATGCCAAAATTATACCTACAACCGTTGCTGTTACAAAAATATTTTCCTATCATTTTTGAAAAATATTGGAAATGACAACAAAAAAATATGTGTGCAAGAAAAATTTTAGATTGTTAAATTTCACTTTAACTAATGTAGCACGTAAACTTGTCATTTTTTAACGTTTTTAAGCAAAAATTTGTTTTTACGAGTAGCAGGTAAAGTTTTCACTTTAACTTTTGGAAATTTTTTATTAAGTAAAGAACAAATAGAGCCTTAATTAATTACTGATCTAACAGTTAAATTTTCAAAAATTACTAAACAAGAATTCGTCACCTTGACTAACATTTTTGATCTCCAAAAATGAAAAATCTACAATCCAAAAATAACCCCCTTCCCCAGTAATATCTTTAAAAGAAAAGCCTACATTTTTAAATTTTAATACCAGTTCCGTGTATCATGATTGGATTAAGATTTTATTAGCAAATGGAACTAACCTGTAAGCCTCCATTCTGACTTCTGTGATATTCTGGTTTACTGGCGTGACGTAAGGTGGATTCTTCTGCGCTGTGTCGTATAGTAGTTTTCCTCCTCGTTATGCCGCGACGACCACTAGAAGTAAGATCCTGGTCACGGCACCACAAAGAAGATCTTGTAACGTAGTGGTTAATTCTTACAAAGGTCTTAGGGTGTAATAAGACGAACACTTGGTCACGTTCCAAAATTACTTTATATGTAGATCAGTTTTTAACAGTTTATATATTACTTGTAAAACATAAATAGTTCTTTCACATAAGTATAAATATTCCTAGTAAAATTCTAAGTGACATTTCCTAAACGCCTTACGTGGCCCATTCCGGCCGTCCGGCCGTTCACTTTTTCTCCAAAAATACAGAACAATATCTCTGGCTTTTATGCAATACCATAGACTGTTCATGCAGACTAATTACTGTTCGAGATGACTGTTTGACATGAAGAATATATAAAACTACAATGACAGTTATATAACGTCTTGCTTAAACATGACAAGATCGAGTCCAATGTAATTGAAAGATGCAGGTGAAGACATGAAATGACCTGTGGCTAAAATACTTTTGACCGAGCAAATAATTAGTAAACAAACTAATTGATGTTATCTAGGAAAGGATATTAGTAACTAAACAAGGCCCGTAATATATTTTAAATATAAATGTTTAACACCTAATATGTTGGTAAATTATTAGCATAATTACCTTATTACATTACATTTGTCAAACCGACGCGCATATGTTCTTAACTTTCAAACTGATCTCATCATAACAAAATGAATAATTGTTAAAAGAGAAAAACGATATGATGAAAAATGTTTCTTAAATCCCAAACTTTGGGTGTCTTTTAAGCATCAAATCTTAAAAGCTCCCTCATGTTATAACCTTCCTGTTACATAAATCTACATTCAATTATAACCCATCCCTTCTAAGGTTGAAATATCTGCACTTCTTGTCTTCCTTTTTCATATTTTAACGCTTTCTGAAGTAAAGGTTATGTAAAAGTGACCATGCATTATTGATACTTTATTTTCAAATCATTTTAGTGTATAAACGATCCAGAAAGTATAAGAGTTTGAAGGAAGAAGCTTAAATCGTCGAGAAAGCTCTTACCTGGTGTAAGAAGAAGAAGAAGAGATATCTTTAGCAATACTTCTATTGAATCCATCATGAATGTTTCGTTTACAATGTCTTATCTGTTTAGAATTTAGTAATACATGTACATCAATTTCGATAACTGCATGCCCTACTTTTGAATGGGACAGATAAGTTCGAATACTACATGTACTAAGGACATATTTCATTCACATATAAAAAATCAAATAAGTAAATCATTATTAAGGGAATAAAAGCTTAATTAAAGGTCTATGTGTATTTGCATTTTTTTACAAATATTCGGACTCTTTGTCTTTTTTAGGAATAAAATGAAAATATTGAACTTCGCCACATCCATCTATGCTTAATAATTTTTAATGTGTAATATGCTTAATAATTTTTAATGTGTAATATGCTTAATAATTTTTAATGTGTGATAACGATTGTAATCTCAACAATGCTTGATTTATAAATTGCGAAATTATTTCATCCTTTTGTGGGATTCCAACACGAGATCTTTAATGTTCAAAGTGCCATTTACTTTATTTTTCTAATCTCGTAAACTATTTTACCGCACAGTTATTGCATTTATCTGTTACGGGCTTTACTTGACCTTGATCACGACACTTCTATTGATAGGTAGATCTAGTACTTATTTTAAATAATGTTTTTATTTCAAAATATCGTCTGGGTTCTATGCAGATGGTTTAAATATGAATCTGAACAAAATTGTCAATGCTGCATAAAATATAAAACTGCATTTTGAAGAAAATAAATTGTGCTTAACTTAAAGTGTAGTTCTAGTATCTAAATTTCTGTACTGTTCCGTGAACATCAACTTAAAGTACCCTAAGTAATATGTCTGTACTGTTCCGTGAACATCAACTAAAAGTACTCTAAATATTTAAATGTATATACTGTTCCGTGAACATCAATTTAAAGTACCCTAAGTATTAAATGCCTGAACTGTTCCGTGAACATCAACTTAAAGTACCCTAAGTATTTAAATTTCTGTACTGTTTCGTGAACATCAACTTAAAGTACCCTAAGTATTTAAATGCCTGATCTGTTCCGTGAACATCAACTTAAAGTACCCTAAGTATTTAAATTTCTGTACTTTTCCGTGAACATCAACGTAAAGTACCCTAAGTTTTTTAATTTCTGTACTGTTCCGTGAACATCAACTAAAAGAACCCTAATTTTTTTAATTTCTGTACTGTTCTGTGAAAATCAACTTAAAGTACCCTAAGTATTTAAATTTCTGTACTGATCCGTGAACATCAACGTAAAGTACCCTAAGTATTTAAATTTCTGTACTGTTACGTGAACATAAACTTAAAGTTCCCTATTTTTTTAAATGTCTGTACTGTTCCGTGAACATCAACTTAAAGTACCCTAAGTTTTTAAATTTCTGTACTGTTCCGTGAACATCAACTAAAAGAACCCTATTTTTTAAATGTCTGTACTGTTCCGTGAACATCAACTTAAAGTACCCTAAGTATTTAAATTTCTGTACTGTTCCGTGAACATCAACGTAAAGTACCCTAAGTATTTAAATTTCTGTATTGTTCCGTGAACATAAACTTAAAGTACCATAAGTTTTTAAATTTCTGTACTGTTGTTCCGTGAACATCAAGTAAAAGAACCCTAATTTTTTAAATGTCTGTACTGTTCCGTGAACATCAACTTAAAGTACCCTTAGTATTTAATTTTATAAACTGTTCCGCGAACATCAACTTAAAGTACCCTAAGTTTTTAAATGTCTGTACTGTTCCGTGAAAATCAACTAAAAGAGCCATAGGTATTTAAATGTCTGTACTGTTCCGTGAACATCAACTTAAAGTACCCTAAGTATTTAAATTTCTGTATTGTTCCGTGAACATAAACTTAAAGTACCCTACGTTTTTATATGCCTGAACTGTTCCGTAAACACCAGTCCGTGAACATCAAACTTAAAGTACACTAAGTATTTAAACTTCTGTACTGTTCGTGAACATGAACTTAAAGTACCCTAAGTATTTTAATTTCTGTACTGTTCCGTGAACATCAACTTTAATTACTCCAAGTATTTAAATGTCTGTACTGTTCCGTGAAAATCAACTTAAAGTATCCTAAATGTTTTAATTTCTGTACAGTTCCATGAACATCAACTAAGAGTACCTTAGGAATTTAAATTTATTTACGTTTCCGTGAACATCAACTTAAAGTACCCTTTACAGAAAAAATAGTATACATACAGTTGTAACTTATCTAAACAGTACAATTGACAAAATTCATGCGCATCGAATAAAAATGCTAGGAGGATATATTTAACAGCAATAATAGTTAGCAAAAGTAAACGCTCGGTGTAGAATTAATTAATTATATAAGTACTCATACAATGTGAATAAATTCCGTATTAGTTCACATCTAAAATGTAAAAATAATTAAATTCTTCATAGGAAAATACATGCACATACCTTGTGAAGTTTTAAAACTAGGACAGTTAATTCTGTTGCTTCCAAAGCGCCGCGGAAAACTGTTCAAAATGGCTAAAATTAATATCACCGATAACATTAGTGACACCATATATTGATTTCCTTTGAAAAAGCACATATAACGTTTATAAAACGGGATAAAATTGCATGAATCGTTAATACGGTGGTGTCGACATTATGATAAGTTATCTGCATTTCACTTAACCTTTTACTAAATGTTTGACGTCATCCTTTGCGTATTTATTTAGTATACCATTTTGAAATCTTTCGTGTTAATATTCACCTCAAAATAGATACATTTGTATTTAAGGTTTTAGAACTGTAATATTTCCGCGAAACATCGACATTTTTGGGGAAAAATTGTATTATCAATAGTTTTAAAATTCGGAAATAATTGTTATTATTCTTCATCTTCATTTAGTAGCCATGATGAAAACTGAAATATTGTAATGATATTATTACAAAATACTGACTCTTTTATAATACAGTTACATAATCACGATATGAAACTAAAATGATTTTGGAATCTATACTTTTCATTTAGGAAAATGTTGCTATTTTATTGTTTCTATATTTGAACAGTATTTTTGTGATACTTGTCTTCAATAAAAGTAAGTTTATGTGTTTGCACGATGATTTTTCCCTATCAAACAATGCTTTGGTTGCTATGGTAACGGTTGCCAAAATAACTTTTATGAAGTTAAATTTTAACCAGCATAGCTAATTGCTTGCTTATTTCTTGTTTTTCAATATATTTGAGGGGTTATGAAAAAATGACCATTCGTAAACCAAGCGCTTTGGTTTTTGTGGTTTTTAACCGTTTGGTCTGGGCCTTAGGTACCTATTTTGTAGGCCAATAAAATGAAAACGAGACGGTGAAGTGCTTAGTCTTTTTATTATTTGATTCCATATACATTGCAGATAATTTTTAAGTATAACATAATTATTTTACTGCATTAAACATGCACAAAAATCACAGATAAAAACTTGCTTAATTTTTGCAGCTCGGAAAAATGTGCATTTCCGAAGCTGGGGTGCACTTAAAAAAGTCAATTTATAAGGTGTTAGAAATAAATTATAAAAATAATACTCGTTTTTTCCTGTTCAGGTATGATGTCCTTTAAAATTAGCTTTTATTTAACAAAATTTAACAATGTTTCGAAGAAATAGAGATGAATTTATCTTCAAGTATGTTTGATTTTAAGCCCATTTTTCGAAACAGAGGGTCCCCTTCTAAAATACTGAATTTCCCGAGTTAAGCACAGTAAATGTTTTTTAAAACTCTTGTTTAGATGTCTAAATGGATGAACTTGGAAATGAAAACAACAAAATCCCAATCTGCGAAAGTGCATATTACAGTTCTAAAACCTTAAACATGTTAAATAGGGATCATCAAGCGCCCGCCTAATGAAATCCAACGCTAATCCGTCTAGTTTCGGCGTCCTTTTCGAAACCAGGAACCGAGCTATACCAATGCCGAAGCATGCCCAAACTAAACTCAAGACTGGCGACAACAGCATGTCGCTTGAATATCTAAGGTCGCTCAAACTCAGCTTTAACCTTGCATCCTGTTCTGCTTAAATTATGCCACGCTTCCAAACCGTGTGTTTTCGATGCAAGGACGTGCCATTGTTTGAATTGTATAAAGATGTTTGTTTAATAAGTGTTTCATTAAATATTAAATATCTATATGTGCATAGCGCAAAATATAATTATATTTATTATAGTAATCTCCAGCCACCTTCTTAAACGGAGGGCATTTAAACTGACGTTCAATTCGCGTTTTTATATTATATAGTGTTAATTCAATTAAGGATACACATTTATATTGTAAAGGTAAATTATGTAAAATGTGAATCAAGAATGGCCACATCAAGACAGTAGAGAGGAGAGGAGAGCATGGTTATTGAATGATCATTTTCAAAATAGACGCCTCAATTATTGAAAATACGAACCCGAGGTGATAACGCCTTGGAACGGTTAGTGACAAAACAATTTGCCACGGGGGGTTAAACCTGGTTCTAGGTGCACCAACCTTACATTTGTCCCAACATGTTTCCATATAAACAAACAAGTACAAGTTGTGTGGGTGATATAACTTCATCTCTACCATTAACTTGACAATGGTGCATGCAAATGCACACAAATATACAGCATATAAGAAGTTATTGCATTGTTCAGCAAAAGTCCTAGACAGTATGAAAATTTACGTTAGAAACTTTTAATTAGATTTCCCATTACATGAGCACGTTTGCGCTTGTGCACTTTAACGTATACACCGAATTCATGTACTAAAAGTCGTTTTTAGTTATACATATGTACTTCTAAATTAACACGTCATTTCAAATCGCCAATATTTTTTGAAAAAAATCCGAAACATTTCCATAAACACGATATATCTTAAAGCGAATTAATGTTCCGTCACTGTAACTTACATTTACAATCGACATCAACTATTTACAAAATCTTCGATGCAAAAACGTTTTTATTTCTTATACGATATATCATTCTTCAGCCCATATTAAGTTCTAACCCACTATTCCAGGCATGGAAGTTGTATTTGCGCATCCACAGGTTCGGCCTCTGAAACAAAAATGTGAAACCCAGTTTAGCTTCGTTTGAAAAAGCAATTGAGTATTCGGTGATATTCGTTTGATGTTACTTTCAGAAAGAATGTAACATCCATGCATTACCTCTATTATTTTTAACCATAAGTCATGTAAACAATACACCATAATGTTAAATTCCTCTTTTTTCGTACTTCGTTTGAAATGTAATTCATTGTGAAGCAATTGTTAGTGCAAATATGTTACTGCGAACAATAACCTTCAATTCAGTGATCAGGTTTATTTACATGCAGATTAGGTTCGGATATTATACAGTATTTTTAAACTTTGTAATTATTTAAATATGAGGCACGCCACGGGAAACGGTACCTTCGGTCATTTTTGTATCATTTTTGTTGTTACTATATTTAGAAAGAACTTTCAAATTTCTATTATTTTCTCATTACAAAACAGCGATTTTGTTACACATTTTGACAATAAAATGGTATTTTTACCGCGAATTGCATAATAATAAATGTCGTCTGCTCAACTTTATGACGTCGTTTCAAGGATTGACGTCAACTGCCCGAAGGTACCTTTTCCCGTGGCGTGCCTCAATTATTACTTATATTTGTGTTTGCGTTCTACTGCATTATTTTTATCGTACATGTATAATTATTATTATGTTATTGAATTGCTTTGCACTCAACCTAGGGCTAGACGGCGTGGACAGTATATATACGCATTTATATTTCTTTCCATGAACAGGTTCAATCAAACCGAACACGCTATATTTACTATATGTTATGTTCGATGGCTTTCAAATGTCCATTTTTATATATTTATTATCTTCATCGAAATATTAACATTTATTCGCCGCCATCTGAAGCTTATATTTCTAAAATATATGTATAATCTTACTATGGAAGCGCTGAATTAATAAGTCATTTGAGATTCCAATTCATTTCACCTAATATTTAGGTAGTGCCTCTAGCTGGTAACCTCTTTCTTGATAGATAACAGATTAACTGCATCATGATATGCATACAAGTGAAATGTTCGTCTTGGATAATTGCCGTAGAAAGGTACATGTAACTTGATGTGGAAATTCCAAATTATTGATATCCTATTTTAAAGTCTGTTTACATTCAAGCATTATATAAAGACAGTGTCAAACACTATTTGTAATGACTTTTTATATAATTTATGCGACAGTTATGAAGATAGGGAATACCTGGCAGGGTTTATGTCCAAACAAACAACATGACTTTAACGGCAAAGCTATTATGCTATTGTTTACAAGAAAAGTTAATAACTAGCCTGTAGTGCCAATCTAGCTGTTTTCTTTACTTTTTTAACTTTTATGTATAGAACAAATTCGCGCCAATAATTGTAGTTATAACTTACACGTTTTATATTCAATTAGACACATAAAGTTCTACTTATGACACATAATTGTCTGAGGTACAGGAAATATCTGCCCAACGAAAATTGAATGGTGGCCAGAACACTCCACAGTCCTCGGCGTCTGTTGTACCCTCACTAGGCTCAAAATCTATAAAATGAAAATATAATCAACATGATCATATTTGTCATTGCATAGTCATTGATAAAAAGGAATAAAATATCAAAATCTCTCAAACGGCAAAATGCAATTCAATCAAACCTTTCACAAATCAATGCTATTAGTGTATAATTATTTTCCATACGTTAAGAAAATTTAGAACATTAAAGAAAAATAGTTAGACCTTGAAAATCCCTAAAATATTATTTGTAGTCAAACACAAAAACGAGGCAACAGAAAACAACTATTCATAGCTAACATAATTAAAATCACACTCACAACAATATGAAAAGAAAAGAGATTTCAACTCTACTATCAACATTTTCATTTTTATCATCCATTTTCACGACCATGTAATTAAAGGTCGAACAAACTTTTACATGTATCTCATACCGATACTGTATACATTTGTTAGACAAGAGGCTCTTAGTTATTATTGTAAGTAACTCATTAATCATGACGGCATAGAGATTGATGTTTAGTGTTGCTTCGTATTCGTGTTTGGTTGCAACAAGAATTTTAGGAATTTTTAGGTCTAGCTATTTTTTCTTTACTGCTCTAACATTGCTTAACATATATAAAATAAACATACATTAATAACATTGATTTGTGCAAACTTTTATTGAACTGCATTTATCTGTTTGAGAAATTTTGATATTTTCCTTTTCTATCAATGACTGTGCAATGACAACTGCCATAGCACCTTCGTTACATAGCAACATTAGGCATAAAGTCTGCGAAAAAATGAATTACTCGTAATAGGAAATATTCAATCCTAAAGGATTCCTCATACCAATAATTATGTATTTTTCTTCAGAATAAAGTATACACCAGTCAGGTCTCCTTTTGTTAATAAGTAATACATATCATTTGAATAAAGTATATTCCAGTTACGCATTTTGCCTATCGCACTTTTGTGCGGTGTAGCGGCCATAAAATACAGGGCAGGACATAAAGACATAAAATAAACCATTATAAGTTTCGAAAAGGTGTCTGATGCCTCAATAATAGTCCTTTTATCAAGTCCGGGTACATGAGATTACAGTTAAATGCAAAGTTAACGTCTGGCCTGTAAAGCTAAGAGTTCTGTCCGTATCAGTCCATTTCCAGATCCCCTCGACCAGCTCGTCAGTCATCCCTATCCACCATATGTTTCCTGATTTAAATTAAACCATCATTATACAAATGAATTTTTTGTTTCCAAAACGCAATGGGTGGTGTTAGTGTAAAAAGATGTGGACATCATGGTACGTTTCAAAGTCAGCAATTCACGTAGAAAAGAAATGTTTAACTCACAGCCATTAGAATGTAAGTGTTATACTGTTGCAGACACAAATAACATTGGTAAAATATAGCATATTTAAACAATTAACTTGTTTCTAAACAAAATTACTCAACAAATTAATTAACCGATTTGTATGAACTTTAGCGCATGAATAAAAGTTGAATTATGAAAGGAAAGGATTTCTAACGTGAGTAGTGTAATTTTGATAATTGAAACAACCCCATTACATTACAAACAAGTTAATAAACCGATTTCTAACATGGTCGGTGTTATATTACATGTATTTATTGGTTAAAAAAAACCCATTATAAACAAATCGATGCGTCGATTTCTAACTGGGTTGGTGTAATATTGTTAATCGGCACAATACTATTATAAACAAGTTTATACACCGATTGCTAACGTGGTTGATGTTATATTAATTTAATAATTGTTCAAATACCATTGTTAAAAACACATTATAAACACAGTTTTCTGACTTGGTTGGATCAAACTGTTTTATACATGTAAGTACATTTGTAAACCTTAAATAAGTTTGAGATATTTGCAGTTATTAATAGAATTCAAACACTGGTAAAAGCGAATTAGTAAATTAAATATGTTTTGCTATTTTCTTATCATATCGCTTCGGAAGCGCAGCGACTTTTATATATTTCAGATTTTTATATTATTTTAATTAACAAATTATTGTAGCTATGTCAACGTATATATTTTAATTAACAAATTATTGTAGCTATGTCAACGTATATACATTTAGCAACATTGTTAAGCAGATAAGTGGGTTGGAGTCTTTTCACCAAGACAACTTGTACTTGTTTTGTGATATGAGAACCTGTTGGGGCAAGTGTGAGGTTGGTGCACCCTAGAACCTGGTTTAAACCCCCAGTGGCAATTTGATTTGCCACTGACCGTTCCAAGGCGGTAACCCCTCGGGTTCTCATTTTTGTTTATTGTTAGTTGTGTCTTTTTTGAAACTGATTATTTTATTAACCATGCTCTCTCCCCCTCTCTTCTTCTTGACTGTGTGGGGAGGCTGTTTTTTCTGAATGTGGCGATTCCTGATATGCATATTTCACCTTTGTATATATTTACTGCAATCTATTGTACCATATCAACATTAATATGCGCGTTATATAGGCAGTGAATTCTATTCCATTTTCTCAATGATCTTACACCAGCGGAAATAAATATTGAGTAAAAAGTGTTTGTAAAACCCCCCCCCCCCTCACATTTCGAATCTTCAATCAAATAATATACCGTTGCTACATGTAACATTGTTAATTAGACGTATTTTTACTGACTGACAACGTTTTAGACCACTCTGCTAATTACACATATTTTGAGAGCGATTTGCTTTAAACTAAACAAGTGACGATTAAAAATAATACTTTATT
The DNA here is from genome assembly GCA_038501625.1 of Corbicula japonica. Lineage (NCBI taxonomy): Eukaryota > Metazoa > Mollusca > Bivalvia > Venerida > Cyrenidae > Corbicula > Corbicula japonica. The sequence continues at coordinate 1,663,563 of JAZAYU010000104.1, forward strand.
ATTAAAATGTTACGCCAATGTAAATATTGCCAACCGATCTTGATGAACTCGTTTTCTGCTTTATCATCGAGATGAATCAAATGGCTGTCACCATGCTGTCTGCAGAAATGCTGAAAATGTTGACAAACACTTATTTGACTGCAGTGATCTAGAATCTATGTTGTGGACTCTCTTGTCTGCATTATTGCTAAAATAGGAACCCATTATGTTGTCTGAAGCTGAAATTTGGATTTAATACTTTACTTTTTTCTGCAGTATGGATGAGCATTTATATACTTCATTTATGTGCCGCATTGATCAAAGATTAAGCAATCTTTGATATAGGCAGTGTTGATGTTAATCTGAATATACCTATTGGTTATCTCAATATGAACATAATTTAAAAGATTATTTCAGTCTGCGAAAATCTTCCCTGTTTCCTGTTATTTGCAGTAAAATAATCTCTGATTTACACATTGCCGGAAATACTCTCAAATCTTACAAGTTCTTAAAGTCAAAAGAGAGACTTTGGATTCGCACACTCATTAGCCAGTACAAGTTAAATGACAGCATTTTTAAAAAAACGCACGACCCTTTTAAACTTAAGCGTAGTGCAGTAGAGTAGTTTACGGTAGCTTTGTATAATATGCCTCGCTTATCATAGGCTATGCAAAGAAGCAAGCATTAGCTTACTTACAATCAGCTTCTTAAAAGAACATGCATTTCTTTATACATGTTTTGCACTACAGGACGAAATTCTTTATGAAAGCCTAATATGATCAGCTGATATTTTGCATGGCTGGGAATAGTATACCTCAGTGGATGAATTATATTACCCTGCTCTTTAATATTGGACCTGCCTTGTATACCTAATATTCTGTAGACTGGATTGTGCCAAGATCCCTAATTTGAACATCATACAGCAATAGTAGATATATTTCTTTACCTAGCTTTTACAGAGCAGACATCATATATTTACCTCAGCCTCTGTAAAATGGACGCCATTTGTACCAAACAGATAGCAGGATCCCTGAAAGCCAAGCCAGCCATCAGGGCACGTGGTCTCTCCAGCTAGCGCAAGTCCTAAGAAACAACTTAATATTTGATTTGATTCTGACAACTTTAATTTGCTTAAAGACAATACCAAGACATGAACAGTAACATTGGATGAACATGTAGAACGCCTTTTTAAATTTTTCAGAAATAAGCATAATTAGCTATGTTCACCTTCAATAACAAATATAATAATTAACGCCAAAATTTGTTGCTGCGATATAGTCTAGATCAAAGAGAACTAGGGCAATCGGTTGCGTATAACGGTGGTTTCTGAATAACTCATCTCATGCTTCTTTATTCACATTAAGAATCTATTTGGGGATTGCAACATAAGAATCTGTTTGTTTGTGACAGACTCTAGTACCTGATTTGAATTCTACGTGGCAATGATTTGCCTTTGACCTTTTCAAGGCGGTATCCCGACACGTTATCACTTTTGTAGATTGTTTGTGGTGTTTTGTTTTATTATTTTGAAATGTATTTTTACTAACCAATGCTCTCATTGCTTTCCTGCTGTTTGGCTGTGGGAAAGGCTGTGATTACTGAGTGTGGCTATTCCAGATATGCACATTTCACTTTGTTACTAGCGGTAAATATTCTCTCTATATTAAAACATATTTTTACTTCAAAATTGAAATTAAAAATAACAAATAAAAATAAACATGTTTATTTCAACTAACAAGAAAATGATGAAAATTAAACTAACTAACTTATGATCAACACTTATTTAATTTACATAATGCACTTCCTACATTTGTCCTAGACTGTAACCACAATATTCTCTTTTTCGTGAATTGTTTGTGTTGTCTAATTTGAAATTAATTCTCTTATGCTCTCTTTCCCTCTCTACTTTTTGGCTACGTGGAAAGGCTGTGTTTTAATGGTTGTTGCCATTTCTGATATGCATATTTCATCGTTAAATACCTATTGTAATCTAGTAAAAATCGCGTCACTTCTATCCGTTGATTTCTGCCTTGTTTACTAAGCAGATGTGTGCATACATGTAGATAGCAAATGAGGTAAACTTACCCGATAAAAAGCAAATAATAAGAACTGTTAAGAAACCTTTACAGACAGCCTTATTTTGCATGTTTTCTTATCTTTCCGAAAACCTTTAAGAATCACGTAAATATTTAAGTTTTTGCCTGTCCTATATAACAGTGAAATATCTCTTAGGCGATAAGTGAGAATTACCGTATATACACTAAAACTTCGTTCAGTATGTATAGAAAAGAGGAAAAGCACTTATGCGATCAGTGAAACTTAAAGTAATAAACCCTTGAACTTCGTACGGTATGACAACTGTACCCCCCCCCCCCCCAAAATAACGATAAAGACAATACTGTGTATGTAGACTAATTGTGGTACATAATTATTATCGCCAATTTTAAGTTGCAAATACAGAAATCTTCACGTACATGTGCATAAGGCCGGTATTCCATAGGTTTGTGATGTGTGATCCGTGCCCGTGTCCGTGATTTTTCACTCACCAAAGATATCGTTGGGTATATTCCATACCTCCGTGTCCGTTCAACGTCGCGGACACGGACATGGACGCGGAACAGACACGTAGGTATGGAATATACCCAACGATATCTTTGGTGAGTGAAATATCTCGGACACGGACGCGGACACGGACACGGATCACTTTTATATTAAATACAAGTGATAAAGACTATAACACTATGCCTTGCATGATGCATTAACGCCTTTCTATAAAATTAATGTAGATACCAAACGAAATCAAATATCTGCGTTCAATCAGTTAACAAGCTTGAATATCAACACGCATCAGAAGTAAATTTGTCATTTAAACACAACTGTCAGTTATTTAATTCAACCACAATTATCAGACATTTAGCATTAGCTGTCCTAAACCAGTTTTAACTGAACCTTTGGTTTGAATAAGTGTTTGAGAGAACAAACTTTAAAAATGAAACATTTAGAAATCACCATACAATTAAAACGTATAATTACTTAAAAATTTTATGTGTAACAGCTCTTAAAGTACAAGCCGCTTAATATACCTTGTTTATATATTATGTAACTTTTTGCCTCCATCCTCCAGTTCCGGTCATCGGTTTTGAGGACATAAGAAATACTTCTTAATGTTAGTGATTTTATGTTAATTTTAAATTATTTTTGCATTGAGAGTTTTTCTTTTATAATTGTAATTATGAACCAAGCACAAGTCCACAAATGAACACTTAAAAAACAACAACATGAAAACCACTTTAATTTTGACTGCCTCTGGAAGTGTCTCACTGGCAAGATAACCCAAAGCTGCTTTTCCAAATAAAATTTCTGTGTTCATTATGGTATGGCTCGTTTAATTCACCCTCTGTATGGATCCATTTTCACTATATAATCATGATTATATATGTACCTTGCATTAAGTATTTAGCCGATTTTGTTGATTTTAGTCGCTTCATAAGGCCAATTAATGGGATTGAACGATCTAAAGGTCAACTACTTTTTATCAATGACGTCTTATTCTATCACCATTGCATCAAATAATAGTGATGAGACCAATACATCGGGTTGCTGTTTTGTCTGAAAAAAAATCGTACGTATTCGGTTCACTAAAGACTGTACAGGGTTAAAGTTAATCTTGCACTTCTTACAATTATTTAATATTTAATGTTATTTGTTGCTTATGTAGTAAGTAGTATTCCATTAAAATGAAAGTACATTCGAAGTTAGTTCCAGCATTGTATTGCATAATAACAAATGTACAAAGCGCATATAATGCTCTTCCATGCTCTACCAGCAAAATCCTAATTGACAAAAACATGACTTTGTGGAACGACATTTTCTTACCGAACAGATTGTCATTTACAAATTAAATCAATAAATGTTTTTAATCACTCGTTAAGGAATACCTTGTTGCAGTTAATGTAGTGATCTGTGATATTTAAAGTGTAAATCTTTGTATCGGCGTTAAACTTGCAAAAGCTAAATATTTCTTAAATATTTTTTTAAGCTTGCAGACAGATAATACTTTGTAAATATTTTTTGTTATCTTTAAATTTCAGAAGGTGTTTAGTCAGACTGAATGCAACAAACAATTGATTTTGATTTAACAGACGATTGTTTTAAAATAATTATCGATCAGACTGTATAATGATCGATCAGACCGTATAATGTTCGATCAGACTGTATAATGACCGATCAGAGTGTATAATGATCGATCAGACTGTATAATGTTCGATCAGACTGTATACATGTAATGTTCGACCGGACTGTATAATGATCGATCAGACTGTTAATGATCGATCAGACCGTATAATGTTCGATCAGACTGTATAATGATCGATCAGAGTGTATAATGATCGATCAGACTGTATAATGTTCGATCAGACTGTATAATGTTCGACCGGACTGTATAATGATCGATCAGACTGTATAATGATCGATCAGAGTGTATAATGATCGATCAGACTGTATAGTGATCGATCAGACTGTATAATGTTCGACCAGACTGTATAATGATCGATCAGACTGTATAATGATCGATCAGACTGTATAATGATCGATCAGAGTGTATAATGATCGATCAGACTGTATAATGATCGATCAGACTGTATAATGTTCGGCCAGACTGTATAATGATCGATCAGAGTGTATAATGATCGATCAGACTGTATAATGATCGATCAGAGTGTATAATGATCGATCAGACTGTATAATGTTCGATCAGACTGTATAATGTTCGACCAGACTGTATAATGATCGATCAGACTGTATAATGATCGATCAGAGTGTATAATGATCGATCAGACTGTATAGTGATCGATCAGACTGTATAATGTTCGACCAGACTGTATAATGATCGATCAGACTGTATAATGATCGATCAGACTGTACAATGATCGATCAGAGTGTATAATGATCGATCAGACTGTATAATGATCGATCAGACTGTATAATGTTCGATCAGACTGTATAATTATCGATCAGACTGAACAATGATCGATCAGAGTGTATAATGATCGATCAGACTGTTTAATGATCGATCAGACTGTATAATTTTCGATCAGGCTGTATAATGATCGATCAGACTGTATAATGTTCGATCAGACTGTATAATTATCGATCAGACTGAACAATGATCGATCAGAGTGTATAATGATCGATCAGACTGTTTAATGATCGATCAGACTGTATAATGATCGATCAGGCTGTATAATGATCGATCAGACTGTATAATGTTCGATCAGACTGTATAATGTTCGATCAGACTGTATAATGTTCGATCAGACTGTATAATGTTCGATCCGACTGTATAATAATCGATCAGACTGTATAATGATCGATCAGAGTGTATAATGATCGATCAGACTGTATAATGATCGATCAGACTGTATAATGTTCGATCAGAGTGTGAGTGCGAACCATGATACCTTGACACAGTAGATCGATGAGTAATATCAATTGTTAAGATTCGTTTTGGTTCAAACATTTCTCGTTTTAGTAATAACTGTGTCTTTAAAATAAACACAAATGTTTACATCGACTGCTTTAGCCAAAGAATATAATTTTGTTCTTTCAATTGTTTTGGTTCAGAGATTTGCCAATACACAATAGTTTTATTGACTTTTGTTGGTCGGTGAAAATTTGAAATGTTAAAGCACAAAGCCAGAAAGGCGAACTATTTTGTATGATTATCTTAAGAATAAAAATAAAATTTCAGTTAATATATTATTATACAAATTAAATAATATTGCGTTGGTTCAAAACACCATTAAATATTTAATGGTTATAAAAAGTGATATTTTACCGTTATAAGATTTATCCCTTTTCTTAGATCTAATTATTTGTTCTTTCACTTTCGATTTAAGATTAAAGATTTAAGATTTAAGATTAAGACTTTGCCCAATCCAGTCATTTAAAAAGTATTTTACCCAATTAAGGTGATTCATTTAAATCATAATGACGAAGGAATTAAACCCACCGAATATAAACAGATACATGTAACTAAAGATATATGACTGTATTGCATAACTGTAAGACCCTGTAGAAGTATTTAGTGCATTACTTAGCATGTTTTTATTTCACAAACCTTAGTGAACAGTAATTAAGACAAAAAGTGTTAATACAATGAGTCATCATTGACATGTACTAAATGTGTAAATTAATATATATAATACTAATTAAATATATGAATCTATAAATGTACACACTTTGTTTGGCGCGCAAATCATTCACAAATAAGATCGATAAAGAGATGCAACTGCACTTTACAGACTATTTTATCTAAACATTTATGTTGTGTTTGTAAAAATTTGTTTTAATCAAACAATTTAAAAACACAGCCAGAAAGCGAGATGAAAAGAGAGCATGGGCTTATAATATGATCATTTCTAAAAAAAGACAACACAAACAACTAATTTAAAAGAAAGGAGAATCTGAGATGCTACCTTCTTGAAACTGACAATGGCAATACAAAGGTTCTAGGGTGCATCAAATCCACAAATGCAAATTTGCTTGTTTTTTTTTAAGTCAATGAAACTGGTTGTAGAAATTGCAAAAAACGAATGTGATTACCAACGTTAGCAGTTTATATCAAGGTTATTTCTTGATTTTTTTGTTTAAGTGACATGCATGTGTATTTTAAATTGTATATTATATATCTTATGTTTTCTATAACATTGGTGTTTTACGTGGACAATATATCATATACTAGTAAATTAAACGAGGAAAATAAGAGAGAGTTCAAGTAAATTTATTTTCGTCAAATCTGTACTGAAATTAAAACCGTAAAGCGCAGGTTCTTTCTCTGTTAAATAGTGTGATGATATATTTTAGTTGTTAATATGCCAGCCAATTTTCAAAGTTTATTACATTTTTTCTCAGTATGTACAAGCATAAACATGAGAACACATAAACAATATTCTTATTCCGATCACGGCATGTCAGCAATTGTTGAAATAATCAATCTAAATGCTGTCAGTTTATATTATGTTCGTAAGACAATATATGGCTGGCGTCGCGACAAAAAAAATTAATCGGACAATAAATTGCACCGGATGAAAAAAACAGAAAATTGTGTCGTTTAAATATACGAGGGATGATCCAAAATTACGTAGACTTTTGTTATTGCATCTTAATTTGAAACACGTTCGCAATAAAGTATAAACTAAATTCAACCAGAATACAAACGTAACAAACTGAACTAAAATATTCATATATTTAATTGATTATAAAAGCGCGTCGCTCATTTGAATAACCATGGTACATGTAACAGGCAGGCGGCGCACGTCATTGCCATTGTACTTTATAAAGCAAATACCTGTCAATATAAAGAAAACTACTAGTGGGAAAAGAGCCAAACTTCGCAACGTCAAAGCACGGTATACGAATGATGTCATGTCGAAATTTTACGTCATTCGGACTTTGCGTGTTAAAAACGTCAGAAATGTCGTCGTCAGATCGCCCGGATATGCGCGCTATTATAAAATTCCGTCATGATCTTTGAAAATCACCTCCTGAAAAGCTAAAATAATTTAGCAGAAGCAAACGAGATCTTCCGTAAGCCGAGCTGTAATTTTTAAGTGGTACCAGTAGGGGATTTTATGGTCTGGATAGCCATTACATATTCCTGGGGTAAGGTAAAGACAAAAAATCGGCGTTACGGCAGTGACGTCAAGCCATGGCAAATGAAGCGGACAAAAGTTAAACTATTGTGGCGCTTCTCGAACTATTCTAGACTGGATGAGGTAGCGTGCAACGGATATTGCCAAACGAATTACATATTTGAAGTTATGTTAGTAATAAATTAACAAATTTGTTTAGTAAAATGTTTTTGTTTGGTATTTGAATCGTTAATAAGTCATAAATTATCAAAGAAAAATAATTAAGTTATTTATTTTAATTACACTTGAGTCAACAGCTACAGAGACTGTGTCCGCAATCCAAAGGCTTGTTAACTTATAACAAAAACAAATTTGTAATGAATTATTTTTACAGGTAACCGCCCGTTGCTAAAGAACCCCGATACTGTGGGTATTGCATTCCCGCTGGTTTCTTCGGCGGTACGAGGGAGAAGAGACCAATTTCTTGATCGGCTCATAACCACTTGCGTGGCATTGACCATCAGTAAAACACTGCTATGTTTAATCAATGGGTTGCATGGCATTGCATTCCAATGACATGTCTATTTAAAAAAACAAAATAAACATATGCCGCTTCGCTAACGCTGCGCCCGTGAATTAACGTCGTTGATGTTGAGATCTAATTTGACGTGCGCCGGAAAGCGCTTAGTGTATGATTTATATTGTTCATAATTTTTTTACACGATGTTGTATTTTGCTGATATTTTGTAACAATATGCTGGACATATTCCGATTAAAGCTTGTGCAATTTTATTTGTGATATTTTGAATAATATAAAAGCTATAACAAAAGTCTCCGTTATTTTGGATCATCCCTCGTATTTTTGCTAAATAACTTATTTGTTTACTCGCTGCATTTAATGACCGTTTGATATCTTAGAGGGCTTGTTTCCTAAAGAGCTATGAATTTAGCCAATCCCCTAAAAGATATTTCCATTGTAATGAAACTCATAAGAATAAACATTATGCATGCGAACGACTGAACTTAATTTAAACCGCATACAGCAAAATGATATAGATTTTACTTTGTTAATACAGCTATTTTGTCGACATGGACAAAGAAATAGGAAATACGATACTTTTTTATATAAAATGTAGTTAATATTATGATATAGTTAACTGTCAGGTTTAAACTGGTTGGAACAGAAATCTGACAGAAAACGGTTTATTCAATGTGGATAACAGAATTCCAAATTTTAAGAATATGTTACATATATAACAACAATTTATCAATTTGAATATAAATTAAAGCTTGACAAAACTTTTTTGCGTTTTTTTGTAGATACAATTGCTGGATTTTGCAAAATCTGAAAGATCTACAACAACAATTTAAGTGAACACAAAAGACGAAGTTTTAAAGGATCAAAATAAACAAACAGGTACATTTTGAACATATTTGCGATTGTCATTATTGTTGTTGATTTAACTTGAACACACCACGACGTGTACTGTGGAAAATGCCCAACGACATTTTTTAAAGCATTAATGTAATATTCATAACAACCTACTCAAATGTAATCACTGTTGTGCATACCTCATGCATTCTCAGTAAAATGATGCAGTTTAGTTTGTGAAAGTATCCAAATATAAACTACGAAATTGTAACCACAAACACATGAATAGCAATTGCATATCCATGTAGTTTCAAATATATGATGCCGAAATATTTTCAACATGAACATAAAGGTCTTCTTGTAACGATGGTTTGAAGATGCCTCGACTTTTTTATATTGAAAGGTTTGTTACCGTGATAGACATGCATTACAAATGGTTACGTAATCGACAGTTTCATACGGAATCGACCCTACGATTTCGACGCGCGAAGCGCGTCGAAATCGTGTCGATTCCGATTACGGTTTTGCGCATGAGCAAAAAATAGTAACTAGAAACTTTGAAACCGTGTCGCAAAATAAGGCTTCTGATTGGACCATGTGACTTTCATCCGGGTGCAATAGTCTTTTGTGCTTACTTCCGGATTTAAAAACTGAAAAGCCGCCATTTTGTTTCTCGATTCACATTTTCAGAAGTTCTTCTACCATATGTTAGATAACAATTAAGATTAAACTCGCCTTAAAAATTAAGGTATATAAGTTTCTACATTGATTAAAACCTAATATTGTCACAGAGTTAGAGTCTAACAGTAGACTCCACCGTAGCGATGCGCATTACGGTAGTTGTTCGAATTTTGGTGAATTAATTAAAATACAGAGTGGCAAAGTGACAATTACACCGGTTTCCCCAACAGTCTAAACATTGGAAATTTACGACGTTTTTTTTTTTACTGCAATCATCAACAATAACAGTAAGTTTAACATTGCAGATTAGATAGTAATATCGATTGCTTTCGTTTTAATTTGGTGTGGGAAAGCGATTAGGTATTGCGTTGAATTAATTCTGGACATTGTAGACTGGACAAAACTGGTCAAATGAAATCTGACCAGCTCGAAGATGTGTATTCATGATCAGGACTCGAACCCAAGGTTTGCAGATATAGCATAAAACTACTCTGCTAATATAAGTTGTTTGAGGCATGGTAAAGCTGTGTTTACCAAATGCTATCTGAATAACGCTTCATTTACAACAAATAAAAAATGTTAGAGCTACATTTCATAAAAAAATGAGGCATAGTGTAGAATGATTTAAATAGGAAGCACGGCGAAGCCGTGTTTACAACTAATTATTTATTTCAGATTTTAGGAATAATTGCTTTGACAGAGGTGTAGACATTTTCTTTGACCCAATCGCCCTGCAGGTCGAGTGAATGAGTAAGTGCACTTGCCCTTACAGAAAGTACACTCGCCCTTACATTTTAAATAAAATACTCTTTCTGTTGCAATTTTCGTTTTTCTTTTCATTCTATCTCTTTCTTACTGTCTCGCTCGCTCTCTCGCTTTTCATCATCACCCGTATCTTGTGTAAAAAACATTATCTTCTTTTGTTTCTACATAATTTTGGACATACAGCGGGAAAAAAGTTGCACTTACAGCCTCGTTCTGATTTGGGAAGCTCAATGAGGATAAAAATAAATCGCTGCTGTTATCTTTACATCAGAAACGTTCCGAATACACTGGAAATCGACCGAAATTCCGGAAGGCGATTGTATTTTGTAAACAAAGTGAAAATATTTCATTTTTCGAAGTAAACACATGTGCTTTGCTGAAAAATTTACTCGCCCTGCATGTCGAGTGTTTCGGCCGCTTCGCTCGACCCAACAGATCATTTACTCGCCATGGCGAGCGGTCGAGTAGAATTCTACACCTCTGCTCTGTCAAACAAGTAACTGTTACAAGTTCAAATGTGTTGCATGGTGAAGCCGTGTTGACCATTAATTAAGTGGTATAAATTTGAAAATTTATTTATTTTATTTAGTTTTCACAGTCCAATAGTTTGTGTCGAGCTTCTGTATACATGACTTGGTCCAGATGTTTGAGTGTAATGATTGCTACAGACCTCCTGAAAGTTGTTAAAAAGTGTCAGACATGAGGTCAGACAAGATGTGAAAATTTGTCTGACCGTAACACTTTCTGTCTGACTGAAACATTTAACACATTAAATAAGCAAAACACAGTATTAAGGGTGTTTTTTTTTCAGTGGTACAAATTGTTATTATGACGAATACGTAAAATATTTCATTCGGATATCCTCACTCATTTCCCTCGGAACAGTCTCAAATAAAAACAGCGAGTAAAATTGTAATTTAGCAAGTAAAATTGGAATATGCAGATCAAATTTTTGCCGGACATTCGGTCCTACAACATTGGAAATCACATCAGACCAGTCCAAATTTTACCGGACAGGTCCGACGGTCCGGCGACTTTAAGGAAGTCTGTCACTAAGAAAAGAAATTAAGTCATCGGAAGGTATATGCATGCATTGGGCAAATAATATCGTGTATAAAATTTGTTTTTTGTAATTTGTATTTCAGTTTGAAGTATACATAATTTTATAATTATGAAAGATGCGTGACAAATCTGGTTCAAAGATATGCGCCATTCTCTTTTAGCACCATATGCATATCATATTACAACAGCAATAAGTTTATAACAAAATAACATGATTTGAGATCTATTTTAACATTATCAAGCCCCCATGTAACGTGACCCCTTGAATTTCCTGTTTCTTTACTGTTAATACTGACTAATCAGAATTTGCTTATTTGCGCAAAAGTGGGACTAGCTGAAATATTTAACCAGCTAGTTCTGGACTAGTTACTAAAAAATCTAAATTTGTCCAGCCCTGCTATGGTGTACCATAATCTATGGCATGTTTACACAACATCACCTGACAGGGTTGGGCGGTAAATACCACCCCCGGTATTTACCGGTGGTATTTACCAGTATTTACCGGCCTGGAAAATACTCACCAAAGTGGCAAAAACTGGAAAATACTGGCAAATACTACACAGATGAGTTTTTTTGCCTTAAAATACTGCAGACATCTTAACTGAGTTGACAGTTATTTTTGTATAATCACAATAATAATTAAATTACTCAGATATTTTAATTAAATTTCATATCAGGTGATCACTTTAAGCACTTAAAGTAAAAATAATCTCACAGAACTGTCTTTTTTTACCAAGAACCTAAAAATACAGCAGGTGAGAAATTAATGCTGATCCACCTGTGCACCTGGAAATGGCACTTATCAAGCAAGGCCATAAGGTCTAGACTTTTAAAACAACATGTTTCATACAAGGGGCTTTAATAGCCAGGGGCAACAAAGGCAACAGGCAAGTGTAATAAATAAAATATACAATTTGTCTAATTGTAAGTAAATGGTTGTGTATTAGTATGACTGCAGAAAGCTGCCAAACTGGTGTTCTGTTACAGATATCTTAGGGGGAAAGAGGAGATTGACTTGTAGACAGAGGCCCTTTTTATCTAACCTTATTTGTTATTGTATGCATGTATATTTATTGTAAGTTGTGTACATTACTTGTTTATAATTAAAATTAACTGTCTAAAATGCTGACTTCATTATTGTTAATAATTGAATTTTGAAGTTGTCCACATGCTGACTAAATAGGATACATTGTATTGTATAAATTCCATGTGTTGTCAATTAAAATGACTTTTTCGGTACTTAAATATTTATATACATGTATAAATTATAATGGATAAAGTGATAAAAGTGTTAAACTTAAGTATAAATATATTGCAATTGATGGGTAAACTTGAAAATATCTATATGAATGCTGAAAATAGGTATAATTGTATAAATTCCAGACTGGTCAATTCAATTGACCAGTATTTGCCAGTAATTGCCAGTATTTGCCGGTAAATACCGCCGGCATGGAAAATACTCATATTTGCCGGCATTTTGCCAACCCTGTCACCTGAACATGCCAAAATTTTGGAAGATACAGAATCAAACGCCACAAAGTTTCTCTGCGGACCATGTTGTACATGCATGATGGGTACCTGTGGTCACTTATTTAATCCTTTATTTAGTTGATAAATCTCATAATCTTGTTCACTTTTTTAGAAAGAAAACAATGCTGTTTCAGTTTTCACAGTTAATAACTTAACCTACTTCATGGACACACCTTTTTACCACAAATGGTCAGCCCATGTAAATCCAGATCAGATGGCATAGATGTAGATTCAGATCAGCTGGCACATCTTTTTGTGGTCTTTAAAATGTGATAACACTCTGGTTTTATGATAATATTGTGTAGGAATTAAAGATGGCATGAAATGTTTCATCATTACCATCTTCCTTTTATGTGATTTTAATAAAAAGACCCTACATGTAATAAATAAATTATGGCAACAGTATGAATTGTTCACTGTTAACTGCAAGAGCAATTTATGTACATTTTCATAAGCCACAAAAGGTACTGTATAACTGATTTACTAGTTATCAGAGAAGATTTAAAATAAAACATTTATTTTCAGAGATGTGTATCACCAAGCTTATGAAGCCTATAGATACTTATGCAGAATTGGTAAACAGCTATGGCACAGAATATGAACATTACCATAGTAAACAGATACAAGGTTTGCATAAATTTTCTTTATTTTCTTTTATTAAAGCTGCATGAATGTATAATATACATCACACTGAATCTACCGGTGCATGAATATAAGTTACTATGTTAGTCTTTTTTACATTTTACTTCATGAATACACCCTTTATCACATTAGTGACCAATGTATATCCAGTTCAGCAGGCTCATCTGTGCAGTCTGATCAGGATCTAGACTGTTTAAGTTTAGATTCATGAGGTTATTTCTGACCAAGAAGCAACCAGTTTAGATCCAGATCAGACACCAAAAATGCTCGGCTGACGTGGAACTATACTGTTGTCCATGACATTTAAACAGTTTCCACAGAGTAAGTCGTTTGAGTCGAGATACCTGAAGTTATTATCAGAGCATACAAAATCAATTTATTTGACAAATTTTATTTTTGTGTCTAAATATTTAAATCAATTTTAACTGTCGACAAATATATTTATAAAAGCAATAAGATTTAAAATTATTTTTGAAGATAAATTAATTTGCTGTAGAATTTAATATTTCAGGAAAACAGCTTCACATGAAATGCTGTGGAGAGACCAGGTTAACTGTTCTAGACAGTAGAGGGAGCATACAGTTTACATATACTTCCACTACCAATTCCTGCAATAGAAGGTGCTGCTTTGGATGTCACTTGACAAGAAAAAGAATTGTCTATACAATTATACTGTGTGATTGTGATATCGAATAATACAAAAACGTTTTAATGTAGACCTCATTGAAGAACAGTAAATGAACAACACCATCAGTATAATTTTGTTATGAATATAATTTGCTGTTAAATGGAACCATAGAAAATAGGAATAGACTCCTTCAGCATTTGCTTTTCATGGACTAATTTGAATGTTTCATTCTATTCGGATAATAAATTCCTCTACTGTAACTCATAGAATTATCTTAAGTCCTCAGGCCCAAAAGTATGTTTGTTGATTTCAAGCTTGAATATTCAAAGAATATGACAAGCTTCGCTACTTACTCTGTCATTGGTGTCACCATATTCCAACTAGGTATTTTAGGTGTTGTGGAATGATGTTTTACAATCTACCTTGTTAACCAGAATTTTATGAGTCTACATTTCTTATACCATCTGTCAGCCTTGCATTTTGATCATATTTTGTTGCTGTTTAACTAAGAGTTTACAGGCAAACTAGTGTATTCAACATCTCAAAGGATTCTTCCAAACTTCTCAGAATCATTCAGCTCACTAAGATGTAGTGTTGCATCTTACAACCTTGATCAGTTTTGGTTAAAAAGTAAAACAACAAATGATGACTTGTTTCTTTGTTTTACTGTTAAACATAAGATATACATCACTTTTGATTCGTCGATTCCGAGAGAGGCAGTGCCTTAGTTCATAAGAAAACTTGCTTTAGAATATAATTTTATCACGTAAATAAATCATTTATGTGCATAAATTGAACACTAAAAAAACGATAACAAATTTAAGCCATCCATATCTGGTCAAATGAACCGTGAATAACTGGAAGTATTTAAAATTTGAAATACTGTTAATATATACAGAAATGAAAATTGACGTCGAACACACGTCTGCCATTCGTAAATACAACTACTTATAGTTCACGCAATGCCTATTCACCTGATAAATTTAGCACTGAATATGTATAACTTTCAAGATAAACGAACCTTCAATATTATTTCACCTCAGACTAAATATATTAAAAAATATTTCAAAGTTCGTTTTCCTTTATAGTTATACTTGTTCAGTGCTAAATATTATTCAGTTTCTGTAACCTAATAGTCATAATAACTATATTACTTAGATACATGTGATATCTACCATGCGCGTTTACATGTACATTCCTTGAGCTAACTAATTCTTACTTTTACTGAAAATTTTTCGCCAATCTGATTCATTTAACTGAACCATTATTTCGACTTTTTGATAATGTTCCGAATTTGCTTTTCCAAAACGCACGAGAGTAAAATGCCGGCTAAAATGTCGGAAAAAGACTCTTCGTATATATAACATCACAGTCTTTGGAAATATGACGTGAACAGTTTAAAATTGACAGTCGTATTAAAAGACTAATTGATTATTAATAACATGATAACGAACCTTACAAAACGAACCTTTCGCAAACCAATTAAATGTTCATTATTTTATGAAAGTAAAACAAAGTCAGTGTAAGTTGTTTTCATTGGCTTTTTTGTTGTTAAAATGCCAACGAAAATTCATATATAGATTAGATATCTTTAGGCGTCGCAAACATCGCAAATGGCGAAAGGTGGCTAAAATTTCAAAAATGAATTTTGGGGGAAGTACTTATTGCCACCTAGATTTTAGTAAAGAAATATTTTTAGCTATAGATGTAGTTAATGTTTGCAAGCTCAATTTAGTCTAATTCATGTTCTAATTACCAAGCACATACTAAAACAAAAGACCTTTTGCATGAGAACTCTGAAATTCATGGACAATATACCAACGCAACTTATACCTGAAATAAGTATATGCTGGTCTACAATTTTTAGTGCTAATTCGTCAAAATAATGTTAGGGTTTTCAAGAAATTCAAGGAAGACTTACTTCCGGGTTTCTACTTTCGGTTTGAAGTGAAACACTTTGATGTACCTTTTCAAAACTCGACATTAATTCCCACTTGCACACCAATAAAAGTGAAGAAATATAGTGTCACATGGCTGTAATTAAGTTTGGATGCTCAAGTTGTTTGAAAAACAAAATGCTTTATTTACATAGAACAGACACACACAAAAAAGAAATACCGTTTGCACAAGAAGTCTTCAATGGCTGTTTAAAACGTCTAGAAAAACGATATAGATATCAGGTAAACAGTTTTATACAATACTTTGTGGTCATCTGTCAAAATAATGTCAGAAATTTTAAAGAAGTACATTAATTTTTGACTTCAAACCGAAACTGAAAGTAGAAACCCGGAAGTAAGTCTTCCTTGAATTTCTTGAAAACTCTAACATTATTTTGACGAATTGGCACTTAACATAGTAGACCAGCATATACTTATTTCAGGCATGAGTTGCTTTGGTATATTGTCCATGAATTTCAGAGTTCTCATGCAAACGGTTTTTTTCTTTTGTTTTAGTATGTGCTTGGTAATTAGAACATGAATAAGACTAAATTGAGCTTGCAAACATTAACTACATCCTTAGCTAAATACATTTCTTTACTAAAATCTAGGTGGCAATAAGTATTTCCCCTAAAATTCATTTTTGAAATTTTAGCCACCTTTCGCCATTTGCAATGTTTGCGACCTCTTAATTACTGATGACAAAAATAGGTATCGAACTTTACATTCTTAACTCGATGCCAAAAATAGCAAATTTGAGGCCAGGTTATGCTGAAACAAACGCTTTCTCCCCTTTTTTTGGAAACACTTGATGCAAGACATCACTTGTCGTTATTTGTTTTACTTGTTACATGTGCAGAAATCAAACACGGATGTAAATTTCATTTACAACACATAATACATGAGTGTGCACAGTGTACGTATAAATACGGAATAAATGAAGAACATTCGGAATACTTAGGTGAAGTTTAAAACACATGATATGCTTCGGAAGACGTATCTTCAGCACGGCGATAGTAAAGAACCTTACAAACACAGACATACATGTACTTCCGGTTATGGCACAAAGCAAAAACGTGGTGGATAAAATCTTTAACGGCTCTTTTATGGCCAAAAGAACCCCAACTAAAATGAGTTTAGTTTACTGTAATGCACTTTGATGTTGTTGCCACAATATGGCGACAGGTAGAAATGTTATTTGCACCGCCTTATTGAGAATGCATGACTAGGCATTTATGTAGTAATTTCATGAAATGATAGTGCAGGTGTTTTAACTTACTTAACTTTGCATTATTATTCTGGTTTCTTTGCTTGCACTACGGTGGCAGGACAGGATTTACGTTTATGGAATTTTCTGTTGAAACCTTCTTGTATTCCTGCAATTGTGTTTTCGCTTATTTAAATTCACTTGCTTTTTGGTGGTTTGGTCTCAGTTAGGTAATTGAGTACCCAACATATTTTCCAAACAATTGTGTATGCTTCGTACGTTTGCTATTGCAATAAACACTGGCATGTTGATGTGAAGGATTGAGATTATTCTCAACGACAATTTGCTTTTGTTTGTTTATATTATAATGTGTTGGGGGCAAATAGGAGGTTGGTGCACAATAAGCAGTAGCTCCTCATGGTCTCATAATCCTTAATTGTTTGTTGCGTCGTATGTTTTAAAAATCCTCATTTTAAACCCATGTTTTATTGTCTTATTTGATGTGTGTTAAGGCTTTTTTCTGTGTGTGGCTATTCCTGATGTTTCACTAAAAGTGCAGACAAACATCTTTGAAAAAAAAAGAAAGATATCGTATCATAAATACATGACTTTGATTTTGGATTTTGGAACTTCAACATATGAATGAGTTTTAGATTAAGGAATCCGTGTATATTCTATGGTGGCACATAGGTGACATCTACTCTTTTTTATCTCGTTCTCACGACTTACTTACTCGAGGCAACGAGATACTAACTCGCGGGAACGAGATATTAATTCGCGGGAACGAGATAATTAATCGTGGGTACAAAATACTTACTCGTGGGAACAAGATAATAAGTCTTGGGAACGAGATACTAACTCGTGGGAACGAGATACTAACTCGTGGGAACGAGATACTTACTCGTGGGAACGAGATACTAAGTCGTGGGAATGAGATACTAAGTCGTGGGAACGAGATAATAAGTCGTGTGAACGAAATAATAAGTCGTGGGAACGAGATACTAAGTCGTGAGAACGGAATAATAAGTTGTCGGCATGAGAGACTTAGTCGAAGTAACGAGATATTATCTCATTGGAACGAGATAAGTCGTGGGAATGAGATACTAACTCGAAAAGAGTAGTGCATGTCATCTCTGTGCCACCATACTATTTGTAGATATAAACCGGAATTTATTTAATAGGATTTACATTATTACAACCCCTTCAAAATTATATTCTGTTTAATAAATGCCCCTTGTTTTATTTGTTTCGGGCAAACATTTTTTTTTAAATCTGGGTACGAGTATCATATGCTGCTGAACATGGAATGGTGTTAATCTGAAAATACCGCATTGAATCACTACCAAATGGTCACCATGGGATTTTATCGAAGTTTTACAGTATACAGTATTAAATATTGAGTTGCGCTCATTCCGTGGCTATGTGGAGTAGGCAATTATATATAATTCCATCAATGCATATCAGGAAAAATGGACACAAATATGTTTATTGTTTCATATGTCGATTCAGTATATTAACAAAAATAAAAAAAAAAATAAAAAAAATATTTTGTTGTGGCAAATTAACATTTGGATTTTATTTTTTTATTAAACGGCAGTTAATCAACAATAAATAATATTTAACTTAACTATATATTTTTTCCTTTTCATCATTATTTAGCTAAGAAACTTGTGTGATACATGTAGATTGTAAATGAAAACCATTTCGCTTTATGAAATGTCCGGATATGTGTAAATACCCAGATTCGATAAGGAATAATATATAGCATCACTTAACACATTTTTTAATTAAATGAAGTTTTCAATTTGCTCTCTAAAATTGTCATGTACCTGAATCTCATGCATGATATTGTTTACAAGAATGGTATAGTTTATTTAGAAAATAATTTTATCTTTACATTTAAATTTAAGTATTACTAAGCTATTATTCGTTCACCCTAAAACGTATTTCGAACAACAACTATCGAGTCAAAGAATTGCTAAGATATTAAGAAGTTAATGTTAATAAGTCACTTTATATCAATAGCATTATCTTCCTTTTACTTTAGGTACTATAAGATCAGTTATTCTTTACGCCTCACGAAAGACACACAAGCATGGCCACTAGAACCAACCAGGTAACTTTTACGAATTCAACTTGTCATTTTAAAATTTATATTTGAAAAATGATCGGAAGTTTTATTCGTGCACAAATCATTGTATCTTCACACATGATGCTAATATACACCTCTTTTGGGTACTAAGTTATTATTATACGAATTCGTAGTTCCGTAGAAAAAATAACAAGGTTCAATTAAAAGGGTATAATTATGCCACACATTTGAGATATGTTTATCTCTCAGTGGCATTCCATTGTTATCATAAATACGAGGACTAGCTATTAATTATTATCCTGAATATTTCATACATAAGTGTAAAAGAAAGAAACATGCGACACACAATTATGGTAATGTACAAAGTTTGGTCACTTCCTTTTAAAAAGTGAAATATGCATATTAGGAATCGCCACACTCACAAAACACAGCCTCCCCACGCATCGAAAAAGAAGAGAGGGAAAGAGAGCATGTTGTTATAGGTATGTCAATTCAAATAAGACGTCACAAACAATTAACGACACAGAGAACCCTTTGAATTACCGCCTTGGAACGGTCAGTGGCAAAACAAATTGCCACTTGGGATTTAAACTAGGTTCTAGGATGTCCTACTAAATCTTAAGAGAACATCTGGATAAAAACGCATCACAATGGGCTCATTCTAAGCTTTCTTAAGGTTAGGAATCGAACCGCGACCGACACGACTGAAACAAGTTCTTTTCAGGACTTCTTTAATATTTTTGTCAACCTATTTACATTATTTTAATTGATAGCCCAGACTGGCCCTCCAGTGCTACATTTATCTTTTCGTCACTTTAGCTAGTGTCACACCAAATTTGGCGAATTGTTTGAGACACAAAGTTACGACACAAATTGCAAATTTTAGCGAATCAACTTTCTCTGGTTTTCCCGTCTCGGAAGCCTGTCACAGTGCCCATACAAAATACAATCTGTCCGTCTGGAAGTACTCTTCAACGCAATCGGTACACTCACAGTCCGCCCGAGTATTAAAAACATTATTCTAACACTTTCTTGAAATATCCTTGTTGGAGACCAAGCGTTCATGATCTTGTCGCAGTTCTTAAATTTTCGGTCCAGTTATTGAAAAGTTTGCTACGTCTACATGCGCGAGGTCCGTGGTATACCGCGGATGATTGATTTTAAGTAATATTTCTGTTTCCCCATTTAGAAACTTCATTATTCAACTTGTATACTCAAGTTCTATATACGAGCATGCCTTTTAACTGTTTCAATTTCATTAGCGTGTCCATTTATTTCTATTTGTTTTTTAAGCACAATATCTAATAATATGAATTGTTCGCCGCGGCTTCTTCAAACGACATGAGTTTCGTATGAAGGTAATGTCTACTTATAAGCATGAAACGAGCACTACTCTTATACCAATGACGCCACCTTTATTGAAACGTTTAAGGTTTATGCCTTTCAGGCAACGTAACTTTTTTCGACTAAGAGTCATTTTGTTACATTTGTATGCATTTTTAAAGATATTTCTTTGTCATTAAGCACAGGTGTTACAAAAGCTGTCTTAACTAACTGAGAATTTTATTTTGCATAATCATATGTTCAGTAGATTTCTTTTGATTCAAATTTTCTACGATTTAGTAGGTCAATCCTCGTTATTTCGAAAATTCTCATTTTCTTCGCATCATGGGTCGAAAGCCTTCGTTTTATTGTTTTCATGAATGAATAGATTGCAAAAATTCACAAAATTTCTCGAAATTTGCATGACATAATTCGTGGAAATTACACATGGAAGAGAACTATAATATAGCCTACAGATAATATTGTTCAGTATCAGCTTATCAGCTACGTACTTTGAAGGTGTTGAGCACGACACTTATATAACATGTAAATAGTACTTCTAAAATTACTTTTGTTTAAAGCGGCATTACTTCAATTTAACTCGCTCTTGTATTAAATATTACATGTATTTGGAACTATAGGCACACATTTGCAGCATTAGTTATGGCTTATAAAATTATAATTTACTAAAAAAAATTTGGTCCGCGCGACTAAAAGCGAAAGTAGGATTTCCGAAACGTCACAAAAATCGAGATCGCGCATGAAGTGGTCTCTTCGTCGGTGCTAAATATAGCTCCATTATATTTAGCTTGTTAAAAGTTCGTTAACAATATCATTGAACCCCGTATATAAGAAATAATTCGATCGGACTGTTTGTGTTCTGTTAGAGAGTCTATATATTGAAGTCTATATATACAAATATGATTTTTCAATAGTATATTCTTACTTAAGTTTAGGGCTGGGGCTTTTAATATTTCGGCCAGTTAATAGATGGTTGGTTTCAATTTCCCAGCCATTATAGATTCGGATATTGTTCAATTACCCCAAGGATATACTTCCTGCTTCTTGAATTTTGCCTTTGGCGTTAACTGTGATATGCAGGATTTATAGTCTCAGATCCTTTGTTCAAATTCTGTTTTGTTTAGTTCAGACCATTGTTTTCTCGTTTAGGGCAAACGCATTTTTTTATCTTGGGACCATGAATACGTAATGGCATTATCTAAAAATACCGCATTGAAGGTTCGATGTTCACCGCCATATGCATACCATCGTTTGGGGTGGATCAAAATTGTACTGTTTATTGGTGTAAATATTGAGGTGCGCTCAAACCGGGGCTAGGCGAAGTGGGCAGTAATTTGCATTTCCACTACGGCCCAATCAAACCGAGCCTGCAATGTTTTCGTATTAATTGTTCGGTGTCTTTCAACGTTCCTTGTTCATCTATTGTATTTGCAATGGTATGTGCACGTTCAGTTTCTTTCTTTCTATTAATGTTTTTTTTTATTTGGACATGTTGGAAGTGGACATGGTTTGGAGTGGCCACATGCACATTTATAGTGCTCGTTGAGTAGAAAAACTCGGAAATTCTATAATTATTTTTAAACCGATTTTTAAGGATTAGAATGATCATACTGTCCCTTACATTTTGCATTTTAAAGTCGATGGTCAAAATGATGAATATATGTATAGCCAAAGTTAAATTATAAGCTTATGGAGAGTTAAATGGGAAAGTTAAGTTGACAGGACAGGTCTTCCGTTTGTCGGAAATAGAATAGAATTGAACAACATAATGGCCTGCCTTTGTGCATCAGATATGCAGATACATTTTATATGATGGTTGATATTGAATTTAATTCGGAGTTATGATATTACTCCAAAACATCTCAGAGTACATGTGTCAATTACCACTGAATGAATTTATAATGGATATTAATGGATATAGAATTCAGTTGCAATGTTGCAATGCCCACTTGTATCGTAAAAAAGGTAATGTACATGTAGTTTTATTGTAATAGATTAAATGAGTATCAGCCTTCAAATGTAATCGTCATTAAGTTACACCGGTAACCGATTATGTACTTTTAATATTACTGAATCATATGCACTAGGAGACGTTTTAAGTCCGCAATAAATGCACAAACAGTAAAACTTTAAATCATAACTAAAATAATTTTCACCCCACGATAGGAGTCGAACTGTAAATCAAGACATTTAATTTCTTGTTATTAAGAGTAAAGTGTGTTAAGTTTAAACTCATCATATTTAGTATTTATAGTGTAAGAACTGGAAATGTATTAGTAAAAGTATAATTGGCACACAATTTAAATAAAAACTAGAAAACAGATAACTGGCGGCATTATTTCACTGTCATGTAACAGCTGCCCTGTACTAAATAGTGGGTACCCTGTGGCAGTCCGCAAGATGGCGACCAGTTAAGCAACGAAAAGGTATGTGTTATTTTGTTTCCAATTGGTATACATATTGTAATGTATAGATTGGTATACTTGGACCATATAATGAAAAGGATTGTTGATTGATTAAACGATTGCTTGCCTAATTGCCGATGTGTCCGTTTGACCTTGTAATTGATAAAAATAAATGACCTTATTGGCTATTTCAAAATAGAAGCGCGAGCGACGACTGATTTCAGCTTTTTATTCTACGACAACTTTATTGTTCTCGTACTATGAGATATCCCTTTGAAGCGCCTCTAATTGCCTATTGTGTGGTATAACTATTAAACTGAACAATCATTTTGTTTTGAAGAAAATGCGATTCAAACAAATTGGCTGACATAGCGACCAGTCGTCATTTCAGTCAATCAGATCCTTGATATTTGAGAGCGGTTTCCATTCTCAGTTTTATAATCTTCAGCGCAGATTGTCAAAAACAGGATATTTATTTATTGACATAAAAACCTGAATAGTATTAGAAAGATACGAACTGGGATACCAAACCTATTATTAGAAAAATAGTGACACCGCAGAAAGGATTTTTACTGTACAGTTGTTATTACTTGGTGTATAAATCACTTCAATCATATCATATGAACATAACTTGTAAATACACACTGTTTATAATTTAATGCTATATACACGAAAGGCCTTTTTGTCCCGTTAATTGTTACTCGAAATTAGCACCAGAGCCATTTAAATTCTCCATGACGGCGTCAGAGCCAAATGGTCTAAGACGCTGACATCATTTATGATTTCATCATTGCCGATAGCGATAGAGTATTATGCTGTAAATTACAAGATTCGTTAATTTCAACTATACTGTATATGTTCGCTTCATAACAATCAACATTAAACACAACATTAAACACAACACTTCAGGACCTCATATTTCGTCCAGTTTTTTTCTAAAAGTTAAATTTCCTACGGAATTTCATTGTTGCATCTGTATTACTAAGACGCTATACGGGTGCAATTGATTTAACTGATTAATCGAACAAAATAACAACGGGCCACATTGTGTGGAAAAGGTAAGTATATTAAAACATTAACATTACATATTTTTTAGAAATTCAGCAATGAATCATATTATATTTATTTTGTTCTGACTACAATAATACTTTTGAAACAGTAAAACATAGTTCACACAGGGAAGCTGTTTTCATGGAAAAGTAGACCATACGGGGTACCTTTTTTTGACACTAATCCAACGGCTATACAAGGTACCCTCTTATAATCCGAGGGGCGGTACTGGGTATCAACTGCAATTTGTTTAAATCGCAATTTCTTGAAAACAAAATAATTGTTCAGTTTAATAGTTATACCACACAATAGGCAATTAGAGGCGCTTCAAAGGGATATCTCATAGTACGAGAACAACAAAGTTGTCATAAAATAAAAAGCCGAAGTCAGTCGTCACTCTCGCTTCGTTTTTGAAAAAGCCAATAAGGTAATTAATTTTGATCAATTACAGGGTCAAACGGACACACCGGCAATAAAGCAAGCAATCATTTTATCAAGAAACAATCCTTTTCATTATATGATCCAAGTTCACCAGTCTATACCTCACAATATGGTCGCCATCTTGCGGACTGCTACAGGGTACCCACTATTTGGTACAGGGCAGCTGTTACACGACAGTGTGTTTGTAACGCGTATAAAATCAGTAATATTTGTATCACGTATGTGGAGAAGTAAGGGCACTCATTTTATTAAATATTAAAATTTATAGTTCCTTTATAATAGGAATCATATCTTTTTTATTATTCGGTATCAATCTTTTAATGTAAGTGTAGAATAATATTAACTTAAGTTTTTGGTTTTATTTTTAGGAAAAAGAACTTGAAAAACACGTGTTACGCAAAAACGAGAAAATTAGGGAATCTATTGAAAAGGTAGTTATTTTTTAAATGAGTGGTTAAAATTATTAATTCAAAATTACGAGAATGTGTGTTCGCTAATGGCTATTGTGTTAAATGGCAAGTAGTATTTGATTTCGAATTTTGATTTACAAAGACGAGATTTTACATACATACAAATAGATGAAAATGGAACTTTGAAAGCCACCAAACACGACAAATATGAAAATATATTGATTGAGCCTGTTCATGGACCGTAATGGAAATGCAAATTACTGTCCACGCCGCCTAGCCCTGGGTTGAGCACAACGCAATATTTACACTAATAAACAGTACAATGTTGACCATCCCAAACGATGGTATGCATATGGCGGATGATCCTCTTCCTGTGTTTCCTTCAACAAACGTTCTAGGACGGACACTGATTTTGTCTCTGGATTAGATATATCGTCTGGATTAGATATATCATTGTGTAAGGCTCTTTTTTTTGTTTCTAAGGCTTGTATCGCTTCTTCTGGAAATGTTCATGTCATGCACGTTTATTTTCAATAAGATTTTCTCGAACAAAAAATAATAAATAAACTAGTTTTAAAGATGGGAGTTTATCCACACGCTATTGAATCATTAATTAGGACAGTAAAAATGGGATATTTAGTCAGAACATCACCATATTTAAGCATCAGTTCTATTATATTTTTTTAACATGATTGGGTCTTGTATAGTTCAAGTGACCTAAACAATGTTTTTAATACATGTAGCAGATGACCTATAGCATTTAATTGGTAGATGGGCGGTGGTCATATCGTTCATGTATTTTCTTTTGATCTCAATTTCATTAATATCAAATGCGCTAGAAAAATAACTTTAAATTAGATTTTCATGTACAATAAATTTAACACTAATGATTTTTATAAAATAAACCATGTCAGACAAGTTACAAATTAATACAAATAACAAGTTAAACATAATAAGCGTATTTATTGTCTTGTATTGATTGGTAGAGTTTAATATTTTTATTAATAAAAATATGTAGAGTTCCATATAGTATTAATTTATTTTAACATCAAATAATGAAAATGGCTAAAACATTTTAAGCAAAGCTTTATTACAATCTTTATTACAAACTTCATCTCTTATTACAGATCAATGAACTAGAAAGTTTACAAACATGAATACCAAAGTGATGGAACTCAGGAGCTTTCAGCTAGAAGTAACATTATTCAAAATGATGACCTTAGGAAAAAAACTTTATACTGTGTACAACCTGGATTTGAGACGAGAACGTCTAGATCTCAAAATAATATGAACTAAGGCACTGCCTCTTATCGAATTCTAGTTTTAATAATCTCAGATAATGATTTATAATGCCATGTATTTGGCCAAAATATTAAAAAATAAATTGTGTCTAAGATTGTTAGCCTACTCATGCATGACATATGATTCACGGAAAGAATTTAAGTCTGCATCAACTTTCTCTGAATTCAGCTGCACAACTGGCAATTTTACTTGTGCTTAGCATTTGTTTTTTAATGTCTAAAACACAAAGGCTTCTTGCTTAAATTTTACGACCCAAATTTTTTTCATTACCTCAATTAAGGCAATATTGAATATTGATAAATTCTTCCTTGATACATGTAATTTCTAATAATTATGTCACATTGGGCATGATGGTTAATATTATTGACTGCAAAATAAATTTTATTATTTTAGAATGTTACCTTGATTACACTAGAATTTGTAACTTGCAATTACACAAAATTATGCCATGCTATTCCTAAAAGATATATGAATGTATATGCATAAAGTTACAATCTAGACCTAAAACGTACTGTTTTATATATATCACATTTACATGACATTGAGACTTCAATATGTAGTGCGATACATCATCTAGATTTTTGGGCATATTTTTGCAGTCATTTAAAAATACCTGAAGGAATGACAATGCCATAGGAATTTTCAGTTGTGTGCAACAGTGATCTTTAAGTTAAATCTACATATGCTGTGTGTAAAATATTTTCACAAAATAGTACATATTTGAGCCAAGTTACTTAAATGTGCATGATAGAGTTAGTCATGATTTAAGTTGAAAAATAGTTCAGCTATTGGCTCAAAATAGATGAAATAATCTCAATCAATTAAACATAAACATGCAGTATGATTATTCATATTTAACACTCCTTTACATCTATTCCTTTACAGGTCCTAGTTACCGATTTGAAACAAAATACTTCTTTATATTTATTTTCTTTATCAAATGAATTGTGGTTGTCAATTTAATCATGCAGTAAAACTGTTGTTCGTCCATTTTTTTAAATGTATAATAACACTGTTTAGAGAAATTATTGTAGAAAACTTGTGAACCTAGGAACACATTAATTGGCAATAAATAATGCCATTATTCATGACCACTTTTGGATCTCTGTCTGGTAAGTATTTTACACATGTGATTCAAAGACTGAAAAATGTGAATTTTAAATTCTGAAGCTCATTTAATATGGTATTTTCTGGATTTTATATTTTCAATTTCAAAAAAGTAGGCAGAACTACTGGTAAATTTCTCTTAAAAATGTAGATAATATATTGAAAGAATGTAAACTTATCTACTGTTACAATAGCTGAAATATTAACATACAAAAGAAAAATCATTGTATTTATTATTGGTGCAACTTCCAGTTTTCTGGATGAAAGTCCAGATTAAGTAGATCCAAGTATTTTCAAATTTCACATGTATTTTAAGAGGCCAAAAAAACTCACTTACAAGGCAAGAAATGTTTTTCTTCCTCTTCACAGCAATCTACATTTTTGTTTCAACTATTTAAATGATTATAAAGCTTTGTTTTTTTTTTTAATTTTCTAAAGCACAACTTTTTGATGCAAAACAATCTTAGTGACAACATTCATATTTAACAAAATTGCAAAAATAAAACAAAACATACACCTTTTAAATAGTGTATTTGATTATACATGTACCTCACATACATATTTTGATTATAAAATCATGTTGAAATGTGCAAATGACAGAAAATAGGTAATAATAGAACACTTTTGATTCCCAAAATGAGCACTAACTGATATTTGATGCTATTGTCTGCTAGTCTGCTTTCTGGTCAGATTTTTGGTCCCAACTGATAACTGATAATATTATGTGGACTAAACCCTTTCCTCCATGGAAGAACTGTGTAGATTCAGATCAGCCAGCACATCCATGATGTCTGATCAGGATCTGCAATATTCACTTTTTTATTTATTATCAGGATCTGGAATATTCACGTTTTTATTTATTAGGTTATTTCTGACCAAAAGGTGAATTGTACAGATCCTATTCAGATGGCACATATGCGCCAGCTGATCTGGATCTACACTGGTCTCACATGGGTAAAAAGGCATGTCTGTGGAGTAAAATGGTAAATTTCTCTTTTATTGAAAATCTCAGATTGCTGTTTATTAAAATTAATAGGCTAATAATCAGTAGTTACTTTGAGTATGTTTAGTCTTTATATATTCTTAAACCTGAAATTTTAGTCATTTAGGCTTTTAAACCAATGACTCATTATCTGTCTATAAACTAACATACAATCTGTATAGTTTATTTAGTCAGTACCTTTACCATTACCATGAATCAATAAAAAAAAAGACAACAACAAGTTATTGCAAAAAATGGCATTTTGCAACTTTGAAATTTCTAATAAATTATAAGGTCACAAGTAAATTATAAATGTTTGTCTTCTAATATTTTGACTTAAAACTCCAAGTCATGCCAATGTCATTAAATCATTCAATTTGTTAAAATAAAATTTGGGAAGTTAGCAAGCAGTAATAAATTAATAATTGCAAAACGAGAATTACACTGTCATGTAACAGCTGCCCTGTACCAAATAGTGGGTACCCTGTGGCAATCCGCAAGATGGCGACCAGTTAAGCAACAAAAAGGTATGTGTTATTTTATTTCAAATTCGTATACATATTGTAAGGTATAGACTTGTATACTTGGATCATATAATACAACGGATTGTTGATTGATTTAATGATTGCTTGCTTTATTGTCGGTGTGTCCGTTTGACCCTGTAATTGATAAAAATAAATGACCTTATTGGCTATTTCAAAATTGAAGCGAGAGCGACGACTGATTTCGGCTTTTTATTCTATGACAAGTTTGTTGTTCTCGTAATATGTTATATCCCTTTGAAGCGCCTATAATTTCCTATTAAACTATTAAACTGAACAATTATTTTGTTTTTAAGAAAATGCGATTCAAACAAATTGTTGTTGATACCCCATACAGACCCTCGGATTATAAGAGGGTGCCTTGTATAGCCGTTGAATGAGTGTCGAAAGAGATACCCCGTATGGGCTTCTTTTCCAATGAAACAGCTACCCTGTAGAACTCATTTTTTCTTCTTTTTATGACACTACTCAGGACTGCTACCCAGATGTGATCAAGGTGAATGATTACTGGTGGGCGGTATTACAGGTTTATAGCTATTGGAAACCTTTTCGTTGCTGAACAGGTCGCCATCTTGCAGTCTGCCACATTGTACCCACTATTTGGTACAGGGCAGCTGTTGCATGACAGTTAATAACAGACTTTGATAAATGCTAGAGTGCTGTCTTTGTTGCATAATCTAACATCAAAATCCATACAATTTGTGTATTTTAAGTTAAACAAATCCCCACTAAACAGGGTTTCGCTGAGTACTGAGATTCAGTACTCGAGTAAGTACTGAGTACTGGATGCTTGAGATGTACTCGAGTAAGTACTTTGTACTCACTTTTGTGAGTGTAATTAAGTAAGTGCTGAGTACTACTTAAGGTACTCACGAGTATTTTGCGAGTACAAAAACTTTTAGTATTTTATTCATAATTATACAGCATACTACACACTTATTCAAATGAGGTATGCTCGTATAATTTAATTTATAATGAAGTTATTATAATTTTATTATTGAAATTGTCACTCAACAAAAATATATATACACACAGAACTCATAAGTATTCCATTATTGAAAAAAGTGACCATCAACAACTATTTCAACTCTCAGTTGTCACACAGGTATTGCATAGTAATATCATTAGCCTTTCAAAAGTGTCATCTGCACCTGTCTATCTGGTCTCACCATAATCATATTTGCAAATGTGAGAAAACATGTAATCTTCCATTGTATTATAAAAAGGTGATAATTAGTTCTGTTGCCTCCACTGCTAAATCTTAAAATCTTATTGATTGCACTGTAAATTTTAGTAAGGTATTTCAAACATTGACACTTATATTGATTTATTTAACGATTTAATAAAATGCATGAAATAGTATAAAAACAAGTAAGAACATAACAGCATATAAAAGAGAAGTTAAATTACCCTGTCCAGTATGTGAAATTAATGAATTATTTCTGACTATTCCATTTTATATATACACTTCATTAGGTTCAGTTTTATTTCATTTCATATTATTTTATTAAATTGTAAAAGTACTCATATTATACTCGTAAATTACTCATAAGACCGACCATTTTTCTTCAGTACTTAAGTCAGTACGAGTACTTGTTCTCGTTATTTAAGATGAGTACTGAGTCCTGCTGAGTACTTGAAAATTGGTACTCGAGTAAGTACGAGTACAAGTACAAGTACGAGTAGTGAAACCCTGCCACTAAACTAATAAAAAAAGCAGAATAAATAGCCCTTTCATAAATTGTATCTTAAGTCCATATAAATTATCAGTATTCCTCAATTTTTCGATAAATGGAATGAATCATTTTGCTGCAAAGAAAGCTCATTTGGTAGTGTTGACACAGTTAGCCTGAGGTCCTTGTCCTGGTTGAGGCTATATTGTCATTGTCAAATGTGTGAGCTCCTTTGAGTGAAGCATTGCCTGGGGTAGTCGACCCTAACCAAGGGAGTCCCTTACGGAAATTTGCTCAATAAATTCGGAAAGTCTTATGTAAGCGGGCTGGAATGTGGTGGAATTTAAATCAGACTAATTCGGTATAGTTCAATGGGTAGAACACCAGCATGGTAGGCCTGTAGATTGAGGTTCGAGTCCTGCCTGGTCAATGCTTCTTATTTCATCCCAATACTGCCACAACTGGATTAAACATTTCTGGGACCAATGATCCTGTAATAGGGGAAATAAGTCATAATATCATCTTGGTTCCATCAGCCTGTGTATATCACAGAGGCTTTGAAGACGAATTCCGTTTTCTCCAAAGTTTGTATTAACTGGCCTACCCACCTTCTTCCCCCCCCCCCCCCCCCTCCCCCCCGAAAAAAAATGAGGGTCTATACTGCATAAAAACATCTTTTTACTTTTGTTTTGATAGATTGGGATCGTTATCAGTCTATCCACACCGAATTTATCATATAAGATACCAAGTTCTCTGATAATTCTTGTCCCGACTGTGTAGGCCAGAGAAGGGTGAGAACTTAGTATTTGATAGTAACTGTTGATATTGGTTGTGGATAGACTGATAACGATCACAATCTATCAACAAAAACAATAAACATAAACATTATGTTAATGCAGTGTAGACTACAATGTAGACCCTCATTTATTTTTTTTTTTGGGGGGGGGGCAGCCAGTTTATACAAATTTTTGAGAAAACAGGGTCAGTCTTCAAAGCCCCTGTGGTGTAGATTTGCGCTTGCGCCATGTGTTTTATAAAAATTATAAAAGAAATATCATACTTCGTGCTCAGTTTTCAGCTATTTACACTCGCAAACAAAATCTTCGACTGCAGTGAGCTCACATGTCTGAATGCCGAACATGACCTGTGACAAAAAACTCTTATACAAAACTGTATTGTGGCGCTGGTCTCCGCAAAGCTCGGTGTGTCTCACACTGTGAGTGACTGAACATTGCGAGGTCCATTTCACATTTCAACTTCACTTAAAGTTGGTTCTCACCAGCCTTACGTCATGTTTTCAAGAAAAACTACATGCATCTGATTTTTTTCCGTCACTGGGCCTTATGCCTTATGCTCCATTGAATTTAAAGGCCTAATAGTCCACTGACAAGCTACCATCCAGTAGTTTTTAACTTGATTTCACGAGTCTTAAAATGGCCGATTGCTTGTATTGCTATTGGTTACAACGAAAGACAACCTACACTTTCTAAACTAACAATTTATTTCTAGCTTTCTAAACGCTAGTCCGATAATAATACTAACGAATAATAAGTTTGATTTTTAAAGGTAGTTTGCAATTAGCGATTTATAAAAAATAAGGCCAATAAACAAAATTTGTCGCAACAATACTTTGCCGTAAGATTTTACCGGTCAGGGTTTTCCCGTGTTTACATTGCCTCATGCTTTTCACAACCAGTAACCAGCGCAAAATTCGAGAACATCGTTTTCTGACTGTTAGTGAATGGGCATTCCTGCGACCTTAAGACGAGCTTGACGCTAGGGTCGCTTCGCGACCCGAGCTAGAGCTATATATTATAAAAAGTATTTTAATCACAGCAGAAAGAACAAATTGGGATATCTCAGAAATCGGTATCTTTTTAAATGAATTTCTAAATATGACTTCCAAAACTACTTATAAACATGTGGATACAGTAAACTCAAAACACCGAAGACAATAGCGAGTTTTGTGAAACACGGTACAGACGCTCCTATTTTCAATGTACAATATTTATCTGTTCGGCATGGCTCAATGAGTCAAAGAGAAAAAAGCTGTAAAATTAAACTTATTTAATTACATTTATTTTAAAGTTTTATTTCAGTGAGTCCAAAAATGTTTTTCAAATAAGGTAAAAATAGCTGCCCGTTGTCTCAGAGTTAGAGCTCGGATAACCCTATTTAAACGTTCATGTAATAATTGTTTTACTAGAAATGCAAAATTAGCGTTTCACTAAAAATAAGCAATCAGTGAAAGTTTTTAATTAAGATAATAAGAACAAACCACAACAATATACAGGTGAAATCAGATGTTCATTTCATTGGGGTTGTGCCATTTGTCTTTAGATTTTGCTAGTTTAAAACAAAAATTTTCGAATTTTACACACCACTGTGCGTTTGTAATAAAAAAGTGTTTGTTTAGTATCAGCGAATTGCCCAATTAAGCTATTTCAAGAAATTTTCTTCAGACGCGAATCATTTATTTCAGCAAAAATAATTCGAGGATGAATTCAAAGGTTTAATTCAGTTAAAACTTATTTTAATTCTTTTCGTATTACAGATCGAAGAACTTAAAACAAACTTGACAATCAGAGACAAGCTGGTCAATCAACTGGAACGGGAGGTATTGTAAGAAAGGATTTTCAAATTGTAATATGTGCAGCTGTAGTTCTATTATCACTTTCAAAGACGAAAAAACTACTTTATTTGTTTAAAAAGATTTTGTAAATCTTTGTTTTGCTTTTCTAAGGAAATTTATTCAATGCAATAAAATAAAATAATATAAATAAAATTAATAAGAATAAAGCAAGAAACGATAACAATTTCAAAACGAAATGACTACCTACATACACAAAAAAATATATACATACTTAACATAGGTCTATATACATAGAACATTTCGAGTACCAACACATGTGTTTTGATTTGAATTTTCCTTGATTTGCATACTGCACTAACTTTGTAACGCCGGAGAGATAATTATGCAACATATTTACAAAGTCATTATTGTTTTCGTTATATATTAGCAATTTTAAATCAAATGTGAGAATATTAAACAAAACAAATTCAGGTGTTTTCTACGCAAAAGTACGCGGTTATGTAACAACATAATGTTTAGAGTATAATTTTTGTATTCCAGATTTAAACTTTTCGTACAAACACAACAATACGGACTTTAATAAGTTTAACTTTACTGGAATCCAGCTATCCTTGCATCGCTATGTCTACACTTACGAATTTTTTTTTAAAGAATTTTTGCTAAATATTGTCATCGTCATACACCACATTATACTAAGGTTTGCATTACAAGACATTGTCTCACAATTAGAGCATTGATATTCTTGGGAATAAAGTTGATGAATAAAAAATGCAGACGTATTCGTTATTTCGATATAAGCTATCATTGTTAGTGCTTTCAATAAAGATAATATTAAGTCTTATAACAAACCATACAGAGTTCAAGTGTAATAAAGTATTTATTTGTCAGGCTGTGCCAGAAGTTATCAGCGTATGTTGGGAATGTCGACATTTTCAGATTTTGCTTTTCTTAGTAATTTTGAATTCTACTCAGCAGTAATCAGAGTGGCTATACCACGTGATTTTCAAAATATTGTACACATATTTATATTGGAAAAATCACTCGCTTCGTGTAGGATATTTTATTATTTTTGGGGAAGCATTTTCATCCACAGTCTCTTCTATTATTCCGTTTTATTCAGTTGTGTACGACACTCATTTTACAAACTGTAAAAACTCCGTTAGTAGCCCGAGACCAGATGAAATACAATATGTGTAAATTTCAGAATATCAAATAATACTGGCATAGTAACATGTTAAGCGTAAAGAACGAGTTGCGGTTGTGAATCATTAGAATTTAGGATTGTGCGTACTATAATATTTATATGTGAATATTTGAGAAAACGGCCACAAATTTAAAGGAAAGTCTATTTGTGAATGAATATGCTTGATACCAAAAGTACGAAGCGCTTTATCTTAATATTATCGATAAAGAAATTATTGAGAAACAAGCAATAATCCTACATGAAGCGAGTGATTTTTCCAATATAAATATGTTCACGACATTCCAAAAGTCACATGATATAGCAACCCTAATAATTGTCTAACTTGATTCTTTTTTTGTTATTTGGTGAAATGCCTTACAAACAAAAAGTTTCCAGCTTTATGATATTTTTACGAAAAACAATTTGAAAGATAATTTCCCGAAGACAAGATTAAACTCATTCATTACAGAGAAACATTTAATTAAAATATGTTTAAACTCAAGTATCCGTTCGTATTTCAGATTAACGATCTTAAAACAAACTTGACAACCAGAGACAAGCGAGTCAGACAATTGGAACTGGAGGTATTGTAAACAAAATGATCAAAATAAGACATTATTCATTTCGAGTATCTAACGAAGTATTAACTACTTTGAAATTCATATAGAAAGAATGGCCCTTTAAGCAAGATTCATCATTTTCAAAATCAAAATTGTGCATGTTTTCTGAGCAAAATTAAAGTTTTAAATTTAGTAATTTGAAAGACACAATCAATTATTATAATTAATTAACTTTTTGTTGCAGGAAGATGTTTTTAATTTTGTTGTCTATTTTATCGAGAAAGTAATTTAAAGGGGCACTTACAATGCAAAATGGCTAAAACTGGATAAAATTGCAAAAATGACTTTTGGGAAAAATACTCATTGCCACAAAGATTTTAGTGAAGTAGATAAAAAGGAAACTTGAAAGCTTCTGCACACGACAAAATGAAAATATTGCAGGCTCAGTTTGATTAAGCCTGTTCATGGACAGTAATGGAAATGCAAATTACCGCCCACGCCGCCTATCCCCGTGTTGAGCGCAACTCAATATTTAAACCAATAAACGGTACAACTTTCATCCATCCCAAACGATGAAATGCATACGGCGATGAACATGGAACTTTGAATATGGTATTTTCAGATGAATACTATTCCATGTTCAGCGGCGTATGGTCCCCATATAATAGGGAATGGATTTGCCCTAAACAAGGAAACAATGGGCGGAACTAAATGGAATGGAATTATAACAGTGAATCTGAGAATATAAAGCTTGCATATCACAGACAACGTCAAAAGCAAAATTTTATAAAAAGCAGGAAATATATCCTGGGGTAGTAGTTAGGGTTCCTAGCTTGTCTAGCGCACCCCCCTATTTTTAAAAATTAACTACCACACCCCACCCACTAGCCCCCCCCCTCTTTTTTTAAAAAAAAATAAACTACCCCTATTTTTTTAAAAATTAACTACCCTTATTTTTAAAAAAATTAACTACCCCTATTTTTAAAAAAATTAACTACCCCTATTTTTAAAAAAATTAACCACCCCTCCAGCCCCGCTCCAAAAAAAATTCCCCAGCCCCTTAATAGTAACTACCCATCTCCCAGTACCCCCTCAAGAACCAGTAAAAAAGTGTAAAAATGTAAAAAGTGAAAAAAAAGTAAAAACTGTAAAGTGTAAAAAGTGAAAAAATGTAAAAAAAATAACTGTCTGATACATCTAATACAAGTTTAAATAAGTTTCAATAATAAGGAAACGATAGAACAAACC
Source organism: Corbicula japonica (assembly GCA_038501625.1). Lineage (NCBI taxonomy): Eukaryota > Metazoa > Mollusca > Bivalvia > Venerida > Cyrenidae > Corbicula > Corbicula japonica. Next base: position 1,699,929 of record JAZAYU010000104.1, read on the forward strand.
GTGGTTGTATTTTTTATCGTAGAAACAAAGGTAATGATACTCCCAGGTTCAACAATGAATGGAGTATCGAAAATGTCGTGTTTCCTTGGGGCAGTGTGCAAAATTATTTCACATCCAGACAACATCTTTCCATTGACTGAAACTCCAACGCCGACCGGTCCGGTTTGCCTTTTACTTGATAAGCCGATTCCCAAAATTTGACACCTATGAATGACGCAATACCCAACGTCAGCATCACGACATCCATTTCCAAGTGAAAATATTTCATTTTCCAAGACGCTCCCTTTACTTTCTGCAAATATTGTAAAAACTGTCTTGTCGTTCAGTTTCTCAATATCGGAGTGCATTAAGCGGTTGTTGTTTATCATTTCTTTAAATTTGTCTTGTAGTTCTGTATATTTGCTTCTACTATCATGTACGTTTTGCTGAAACTCGGAAATTCTCCGTTCTATATCTGAGATAGGTTTTAATCTAATGTGGAATTCTCTAACGTTCCTTGTTAAAGTAGAAATGGACTCCTCAAAATCGTTATTTCGTTGTTGTGATTTGATTCCAAAGATGCTCATTTTTATAATAATTATTTAAGTAAAAATCAAAACCCCCGCTGTCCGACTTTCTATAAATTTCTAAAGCAATAGACGGAGGGGAGTTTTGAATAGATTAAATCGATTATTGGAAATTGTTAACCATATATACTGGGCACTCGATTCAGTCGGGTTATTATGCGCGCGCGCCTAGTATGTTTACATGTTACCTAGGAGGTTGTCATAACATGTTCATTAGTTACTGTAAACATAGAGCAGACTGGTGCGGTCTTTCTTTTCAAATTAACTGTGGTGAGAAGACGTCTGTGCTTTTTCATGCTTTTTATTAGGAAATAGGCACCTAAAATTAATATGTAAGTACATATTTTATATATTGTTTCATATATTCTAATATAGTTTATCTTTTGAAACATTGTGTAACATTTTAAAGCAATTATACATTATATATGTGAGTGTAATACCGTATCTTTCTATTTAGTTTGTTGGATTGTATTTTAATTTGTGGATATAATATTTGAATATGATTTTGACTTATATGTATGGTTAGATATAATACTATATTGGTTTATTAATAACCGAGTACATTAACTTAAATCTGGGTTATCGTATGTGGGGAAAATATTACACATAGCAAGATAAACTAGACAATATCTATGTTTACACCGTTAAGAAAAATAACGGTGTTACAGTATATTAATACCTGGAAGTTAGGGCATTATTTCAGTGGTATAATTTGTATGACCACCGTTATTTTTCTTAACGGTGTCACAGTATATTAATTTACTAGCACTTAAACATTATTTTCAGGGACAACACACAAGCAGCGAAACTCCTTGTGGACTTACAAACACTCAACGACTATCTACTTACAACATATCCAGAAGATGAAATGATAAACCAATGGAATGAAACCTTTTTACAAGTGCATGACGGAATATTAATCAAAGCAGCCAATTCAACGGCAAAACAACAAAATACCCAAAAAATCCAACAAAACAAACAGACAAAGAAGGATCGCATTAAACAACGTCTCCAAACAGCATTTACAAACGATAGATACTATGAAAAAGAAGTGACAATCGACACCACAAGTCAAGAGACAATCTTACAAAATCTTAAAGACTTAGACAAATTAGAAAGTAGCAACAATAGAAAAGCAATTTTGATAGCAGCACAACAAGGACATCTTCTCCAGTTCATTAAAACCAAAATTCCCAAATCACAAAAAATACATGAATATTTACTAGAGCACAGCATTACTTACAGTCCACAAAAATGCAGGGCACTTGTTATTTTGTTTAAATTAGTTTCAGAATTTACAACTCTATCTCAATGTGATCTTCCTGTTAGTTTTCTTGTACAAAACTGTAAAATAATAAAAGAAATTTGTAAAGATTTAAAATGGTAAAAATTAAACTTTAAAATGTACATTTGTGTTTTTATTTTATATCTACTGTGGTTTTATTAAAAAATCTAAAACTCAGTAATCTGTAATTCTTGTTCATAAAAACTACCTTTAATTTCTTCGCCTTTTAAATCATTTATTTTATAAGTAACAGGATTTGTTTTTAAAACTTCTTCAATTACAAATATTTCTCTAGTCCAACGAGTGGTATAACCTTTTTCAAATTTACCTTTCTTTTTTGCTATTCTTACTCTATCTCCAACTTTGAATTTAGGTTTTTTAATTTTCTCTTCTTTTTCCGGATATAAATTTTCATACACTATTAATTTATTTTCTAATTTACTTGCTTCAACAGGGGTCATTTTAATAGAAGAATGAACTGTATTGTTATAATCTTTAACTAAATTATCTAATATATCATAATATTTAGTAGTTTCATGAGCAGTAAAATATTTAAACATATTTTGTTTCATTGTTCCTATCCAGCGTTCCACTACACTAGATTTTTCTTCATTTTCAGTTGAATATAATTCTATATTATTATCTTTAAACAATTCTTTTACTTGTCGATTGTAAAATTCAGAACCTTTATCTGACCAAATATACATTGGTTTTCTTTCTTCAAATAATGTTTTAAATGCTTCGCTTACTGTTACTCCTGTTTTATTTTTTAAAGGAATTAACCACCCGTATTTACTAAAGACATCTATAACTGCCAATAAATATTTAAAGTGTTTATTTTGTTTCGAATATTGTTGCATATCTACCAAATCAACTGCCCATGTTTGGTCTATTGAATCAACATAAACACGTCTTTTAGGAAATGTTTTTATAACTCTATGATGTAATTCATCCGCTAATTTATTTGTTAGTCCACCTATAAATCTATTTTTGATAGATCCACATTCAGAACATTTAGCTTTTAACATCTGTCTATTATTAGTTGTTGTTACTTGTTTGACTGATTCATTTTCAGTATGCTTTTTACAACGTAAACAATATATTTTTGGATGCTCCATTTTTAAGATAATAAAATTGTTTTTCTTAAAAAATGAATGAAGGACAAGTTTGTACTGCTTGTAAGGAATACAAATTATTAAGTGATTATTATAAAGCAAAGGATAAACCAATGGGTGTTCAATGTCAATGTAAACAATGTAGAAAAATAGTAAAAGAAAAACATTATCAAAAAAACAAAGAAAAATATAAACAATCTTATCAAGAATTTATACTGAGAAATCCCAATTATCGACATGAATATTACTTAGAAAAAAAATATACTTAATTAAAAGTATGTCTATTAAAAATGGACCCCCAAAAATCCAAATCATTTAAAGATCTTATTACTGAAACTATTATTGATGATATAGAAGAAACTGATATAACTAAATATATAAACTTATTAAAAGATAAAATAGTTATCAATCAAATTCCTTTGAAAATAAAAATAATAATAACAAGTGAATTTTCAACTCCTATGGCATTTGATATAATAGAAAGTCATTACTCTCATCCTGTTCAAGTTATTCTAACAGAAAACAATATACCAACATTCTATAAAACTTTAATAGATAAATTTGAAACTTGGATAGATGAATTTCAAGAAAGAGGATCTGGTTTTGTTTTTAAAAATATTAAAAGTGTAAAAGTAAAACAATATAAATATGATTATCAGAAAGCTTCATCTTATATTCCTCTTCAATTTAAATCAATTAATATTATCAATGTTCAAAATAAAAATGATAACAAATGTTTCATATGGTCTATATTAGCAAAGTTATATCCTGCTAATAGAGACAAACAAAGAGTATCTAAATATGAAGCATATGAAGATAAAATTAACATGGAAGGAATTGAATATCCTGTATCAATAAAAGATATTTCAAAAGTAGAGAAACAAAATAATTTAAGTATAAATGTATTTGCGTTAGAGGATCAAACAAATAAAGAATCTTTATATCCGGTTTATGTTTCAAACGTAGAAAGTGAAAATGTAGTTGATCTCTTATACATTGAAAGTGATGAAAATACCCATTATTGTTTAATTAAAGATTTAGACAGTTTCAGGTATGATAAAAATAATCATAAACAATTTACATGTAGAAATTGTTTACAAGGATTTCAAAAAGAAGAAACACTAATTAAACATAAAGAATTATGTTATAATAATGAACATTGTAAAGTCATAATGCCTAAACCAGGAAAAAATATTCTTAAATTTAAAAATTATCATTTTAAAAATAAATTACCATTTGTTATCTATTCTGATTTCGAATCAAATAATATTCCGTTATCTACAACTCAACCAAATCCGGATAAATCATATACAAACTCAATCAGCAAACAAAAAATTAATAGTTATGGTATATATGTTCATTCGGATTATCCAAAAATATATAAACCACAATACTTTTCTTACGTTGGTGATGATGCAGCAGAAAAATATGTAGAAAAAGTAATAAAGATATTTAATAAAATAAATTATGAGATCCGTCTCAATGAACAGAAAAAACCAATATTAAATGAGGATGAAGAAGACGAATTTCAAAAAGCAACTGAATGTTATATTTGTGAAAAAGGATTTGAAGAAAATAAAAAAGTAAGAGAACATAATCATCTTTCAGGTAAATATAGAGGAGCCGCTTGTTATTCTTGTAATTCTAAAGAAGGAAAGAAATCAAAAATAATACCTGTGTTCTTTCATAATGGATCAAATTATGATTTCCACTTTTTAATTGAAGAATTGATGAAATATGAAGATAAACATAATAAAGTAAAACTTCTTTCTAAAAACTCAGAAAATTATATTTCTATAGATTATGGAACCTATTATAAAAAATTAAGATTCCTAGATTCATATAGATTTATGTTAAAAGGCTTATCAGATATTGCTAAATCAATGGATGAGTTTCCTATTTTAGAAAAAGAGTTTGATGGAAATATTTCTCTACTAAAACAAAAAGGATTCTATCCATATGAATATGTAGATTCTATTAAAAAATTAAAAGAAGAGAAATTGCCAAATATTAAAGAATTTTATTCCACATTAACCCAAAAAACAATTACAGATAAAGAGTATGAACATGCGCAGAGAGTCTGGAAACATTATAATTGTAAAAATTTATTAGACTATCATAATTTATATCTTAAAACAGATGTTCTTATCTTAGCAGATGCGTTTGAAAAATTTAGAAAATTCTTTTTAAAATATCATGAAATAGATCCTTGTTATTGTTACTCTGCTCCTGGTTTAACATGGCAATGTGGATTAAAATATACAGGAATTGAATTAGAATTATTAACCGATGTTGATATGTTACAAATGTTCGAGAAAGGTATTAGAGGTGGTTTCTCCGGTGTTCTAGGGTCAAGACATGTCAAAGCATTTAATAAATATACTCCTAACTATCATGATAATGTAAATAGAATATTAGATAAAAATGAAATGAAAAAATGTTTAGAAATATTGAAGAATGGAGGAAACTTAAATGATTTCTTAATGGAAAAATATTTACTATATCTTGATGCAAACAATTTATATGGTTGGGCTATGTCACAGCAATTAAGTTTTAAAGGTTTCAAATGGGAAGAAAATCCTGATTATTATAAAAATATTCCAAAAGGAAGAGGATGTTTAATTGAATGTGACTTAAAGTATACAGACGAATGTAAAAAGAAAACATATAAATATCCTTTAGCACCGGAAAAGATGAAAATAAATAAAGAAGAATTATCTGATTATCAATTAAATTTATTAGGAGATAAACCATTAGGTAAAGAAGAAAAGTTATTTCTAACATTATATGATAAAAAGAAATATATTGTTCATCATTCAATATTAAAAGAATATATAAAGTTAGGATTGGAAGTTCCTAAAGTTCATAGAACAATATCTTTTGAAGAATCGGATTGGCTAGCAAAGTATATTAACTTTAACACTGAGCAAAGAACAAAAGCAAAATCTGATTTTGAAAAAGATCTTTGGAAACTGATGAACAACAGTTTCTATGGAAAGACATTAGAAAATATCAGAGGAAGAAGTGAGATTATATTATCTGTTGATAGGAAAGAAGTAAAGAAATATATAAACAAACCAAATTTTAAAGACTCAATAATATTTAATGATAACTTTGTTGCAATCGTAAATAATGTTACTTCTGTTAAATTCGATAAACCTATTTATCTAGGACAAGCCATATTAGATTACTCGAAACAATTAATGTATGAATTTTATTATAAAGTTGTAAACAAATTATGGGAAAAGAACGAAGTAGTTGCTTCCGATACCGATAGTATATTTTTAAGTATTAAAACTAAAGATATTTACGAAGATATGAAAGAAATAATAGATGAATTAGATACCTCGGAATATCCTAAAGATCACCCTTTATATTCAGAAAAAAATAAAAAAGTTATTGGCAAATTTAAAGATGAATTAAATGGAAAAATTATGAATGAAATAGTTTTTTAAGAAGTAAAGCATATTCTTTTACGTTAACAGATTTAAGTAATCAAAAAGTAGAAGAAGAAAAAAAATTAAAAGGAATTGGAAAAACTACGATAAAGAAAGATATTAAATTCGATGATTATAAAGATTGTCTACTTAATAATAAAACTAAAATGAATAAAATGTATACATTAAACTCTGATAAACATGAACTGTATATTAACGAAATAAATAAAATAAGTATGTCTCCTTTTGATGATAAAAGATATATTTTAGATAATGGAATAGATACTCGGCCTTTTGGTATTTAATCTTTTTTTTTGTCTATATCAACTTCCATGCAACAAATCCGGTTAATGCCATACCACCAACAATAAATGCAATCTCTCTATTCTTCTGGTCTTCTGATGGAGTATAAAAATCACTTAACTTAGGTTTAGGTGGTAAATCTTCTATTTGTTTTCCTGTAATATAATAATAACTTTTCATAGCTTCGTCAACATCTTCAAATGTTTCCTCTGCATGATGTTCCTTTTTCAGTTGCTCATTAATAAAATCTAATCTTTGTGCTCTTTGTTTATTCCATTCAGCTGTTTCTGTTTCTAATTTTTCTAAAGCTTTATCATGTCTTTCTCTTTCTTCATCACTATTACTACCCATCTTCGAAAATAAAAAATTACTACCTGAAAAAGCTAAAGCGTTTGTTATTGCTCCACCTATCATCATTGCTATTGCACTCGCCATTTTTTTAGACAGAAATAAAATAAAATATGTAGTCAAATTATTGGTGGAAATGCTCGCTCCGCTCACTTATTTCATAATATCAGCAGGGATTATACCTTGTTTAACTAACATATCTTTAGTTGCCATTGCAAGTAATATATCAACGGATAACATTGCAACATCCCCCATACTGAAATCTACTTTCGGTGCAGGTTTTCTAAATATTTTTCTACCTAGTTCTGAATACCCTATCGTTAATACAGTTTCAACACCTGCATGGTATAACATATTTACAATTTGTTTTCCGTCTATTTGTGTTGCCATTTTTATACTTTAAATTTAATTAAATTCAAATGGGTCAATTTCTTTCTTTTCAAACTTTGTGCTTCTTTGTATCATAGGTGCAACTTGTTTATCTTGTTTAGACTTATACATATATATTCCCAATCCAACAACCCCGATAAGACATAAAGGTAAATAATTTTTGTAGATATTTACACGTTGAACTTCTTTAACTTCTTTAATATCATTAACTTCATGGTCATCTTTTGTTATAGATTGTTCACTTTGTTCTCTCAATTGTATGTTTTCTTTCTTCATTGCTTCCATTTCTTTTCTTTTTAATTCAGCTTTCATTTTCTTTGCTTCTGCACCTTTTTTACCTGCTAATACTCTTTTGGGGTTTTTCGTTTTTTCTATGGTAATATTTTCACTCATCTTTTTCTATAGTGATATTTTCACTTTTTTCAGCATTAAAATTAATACGGAATCGACCCTACGATTTCGACGCGCGAAGCGCGTCGAAATCGTGTCGATTCCGATTACGGTATTGCGCATGTCTAACGGTCTATACCAAGCGGGTTTGAAACCGCGTCTTCCGGTTTGCAAAATCTGACTATGGGGCGCGTCACGGGAAAAAGTACATTCGGACCGTTGACGAAAATAGAACCGAAGGTACCTTTCCCGTGGCGCGCCCCAATATCACTTTCATCATTGCAAAGTAAGGCTTTTTCTGATTGGACAATATGACTTGGATCCAGATTGCTTGCTTCTGGATTTAAAAACTGAAAAGCCGCCATTTTGTTTCTCGATTCACATTTTCAGAAGTTCTGATTCCATATGTTAGATAACAATTAAGATTGAACTCGCCCTAAAAATCAGGTAAATAAGTTTCTACATTGATTAAAACCTAATATTGTCACATAGTTAGAGTCTAACTGTAGACTTCACAGTACTGTAGTGATGAGCATTACGGTAGTTGTTCGAAATTTGGTAAATTGCAGTGACACCGGTTTCCACGACATTCTAAACATTGGAATTTTACTACGTTTTTATTTATTTTTTTACTGATATCATCAACAAGAACAGTAAGTTTAACATTGCAGATTAGATGGTAATATCGATTGCTTTCGTTTTAATTTGGTGTGGGAAAGTGATAAGGTATTACGTTGAAATTAACTCTGGACAGAACTGGTCAAATGAAATCTGACCACAATTTTTGAAGATACAAGTGTTTTCATGATCAGGACTTGAACCCAAAGTTTGCAGATTAAGCATAAAGCTACTCTGCTAATATAAGTTGTTTGAGGCATGGTAAAGCTGTGTTTACCAAATGCTATCTGAATAATGCTTCATTAACAACAAATAGAAATTTTTAGAGCTGCCTTTCCAAAAAAAAATGAGGCATATTCTAGAATTATTTAAATAAGAAGCAGGGCGAAGCCGTGTTAACCACTTATTATTTATTTCAGATTTTAGGAATAACTGCTCAGCAGAGGTGTAGAAATTTTGTTTTACCCACTTTAAATAGGAAGCACGGCGAAGCCGTGTTTACCACTAATTGTTTATTTCAGATTTTAGGAATAATTGCTCTGTCAGAGGTGTAGAAATTTTCTTTGACCCAATTGCCTTACAGGTTGAGTGAATGAGCAAGTGACAGAAAGTACACTTGCTCTTACATTTTAAATAAAATACTCTCTGTAAAGCTTTGTTTACCAATTTATGCTATCTGAATAATGCTTCATTTACAACAAATAAAAATTATTAGAGCTACATTTCATTAAAAAAATGAGGCATAGTGTTGAATGATTTAAATAGGAATCACGGGAAGACGAGTTTACCACTAATTATTTATTTCAGATTTTTACCGGACAGGTCGGACAGTCCGGCGACTTTAAAGAAGTCTGTCACTAAGAAAAATAAATTAAGTCATTGGAATGTATATGCATGTATAGGCAAATAATATCATTTATAAATTTTGTTTTTTGTAATTTGTATTTCAGTTTGAAGTATACATATAAAAGATGCCTGAAAAATCTGGTTCAAATAGCATGAAACTGGAATAGGAGAAAAATAAGACTACTGGATAGGTAATTTTTTTTAATTTACCTGTAATAAACTGTACAAACACTGAAACAGCACAGAATCTGCCCTTCCCTTACATGCCTTTGCATGGCTGGACAAACCCACTAGCCCGACGCCTTGGACAAGCTGAAAATTGTATCGGACAATCTCAAAATATCTGATTGCTTGTCTGTGGGCAAGCTCAATTTTTTTAGTGTAGACTAGTTTAAACGTTAATTTGATATGCGCCATTCTCTTTTATGCATATCGTATTACAACAGCAATTAGTTTATTACAAAATAACATGTTTTGAGATCTATTTTAACATTATCAAGCCCCCCATGTAATGGTTTCTCTTGAATTTCCTGTTTCTTTCTTTACTGTTAATACTGACTGAATTTGCTTATTTGGGCAAAAGTGGGACTACATTGTAGCTGAAATGTTTACCCAGCTAGTTTTAGACTACATTTCAGTTACTAAAAAATCTTAATTTGTCCAGCCCTGCTACGGTGTACCATAATCTCTGGCATATTCACACAAAATCACCCGAACATGCCAAATTTTTGGAAGACACAGAATCAAACGCCACAAAGTTTCTCTGCAGACCATGTTGTAAATACATTATGGGTCCCTTTGGTCACTTATTTAATCCTTTATTTAGTGGATAAATCTCATAATCTTGTTCACGTTTTTTAGAAAGAAAACAATGCTGTTTTAGTTTTCACAGTCAATAACTTAACATGCTTCATGGACACACCTTTTTAGCACAAATGGTCAGCCCATGTAAATCCAGATCAGATGGCATATATGTAGATTCAGATCAGCTGGCACATCTTTATGAGGTCTTTAAAATGTGATAACACTCTGGAATTAAAGCTGGCATGAAATGTTCCATCATTTCCATCTTCCTTTTATGTGATTTTAATAAAAAGACCTTACATGTAATAAATAAATTATGGCAACAGTATGAATTGTTCACTGTTAACTGCAACAGCAATTTATGTACATCTTCATAAGCCACAAAAGGTACTGTATAACTGAATTACTAGTTATCAGCAAAGATTTAAAATCAAACTTTTTTTTTTCAGAGATGTGTATCACCAAGATTATGAAGCCTATAGATACTTATGCAGAATTGGTAGACAGCTACGGCACAGAATATGAACATTAACATAGTAAACAGATAAAAGGTTTGCATAAATTTTCTTTATTTTCATTTATTAAAGCTGCATGAATGTATAATAGCAGGGTTGGCCTATTGACTGGTCAATTGAGTATTGAGCGGGCCGGTGGTCAATAGTGGTCATAACTGGTCAATGCTGGTCATTACTGGTCAATTTTGTTCACAACAAAACTGTCCAAAGTGTTCTTTAAATCATTCAAAATCCTTTAGGCCCTTACAATAGCCCCTGTATTGGTCTAAGTGGTACTTCATTTATGGTTTATTATTGGATAAGCTTTAAATAAACACAACTTCTTAATTGGTATGTGCCTATGTTCAATAAGCAAAAGAAATGTATGTCTTAATATTTTAAATCAATTTTAACTGTCGACAAATGAATTTATAAAAGCCTTAAGATATAAAATTATTTTTGAAGATAAATTAATTTGCGGTTGATTTTAATATTTCAGGAAAACAGCTTCACATGAAATGCTGTGGGAATACCAGGTTAACTGTTCTAGACAGTAGAGGAAAGAGAAGGAGAGCTATCTGATCCAGTTATTACGAATTTCAGTGTTCCACAGGGATCCATATTAGGACCAAAATACTTTACGATGTATACCAAGCAAGTCGAAAACATGACTATCACAGTTGGTGAGACATCTATTTTAGCTTCAAATGACAGCATCAGAAATCTTGGGGCTCACTTCACACCACAAATGGACATGGAGAAACATGTCAACACTGTCTGTAGATCTGCCTACCACCAGCTGAGAATCATCGGATGCATACGGAATTACATTACAACTGATGCTACAAAAACATTAGTTAATTGTCTAGTAACATCAAAGCTTAACTATTGTAATTCATTGCTCTTCGGTATTCCAAAACTGACAATGAATAAACTACAATTGGTTCAGAATACAGCTGCCAGAATCTTGACAAAAACTCCTCGTCATGACCTTAAAACACCAGTGTTCAAGGAACTTCATTGGCTACCAATATGTCAACGGATCGATTACAAGGTCCTACTATACACTTACAAGGCTCTCCATGGACAGTGCCCACAGTACATTATTGACTTATTGTGTGTGTACCGACCAGCTAGAGACCATTGTTCTAGCAGTTCTTTAACACTTTTAGTACCACATACCAGAACTGTGACTTTCGGAAACAGTAGCTTTAGCCATGCTGCACCAAGGTTATGGAATGCACTGCCAGAGTTAGTTAGAACTGCACAGACACTTGACACTTTCAAAAGACAGCTAAAACACACCCTTTCCGCTCATACTATGTATAATGTTGATTAACTGGATATATTAACAATCATAAGACATTGGGTTGATTTTGAACGGAGAGTGATGCTATAATGTGTTATCTACACATCAACGCACTTGTTTTTTTTTTTAACTTTCTACTATGTTTTTCATGCAAACTTTTTTATCCAAGTTTTATTTTTTTTTTATCTTTTATTTTAATTTTTTTCTCTATGTTTTATTTGCCCATGCTTAATTAATTCTTATTGTATTATATTGCTATATCTTGCTTGTTGTAAAGCACTTTTGAATATATGAAAAGAGTGCTATATTAATCTGGACTAATTTGAATGTTTCATTCTATTTAGATAATAAATTTCTCTACTGTCACTAAGTGCCTTTTAACTAAGAGTTTACAGGAAAACTGGTGCATTCAACATCTCAAAGGATTCTTCCAAACTTCACAGAATCATTCAGCTCACTAAGATGTAGTGTTTCATCTATTATGATTCAAATTTCTACATTATTTTATATTCAATACCATAACAAATAATTTGGTATTTAATATTGAAAATCAAATTATAACATGTTTAGTAGCAAAATGTTTCTTATTTTAAAAACAATATATATGTGATACTTAAAATGTTCACTTATGAAATTAGTATCAATTTCTTGTAAAAAATACTTATTTTGTAAATTGTTAACAAGAAATATTCTTATTACTCTTCATGATTTTTGACAGTAAGGTTAGTAATGTAAATTGAGAACCTGAAGCCAGACTTGTTGATTGATATCTGATTAAATATATTTTATTTCCTTTGAATTGTAAGGAACTATCACATGTTATCAATCTGACGCTTTTATCACATATTGTTTACATGTGCTTTAGGTCTTACTTTTCTTAATCGGTCAAAATCTCAATTGTTATGTTGTAAATGTCAATTTTTGAAAAAGGTATATAAACAGAATTTTCTAGGTAAACAACAACAAAAACTTTGTGAAGGAATTAGCTAAAACTTTGTGACTAAATTAAATAATACTTTGTGAAAATTTGTGAACTGTTAAAGGGACTTTATGAACTTTAAAATTAAAAAGGGAAATTAAGCTAAAATTCTTAAGACATTACTTTGTGAATAAAAAATTATTAGTTGTAAAATTGTTATTGTGGATTTATTTTATAAACCACAAATAAAAGCTTAGAAACCTTAAAAGACTTTGTGTAGAACAACCACTCTGTGTAAGACAACAATAAACCCGTGTAACACCAGCTGTTCAAATAAGCGCTCACCGCAGAAGAAGAGATTAACATCGCAAAAGTCGTTATACACCAAAAGCTCTTCATAATACATCTTACAACCTTGATCAGCTTTGTTTAAAAGTAAAACAACAAATGATGATTTGTTTCTTTATTTTACTGTTAAACATTCGATACACATCTCTTGAAATTCGTCGATTCCGAGAGAGGCAGTGCCTTAGTTCATATTATGTTTTGTTGTTGTTAGCAAAGCAGTAAAAGGAGCAAGATACATTCCATATCTGTAATACAATTCACAACATGTGCTGGTCAAAGCATGATTGATAAATGGATCTTCTTCTAAATCTTGTATTAGTTTTGGTGGATTAACAACATTAAAATATTTTGATACACCCATGACATATAAATTAATGAAAGAGTTTCCCAATGTTTTAGTCATACTTGCTCCTAATCTAGCTTCATATCTGCAGTATAGTTTGTTTATTTGTTCTGGTGTCATTGTATCAATGTCCGACATTTGTAAGTCTTTACCAAGATATTGTTTACTTCCTCCACCGGCAACAATGGCTGATAACCTTTCACGTTTTGTTTCATTGTATTCATTATTTAAAGGGCCTGCTCCGCTTTGAGGGTACCGCTCGCTTTGATCTTTTTCTATTTCATTAAGTAGTTCTGTAGCATCCATTTTTAAATATTTATTTTTTACTTTTAAATATTTATTTTTTATTTTCAAATAATTAAATACCACATATCCAACTATTGATAAGACTGCAGTGTTCGATGCAATTGTTAATATTTCAAGAAGCATTGCTTTTTTATTAGTATATTTTAAGCATTTCTGAAGCATTACCAAAGCATTACTAAAGCATTACTGAAGCATTGCTTAAGCGAAACGCCCGACTTGCTCGCTCTAAGCGGCCCGCTTGCTCCGCTCGCTTAATCAACCACCCAATAATCAGTAGGTTGGTCAGTTTTCAAAATTAATTTACGATGCTTCTTTTTTTTTAGTTCTTCTTTTATTCTTTGTCGATCTTCCAATGTAGGAACAACATCGTTCTCTCTCAAACAATTTTCAAAACTATCTCTATCTTTAGTGTAAAACATGCATAACCATTTTGTTTGTTCTCTCAAATCTTTTAAAACTGAATTGTATCTTTGTGAAATAACCCATACTGATTGTTCCGCGTGTCTGCCTGAGAAAGCTAGTTCAGAGAGCATGTCTTTTTTCTTTGTTAATTCTTTTGTAGCACTGCAATCATCGATAATGTATAGGGTAGGGGAACCAGCAAACTTATTAAAGAACAACCTTAACAGTTCTTGTAATTTCTCTTCACCATTCATTAAAGGGTTTACGATTATAACATTCTTTGTTTTCGGTTTTCTAACGTCACCAATCCACTCACGATTTTTGTATGCCTTGTTCCATTGAATTGTTGGGCAAAGTATAACAATATGATTAAATACACCTCTATATTCTTTTTCTAATAAATCAAGGACAAATTCAGTTTTTCCACAACCAGTTTGACCACAAATAATTGCACAATGAGGATATTTAGGGAGTTCCATTTTCTATATTAGTAATTAACTTCTTTAAATCTACCATTTTTAAAATTAATTTGTGCATCTTGTATAACAAACAGATAAACATTTATTGCCTCATCTGCTTCTGCTTCTTTCGTTATTTGTATTGTGATACCTTCTGATGCATTTTCAATTCTTCTTCCCGAACCGTGTAGTGAGTTATCATCCGTTGAACGTAAATCTAGCCATAATGCATAATTGCTGGTCAGATATTTTTCTAATGTTGTATCAGCAAAATATAAATTTTTTGCAATCATATGTGTTTCTTTATTTCGTTTTGAATTCAAAGCAAAGAATTTATTTATCTCATCCCATTGTTGATATGCTTTCATTCCTTGACTGTATAGTTGATTTGGGACTCCTTCTATTGTCATTTCTACTTTTGTTATTTTAGGATTGTAATAAGTTTCAGTTGATGTTCTTTCCGGGTCTTCGAACAGCATTAGGATACCTTTCATACTTCTCGCAGGGACATTTAGATTAATATTCCAAAGCGTATCAGATTTGTTTTTAGTTATTTTCCTGTGTCTAAGTATTCTGTCATATAAAATAACCATTTTACCACTAATTTGCTGTCTTATTTGTCTTGCTAATTCAATATCAGAAACAGTATCAAATTCCAAACAAATATTTTTGATTAAATAACTTGAAGTAGTATCTGTTGATTTAATAACTTTGTTATAATCATTAAATGTAAGTTCATATTCAAGTCTATCTCCTATACCAGCTTGATAAAATGGCATATGCGTTTCTAATAATTCAAAATCAAGTGGGATGCAAAATCTATTTTTGTATGCATTTGCTATGGCACCATCTCCTTCGTTTGCAGACGCATCTTTAGCACCAACTCTGTGTTTCAACATGTTTGTTTTGCCGATGCCTTGGTATGCCATATTCACACGTTCTGTAGGAGTCCTCCATAAGTCGAGATAACAATGGTAAATATCACTATCATCGATTGACATCACTTCATTTCCTGATATCCTTATGGTTGTTTTCTTAACGATAGCTCTACCGAGGTTTTGATACACTGTTGCGTTTGCGTCTGTGCTTTTGATTTCAATTTCAAATGCTAATCTGACTGTTCCGGGAACAATAACATCATTACTACTTAGATTAGGAAATCTCACTAACAATTGTTGATTTTGATCAATAGTTGAAGGATTATTGGTTATTACAACACTCTGACGAATGCCTTTCGCACCGCGTGGTTCTCTTATTTTTCTGTAAGGATTTAATTTTTCTCCGTAAGCCGACATTTTTTAAAGATATTTTTTAACGAATCAAAATGGCTGAATATGAAAATCCTGCTTATGACAGAGATGATTATGATAAAGACGAAGCAGAAACATCTTTTACAGATGAAGAACAGTTTCAAAGAACATTGAACACTCAATATGAAGCATTAGATGCTCTCTCGGGGGTTGATAAGGAAAAAGAAACAAATTCTTTACGGAAAATGATGACGAAACGGTTTTATGAAAGAAATCAAGAAACTTTGAGACCGTTAATCAATTCCTTTTTAAAACGGGATAAACTCGGCAGACCGTTGTTTGGTGTATCAGATTTTGAAAAAGAGTACCTTCTATCATATTACAAAACAAACAAACCAGATGCAGTATTGCAATTTTATTCATTTGACACACTTCAGAGGAAATATGGTGTTGATTTTGTTAGAGAAGATTTAGGAGTAGATGATTTCCAATCTCGCGCTAGCCGGGTGTCCCAAGGTAGAAGGGAGTTAAATCAATTAATTGCGGTAAGAAACCAAATTGCAACAGAAGAAATTCCATTGCAAGACATATCTTCACCGCAAGAAATACGAGATTTAACGAACACAGTTGATGAAGTTGAAACTGCAGTTAAAACACTTGAAACATCATTTACTTCAGAAGGCTCACAAACAGATATAACAAAGAGAGAAATGGATGGTATTTTAAAAGCAATGACTACGGTTAAAGAAGAGCTTGCAAATGAATTGGCTAAATTGAATGAAACAAATATAGACTTGGGGAGAGAAAAAGATAAATTAGAACAAGCTAAAGCGGATAATGATGAATTTCAAATAGACAGAATAAGCAGTCGAATAAGAGATTTGGAATCTGAGAGAAGTGCAAGGCTGGAAGTAATTAATGTTAATAGAGATAAATTACGTAGTCAGGTAAATAGAATCAAGGAAACAATTAACAAGGTATTAAAAGAAGACACTACATTAGCCGAAAGAATTAGAACGTTATTTAGAGAACAAGGAATTACAATTGTTAGTGTTTTAACTGCTTTTGGAATGATTATTGGTGTTATTGTTGAGACTATTATTCCCACTAATGTTGGTGGTGGATCTGCAACACCTAAACCTCCTCCGAAAGAGGATGTAAAAGATTGGATAAAAAAACAATTATCAAATCTCGGTAAATTATTAGCTAAACTTGCAGGAAAAGCAGCAGAAGCATTGCCTGGTATTATTGGTGCTATTGTGTCTTGGTTGTTGTCTTCTGCCGGTAAAGTTGTCGGCTGGTTTGGCGAACATTTATGGGCATTGGTTGTTCTTGTTGCTGGACTGTTGTATGCTGCTGTAAGAGAGTATATTAGTAAATCTCATAGATAGTAAGCGCAACAATACCCATTACTATACTTCCTACAATTAATGCTTTTTTATTATCTTCATGTTGGATTGTGGTTTTCTTTTCTTGTTTAATTGGTTCCAGTGGGGGTTTATTTACAGGTTGAGCGGGCGAAGCGAGCGGTTCCCTTACTGGTAGAGATTTCTCTGTTTCGGGTAGAGATTTATTTGTTGGTGTTCCTTTTACTTCTACATTTTGTTTTGTAGGGACGGGTTGGTTATTCACACCATTATTCAAACCAAGCTCTTGATCATCAGTAGCTACTACAATCTCATTATTATAATCTTGAATTGTTCCAATTCTTAATTCCATATTACTTGGTGACATATATAATCCAATTCCATAAACATAGTCAACTTTACTTCGGGCATATTTTAATGTGTTTTGATACCTTGCAATTTGACTTGGTAAATCTACCGGACTATTGATGGCATCCTCAACGTTTGCAAGGAATTGTTTTTGAGCATCAAAAGCTGTTCCTGTTCCGAGTATATCTGTTCGCGTTTGAGATTGTGAACCGAGGATAGCCCAGCAGTAAGTCCTTATGGATTCGTTAATCCGTTCAACACCTGCTCTTGTAAAACCTTCTGACGTATCAAGAACAAATGTGGTCCATGCATCATTAACATCATCGGGTTGTTGAATATAGTCAATGTGGATTTTCTTAGGTGGTAAATATTCGCATGATGAAATACCACAGCGTCTACCACCCGAAACCTCAGGTCCAAATGTCATTTTTGATAAGTCTAAATCAGTTGCTGTACTACTAGCAATGTGTTGGGATGAATAATCATGTCTAAAATCCGTTCGTTTCCAAGCAGTATGACTTGTTGTGTAAACAACTCCAAGACCATAACCATGTTTCCAGTCTGCATTAGGGTCTACATTAAACTCTTTACATATACGTTCATAGGCTCCACGGTCATAGTTGTTATCGAAGGCATTCCAGCTTTTATCTTGTGGCGGGGAAATGCTTAATTCAAATAGTATTCGTCTTGTTTGGTAGTAAATATGAAACAAGAATAGAGAACCGGTCAACCCGCCCGCTTTTAAATGATTGTTAACATCTATACCACAACCTGTAGTGGCACACCATATTGCAAAGTTCAGTTGGTTTTGCCAGAATTGTAACCAGTCTGTATTCCAACGTTGTACTATTGCTTCCGAGGATACATGCGGTAATTTATATTTTTCAAATATGTTCGGGAAATCTACGTTGAAACTTTTTTTATCCGATGAAATAACAATGGATTGTTTAATGATATCAATTGATTTTTTACTAAATGAACTTCCCGAAGGGTACTTGACGTCCTTATTGTATTTGAATTCTTTCTGTACTGTCATTTTTATTTATTAAAAATGTATCATACAATTTCTAATATTGATAATACAATAAACTTACAAAAATATATAGATAACAAATGTGGTAATAAGAGAATTGGATTGAAAAGTTTTACTTATACAATAGGTTGGTATAATTTGGTTGGTGAATATATCCAAAAGATTGGCGAAAGTCCTCATAGAATTGCAGATGGTTATTATGGTTTCCAACAAATAGAAGATATATTTCAAAGTAATAATATTACATTATCTGTAAATGAAACAAATGGTATTGCTTCTTTAATTACTTCTAGTGAATTAAAGATGAGTAAAGGTTTAAGAGATATATTAGGGTTTGAAAATAAGAAAAAATTTGATGTTAATGAAACGCACTATGGTAAAAGAACAATAGATTTTGCACCTTATAAACAACTATACGTTCATCTTGAGCAGATAAATAGCGCTTACAATTTCTTTGATGGCGCTCCTAGTAATATTCTTAGTGTTGTTCCCGTTGAGAATAAATCGTTTGGTGATATTGTTCATACACAATTTGGTAATCCGGAATACAAACAATTGACACATGGTGATATTTCAGAATTAAGTATAAGCGTTTGCGATGAGAACGGGCAGAAAATAAACAACAATGGTTTACCAATTAATTGTGTGTTAGAAATTATTTGACTTAAAAAATATATATAAAAATGAAACAACCTACAGCGCCGAATTTATATCCAGAATTGCCCAGTGAAGACGGACAAAATTATAGATTACAGAAAATATCAGAGATTGAGAAAACATTAATTGATGAGAGAGATGCTCGCAAAGCATTATATAAGAAATATAAACGTGGAATTAATATTACTGATGGTGTTGATACTTTTCTAATGTCAGCATCTGTTATTTTAGCAAGTGTTGGTTTAGCTGTTCCTTTTTTCTTACCATTGGAAATTGCTGCTGCTGCATGTGGAGGTTTAGGAATTTGTTTTAATTTTGTTAGACGTAAATTACATGCAAAAACACAAAAACATTATGAGATTAAAACTATTGCCGATAGTAAGTTGAATAGTATAAAAGACTTGATTTCTAAGGCTTTGACAGATGGTCAGATATCTGAAAATGAATTTAAACTTGTATTAGATGAATTAGATAAATATAACAATCTGAAAAAAAATTTACATTCAAAGCAAACGGGATTGAGTGAGACAGAAAGAAAAAAACTTATTGAGGAAGGTAAGGCCCAGGCTTTAAGTGAGATTAAAAAAAAAAAGGAAAATGTTTGATTTTATTCAATAAAATTACTATAGTAAATGACCCACCACCAAAATATAAAAGTTAATATTTTTTATACTTTTTTCACTTTTTACGTTTTTTACTGGTTCTTGAGGGGGTACTGGGAGATGGGTAGTTAATTTTTTAAAATAGGGGGGGGGGGGGGGCTGGAGGGGTAGTTAATTTTTTTAAAAATAGGGGTAGTTAATTTTTTAAAATAGGGGGGGGGGGGGGCTAGTGGGTGGGGTGTGGTAGTTAATTTTTAAAAATAGGGGGTGCGCTAGACAAGCTAGGAACCCTCACTACTTGGGGTGATTGAACTGATTGAACAATATTCAAAACTATATTGGCTGGGATATTGAAACCACCCATCTGTAAACTGGCCGAAATATTAAAACAAAGGTTATTTTAGAAATACTACATTGTATTCACATAGTACATAAGAAGAACAATTGTATTTATCTAAAGATGTACTAATGTTTGCAAGTTCAGTTAAGTCTTATTCATGTTCTAATTACCAAGCACATACTAACACAAAAGAATAACCGTGCATTGTTAGTGTCCCCTTAATGCGACTATAACACAGCAAGAACTGATAATAATTTTAAATCATGACACTCTAAGTAAACACAAATTCCAAATTTACGATGTGTATTTAACATTTATACGTGTAACTTAAGCAGCACTATATCGAAATTCGGTATAAGTTTCGATTATATGCGTACTGTACTAACATCGTAGTGGCGGAGTAAACCACGAATTTTGTCAAAACTGTTTTTGTTTTTGTAGTATCGTATTTATCTGTTCAGCGTGTTGAATTGTGTCTGAGCAGAAACATGATAAGCAGCTACCGCTGTATAATATAACTTGTTTGTTCCTAATAAATTACGATTGAATACTAAAGTAAGAAATTCAAGCACACACAACACATTCCCGACACCAGTTAAATTTTATTAGATGCTTAAACAAGGTTGATACATTTACAGCTATATCTTAAGTACACTAGTCTGCGTACTACATGTGTGGTCGTCTTATTAATATATTTTGCTTATATAATCAAACCGGTATTGGATGTAAAAAATGAAAAAAAATATAATTGCGTCAGTTTATCCAATTACGTTCATTTTTAAGTAAGTAAATACGCCAGGAATTACACACTTTTTGTCCGTTATTTATATTAACTGCATATGTTAAATATACAGCCTCAAATCTGAATACTATACATAGATTTTCCAAAAGCTAAAACACAATTTTAACAATTTATATTTTTGGGTGTATTTCACACAATTATTCTTACCTATATATGCACGAAATAATGACATGTCTTCGTAACAAAACGGCTCGCAGTTTGACACCGTCAGCCATAGTGACTATTTGAGAATAGTTTGAGCTATTCTCGTGTTCATATAAATACATTCAAATTAAATTAATCACAAAGGGGAAACCACTGAAACTACTTCTGAATTTGATAGTCGTAAAAATAAAATGAAAGTGGGCAGTGACGGAGGGCCGGGGAACAGGATTAAATATAAGCGAACATCACAATATAAGCGCATAAAAGCGTCACAAATTCATCGAGATTCTACAGTATTCCAATATAATAGCAAAATAAACTTTAAATCAAGGGCACTGTATAACATGTGATTGTTGCTGCATAAACCTTTTTATCCCTTAAGTACAATATTCTTAAACTTATAAACCTTGTATTGTATACTTTGCACTAATTATCTGTTTCAGAAAATGGCTGGCAACATCCAGCTTCTCCAAGATACACCTGCCATTACAACAAATTCCAGCTGGCACAAATCGAGGCATCTCCTCGACACAGATACTAGATACGAAGTTGTTGAAAGCGATTTTCCTAGAGCACAATCATTTTGGTTCTGGCAGTATGTTCAACAGTTAGTAAGTGCAATATTATTATGACCAGAATGGATGTTATCACATTTTAAGCAAATGTAAGTTAGAAATTAAAATAATTGACAATTGGTAGACTTTAGCAAAAATGTGGGTTTTAGTCATATATTAAGCTAACTTAGCCTTTAAAAGTACCACATTGATAAACATGTAGCCTACATTATCGTAATATAAGCTCAAAAACTTGTTCTGTTCCAGAAAAGGGCTTGCTTCATCCAACTTCTGCAAAATACGCCTGAAATTACACGAACTTCCAGGTTCCACGAATCCAGACGTCTCATTATCACAGATCCTCGATACAATGTATTTGAAACAGATCTTCATCGGCAATTACTCTTCAGTCAGTATGTTGAACAACTGGTACGTAAAATAGCGTGACTCAAGTGACGCAAGTGCCGGATTGCAGAGTTACTTGAAATGAATCATTTCACTTAATAATATATATAATAGGCACTTAACCAATAAACATAGAACACATTTGCAAGTTATAAATTAAGTTTCACCAAAGAGCTATATTTTGGTCTATTTTTTTAATATTTGATGAGCTTTTTTACAGATTGTTCTTATGAAATTAAAAATGAAAAGTTTAAAAAAACGAACACGTCAAATATTATACACGATACTATTTAAAAAGTTAGTTTTGGAAGCTCTGTTTAAATACAAATAAGAGGCATTGATACTTATTGTGCACTCCTTGATGCTGCTGTTTTTTTATTCTGTGAAAAAGACTTATTACAATATGATATTATTACTGGCTTTAATAATAACAACTAGAACGGGATTTTTGTTAAGTGAGTGCGTGTACATTGTAGCAAGTTAGGGGTCACTTCTCTCCTCAACCCATCCAACTTTAACACTTTTGAGATTTTTAACTTGACTAACACGATAAACTACTAAACATAGAATATTTTTTGTAAAAGTCAGTAAATCGTTCTTTTTTCATTGGAGAACTGCGAACGCCGCCGGCGAGTTTATTTTTAAAAAGGATAACTATTCTTAAAATTCACCCGCCCATTTTCTTTCCATGCATACCCACAGGCTACCGGAGTGTCACCTGCTGGTATCAAACATCAATACAGAGGATATGATGTAACAACCTTATTTTTATTAAGGACAGTTGTATTTTATTTCTTTGCATGCTCATATTTTCAGATTTTCAATATTTGTTTCCAATAAAAATCTAATTTCAAAGTTTAACTACACAACTCTCTCCGCATTGATCTTTTGCTAACCCTGTCATCGATACCGGGTAGTGGCCTGCTCCCGTGGCCTTCACCGCTTGGTCCGCCCCTGGATGAATTAACCAGCTCGTAAAATGTGCATTCTATTGGCAGAAATGGAAAATACTGATTTTGAGAAATACTAAACAATATTTGAACTCTCCTTTAGTTGACCTGACATCAAAATCCCGAAAAATGTTTGTTTTTAATCCACATATAGGTTTTTAAATGTTTGAATATAGGCCCATTAATTGTTAAATTGTGACCCCACTTCTTCCATCGTAATCCGCCAATACATAGATCACGAGTCTTAAAAGTCCATCGTGTGAGACCTTTAGACCTTCTGGCTTTCTCTTGTACGATATTTCGTATGGTTCTAAAAGGCGGAAAATAGGGATCGCATTTATCAAAACTGAGACAACGTAATAAATAATGCGTATGTCAAATTAAACTAAAAATACTGTTTGAAGAACTCATACTTAATTCTCCACCAGTGAGTTCGCAGACACATATTAGAACCAATTATTCGAATGTCCAAATACATATTCAAATGCCAATATTCGCTATTCGTTGCTATCTATAATATGGATGAATATGGTGTTTCTTCATAAAATGCTTATTTCAGTTTTTTTAAATTCACAAAATCGCTTTTATTTCATGATGTTTGATTTCATCACCACATATTACATGTTACATGTTATTGGACTAATGAAGAATTAGTAGTTTAGACCGATCAATTTTATATAAGATCCGCTCTCATAGGCGAAATAAAATAGGCAAACAAACTAAACAAATGGATACTATCGCCATCCCATAGGAGTGTTGCTTCCCCTATGAATTTTGAAATATATTTCAAATTTGTTTACCAATCTCTAAGATAAGCAACAACAAAATTATTATTTTAACGATTTTCTTTCGGCGATGAAAAAATTTACTTATTATCAACAAATTTTATGTAAAGGCCCTCTGAATGAAAATGAATGTCGTCCCTCTCTTTAAGACATGCAAACTATGAAAAGCACCGGATCTGAACGACAAACCCTCAAATTTTTTTGGAATGACATAAAAACATAATTATAAAGTTAATATATAGTTAATGCAATTAATTATTCATACGCCGAACGTTCTGAATTACAAAACAAAGTGTCATATCCCTTTTACCTAAAAAGATAGCAACTTAGAAGATATAAACAACTGGAGACCTATATCTTTACTTAATGTCGATTACAGATTTGCAACAAAATCAATTGCACACAGAATTAAAAGGTTAATCCAAGATATAATCAATACAGATCAAACATGTTTCATAAAGGAAGATATATCGGCGAAAACGTAATAACAATAAACGAGACTATAGAAAAGGTATATAAAGCAAATGAAAAAGAAATTATTTTCTTTTCCGATTTCCAAAAACATTCGACAGCTTAGATCATGATTTTATCTTTAAACGTCTCTACTTCATCAACTTCGGGTCATCTTTTTAAATGGGTTAAACTGTACTTTTCAGATGTAAAAAGTTGTATATGTAATAATGGTGTTTTCTTGTGACAAGAGGAGTAAGACAAAGATGTCCCATGTCTTCCTGCCTTTTTATCATTTGTTTTGAAATACTCTCCGTTGCAATAAGCCAAAGTAAAGACATAAAAGAAATAAATATATCAAATTTTGAAGTTAAACAAACCATTTTTGCTGATGACGCACACTACTTCACTAATGGTTTAAATAAATCATTTGAAGCTTTAATGAATACACTTGATAAATTTGGCGTGCTATCGATTTTTAAACTTAATACTACAAAATGTATTATAGTGAAACTTGGCTCGCTACGAAACAGTGACATAACATTTTGAAATGAAAAACAATTCCAATGGATATCCGTTAAAGCGAAACCCTTAGGAATAATATTTATTAATGACAAAGAACATACGCTGATCATGAACCTAAAATAATATCATTTAAACATACTCTTTTGACATGGAAAAAAGTGGCGCCTTTCATTAATAGGAAAAATAACCGTACTTAAAATACTAAAACTTGCATATCATCTTACTGTCCTTAAAACACCACCGAAACAAATCATTAAAGAGCCCAATCAGCTAATGTTTGAAATTTTATGTGACTCAAAAACCGACAAAATACAAGGAAATATAATTATTAAAATTACAAAAATGGTGGATTAGGTATGACTGATATTGAATCATAAACGACTTCGTTGAATGCCAGTTTGGTTAAAAGATTATTGTCACATTCCAATGCAAAATGAAACTCAGCTTACCTACATGAACTAAATAAAAAGGCGAACTCACTTCTTTTAAATTCAACTGTAACTCAAGTCACGCAAGCAATCTACGATTTGAATACAAGTTTCTAACAGACTTCATACCTCATGGTGTACTATACATTTTGAACCTAAACTTAACAATATCAAAGAACAAATAATATGGCATAACTCTTTACTAACAGATCATAACAGAAACCCACTTTTTAATAAAAGCTGGTTGGATAATGGCATTTTATCTGTAAAAGATATGTATAACTTCGATCAAAATCAGTTCTTTTTATTGCAAGAAATCCACATAAAATTTAGATTATCAGTTACAGAATTTATCAATTACATGTCCATTTCAAAAATAATCAACCAAAGATGGAAATCTATCTAATGACCTTAGATCCAAATAGAACCACGTATGTAAAATATCTCGTAAACAAAATTAAACTCAATACAAAAATCAATAAAATGCTTTATGAAATAGAAATACAAAAGAAAGAGCCAGACATTTAATAAATGGGACAATGAATTAGGAAACTCTCCATTCAGTTGGGAAACATTCTTTCTTTTCCATATATTTGCACTATTGATACAAAACTCAGAACATTTCAATACAAGTTTCTATTGAAGATATAACCAAATAACGTGTACCTCCATAAATGTAAATTAAGTACCTCACAGTTGTGTGAATTCTGTGCAATTGCACCAGAAACAACTAAACACATGTTTTTGGAGTGCCAACATACACAGACACTTTGGAGAGATCTACAACATTATCTCATCCAGAAAGGTATTACCATTAATTCGGTGTGTTATTCAACAGTTTCAATTGGTGTCACAGATCGCGCAGATAACAAATTGTATGCAATTCTAAACTTTGTGATCATCTTAGCGAAAGATTTTATATTTAAATATAAATATACAAACACCATACCATCACTAGATACCTTCATTCCTTTCTTAAATCACATAATCAGAATTGAAGACATTATAGCAATTAAAAAAAAAATAAACAAGAACAATATAACTTAAAATGGAGACTTTCTTAGCTAAACAACAAATGGGGAACATTATCTTTTTTTCTTTTATCCTCTCCTCTTTCTATTCCAATTTCCTATCGTTCTCATATTTTTTAAATATTCTTGTTAAAACATCTTTGATCATACAGTGCATCTAGCTTTATCTTATTGATCGACATCAATTAACAGAAAACGTAACCTGTTTATGTACTGGCAATCTATGTTTAGTTCGGAATGTAAGTTTGTATAATTATGTCTTTCAAAGATGGGATTAATATTTGGAAACATCAAAGCGCTGAAAGCGCAGAAAGGTTGGGGCATTTGAGGACGTAATGAGTGTTAGTAAGGTTGGCTATGCCTTAAAAGGAACTAATTACCAACTTGAAGTTGATTGGATTCATCATTCTTGTTTTCATACCAGTATTCTTGATTTTCTTAGAAGAGGAATTTGAACAGGATTCAAACCTGCGACCTCCAGCTCCCGAGTCATGTTTTCTACCCCCGGATAACCTCAATTTTACATGTAACAGGAACAATGCATACTATTTTTCAGGGATGAAGAGAATGACAAAAGAGTTGTATATATTTCATTCAAACAGTGATTGTAGGGATAATATAACAGAAGAAGAACAGAGCATGTATTTGCTATCAGTATTAATTAAAGAAATATAAGTATGTCCAAAAAATGCAAAAAAAAAGAAACATGCTTGACATGTGTAATTACAAGAGGTGTCGTAGGACAGTGCGCTTTATTATTCTGACTATGTGACACTAACGGGTTAAACAACCTTATAAACTCATAATTCAAACAAAATCCTTGACACAGTTACCTCCTCTTGAGGCAGTCTAAGGGCATGATGATAAAAAATGTTAAAAGTTTCAATACTATATCTGGAAAAAACAGTGAAAAAGTGTTCCATTGCCAAAAACCTTGAACCAAATTAATAAGTCTAAAAAGGGCCATAATTCACACAAAATGCTGGACACAGTTACCTCTTCTTGTGAACAAACGAAGATCCTGATAGTGATCAAGTACTTACAGTACAGTTTCAGGGCTGATAAATAAGCATTGTAAGTTTCAGGGCTATATCTGCAAGGGAAATGTGACTTGTGCTACCTTGCCGAAAAACTTTATCCAGATTTTTAAGTAAAGAAGGGGCCTTGTTTACAACTATTTAATAAAATTATTTAAATAAAACATGGTAAGATTTGCAAAGCTACAAATATTCTGCCAAAAATATCCAATTATACACAGACAATATTCATTCAAAAACTTATTAAACTGAATGAGTATACAGATAAAAACCATACAATTTCGTATCAATAACAATATTTAAAAATCAACCCATACGTCATATTACAGTTTTTAAATGACTCGAAATAAGATATCACTACATGTATATGCTTTCCTCCGCATTTTCACATTCTGTTAAATGAACTTGACTTTTGTAATGACCCTCTCGAGTGTTTTATTTAAATATAGAACGTGGTACATGTATGCCTTTTATGATTTTGATTGTTATCGCTTCTTTATGCTTTGTTTGGTAAGCAAATGAAACTCGTACAATTTCTTAAAGAAATGGAGATAAAGAATGAAGTTTATCAAATTTTTTATTTGTATACTAAAACATCTAGAACTATTTTTTAATCTGTGTTAACTCGACGTTAACTGTTTCCTAATCAAGCGTCTATGTGAAGACTCTGGTGTGTTAAAGATTAAGAACCGTAACATTTATATATTGCTTATATTTATAAATGATTAGTCGTTAACATTATAACAACTATATAATAATATAAAAAAGACTGATACAATTTGCGAAACAAAAATAATACTGTGGAAAAAAAACAGGAAAAGATGGTAAAAGTTGTTCAAGACCAAAACTTGTGAAGTACAGATGATGGGTAGAAACCTTTAATTCGGTGAACTATTTTATGCAAATGCATAGCGCATTGATTTGAATAATTAGTTAAAAAGGTAAAGGCTTTTCTATGTGAGGCTTCAGTTTTCAGTACGATAGATATAGGCTGGGGCCCTCAGGCCCCAGCCTAAAAAAACGTATATGTTGTTAGGCGGCGTGAACAGAAAAGTGCATTTCCATAACTGTTAATGACGGAACTTCATTTTCTTAAAGTGTATCGATGTCACAACAAACTATTCAATTAAATCGAAGTTTTTAGTTATTGTTATAATCAAGACCACCCATCATATTAGAATATGCGATGTTTTTCCTGCAGGGTTTTACAGACTGAATTATATTGTGGCGCTTTAGTCTCTTAAAATATCCTAAAACGGTTTTAATCAGTTTGATGCAAACGATATGATTTTGCCTCGCTACGGAGATTTCTCGTTCAAATAATTGCCCGAGACTCATTTAAGCTAACTTCACCAAACTTATATGAATTGCCAATGTTACGTCCGTGCAAAGGATTGTATTTCAGGTTATACGATCAGGTCCAATGTCACTGTTGCTACATATAAGCAATTATTCCTTGTCCATACAACTATTTGTGAAAAGTTTGAGTTACATTCACGTTCATATAAATTAATATATGCTAAAATGTAAATGAATCAACTAGAGGAACCTACTTCTGACTTTTGATAGTTGTAACAAAATTAATGAGGGATAGAGGTGGAGGGCGGGGGAACAGGGTACATGTACACCGTTCTAGTTTTCATTTAACGATGTGCTACTGTTTGATATTTTACAGATCCTTCAGTATTTCAAGTGTAAAAAAATTCTCTATAATTATTTTAATATAGCAAAATAAACTTTAAATTAATGGCACTGAATTACATTTCAGTGTTGCTGTCAGATCAGTCGAGTACAATATTCTTGAGCTTAAATAATTTGTATTGTATACTTTGCACTGATTATCTGTTTTAGAAAATGGCTGGCTACTTCGAGCTTCTCCAAGATACATCTGCCATTACAAAAGATTCCAGCTGGCACAAATCCAGGCATCTCCTTGAAACAGATCCTAGATACGAAGCTGTTGAAAGCGATTATCTTAGAGAACAATGGTTCTGGCAGTATGTTCAACAGTTAGTAAGTGCACTATTATTATGACCTGACAGCAGAATAATGTTAAGTGCCATAATTTTACTTGCAATTGATGAGCATGGACATTGACGAAAATTGTTGTAAGAGCTGTAATAGATATTGACATTAGACAATTAAGTATATAATGCAAACGCAAATGAAAGTAGAAAATATTGGCAATAGTATCATTTGCATTTTAACAAGATGATTGGAAGATCTATTTTTTTAAAGTAACGTTTCTCATGTGTGAAAACAAAAAAAACCACAATAACAACACAAAATAAATACATCACCGGAAGCGCTAATAACATGATGGCTGACTCTAACTTGTTCCCATTTGTCGGTTTGGGTGGGCATAAGATAGCTAGTATGGACTTTTTTGTCAGCATTTTAACATATGTCATTTTTAGTATAATTTATACGCCGTTCCCATAATTCGATGAATTATTTGGTTACCTCCACTGTCCGGTCACGTGAGAGCTCTACGGGAAAAATGATCGCTCGCTGTATTAACGTAATAGGGAATATATACCTACAACTTTCTTTTTTTTGTCATAAAATTCCTTTTTGTAAAATATATTTTCTCGTTGAATTAGTACTAATACATCAGCATCATGATAGTTTTGCAGATATCATTGACCACTAGAGATCGTGTAATTGCTATTTGCAAGGTATCTACACCTCCCAGTTATTAAGTATATAGGAGTCCTGTAATTACTGGATGTGTCAGAAAATGTATTTGATTTAGAAATTATATGGATTCCTAATCCACATTACGACACGTTACAGAAACAAAATACTTAGAAACAGATCTTTGTTTATATATGTTTAATCAAGCGTTTTGGGCTTTTACGCCAAAAAAACCCAAAACGAACTGTCAAACCTGAGTAATCTAAATTGGATAAGCAACCGTATTTTAATATAAATATTTCCATCCTTATTGTAAGCAGGCATCTAAATCCTTGAATTTTATTCTACGAACGATACTCCTACAACTAACAATCAGATTACCTTTCCCTTTTTCATTTCTAGACAGAATCAACCATTTCTAGTTGTGAAGTATACGTTACATTTTAAAGAATTCAAATTATTAATTTGTTGAACATAAACGCCATCAATTATTATTATTCTGCTGTTCAAATCTGTGAGTATCAACAAATTTGGACTGTATTTTAAATGTCTAAAGATGTGTTAGTATCAACAAATTTAGATTATTATCATTGTAATTTTACATGTCTACAGATCATGTAACTAGATATTGACATGTCACGAGTTCTGGATTATAGTGCATTACCAGTCTTAGCAATTTGCAACTTTCAGACCAGTAAAACAAAATTTTCAGCAGAAAAGATATTAAGATGAAAATCGTAAAATTAATGCTTATGTTTGTCCAAATTGCGTTTCATACTGCCTACTATCAACAAGAATGGTACATGTTCTTAAAACATTAAAAATGTAAATATCTAACAAATAGTGAAATAAAAAAGTCTGGCTAGAATAACAGACCAGCAACTTATTTTCCAACGCCGGCGACGAACGCATACCTGCAATATAATGGATAATGTTAGCTATTAATATTTATAAACTTTGTAGAACTGATAAACGCGACAAATAAGACAGTAATTACAAAACTTTCAACATACATATTTAAAGCATTTGATACACGACAAAATATTTTGAAATATTTTTGATACCACAGAAATGTTTAATGGTTGTAAAATACATAAAACTCATCTGTCTCTCCCCAAACTTTGCATGGATGTACTTATTGTTACCCTTTTCAAATACAAGATTGTTAAAGTTTGAAAAAATGTAATACATAATTGTCTTCAATTGCTTACCATGTCATATGTTTTACTGTTTCTGTTCTATGTATATTTGTTCATGGGCCATTATGGCTTATTACGGAATAAACTATCTGCTATAATGTGCTCAAGCCATAGTCCGATCGTCAAGCTTTCCTGCAGATCCTCGTTTTGGACTAATTTCCGGTCACGGGAAGTAACTCGTACAGGACTGCGAAACTGTTTATTGGAAAGGCGTATATACGAGAGACTTTTGATAATTTTAACCTATAATAGATACAGTACTGAAATCATGAAATTTACAATCGGATCGGAAGTGGATCGGAAGCGGACTGCAAACCGATCCCGTGAGGAGCGCAATGGAAGCGCAATCGAATTGGAAATGGTATGGACTCGAAACGAATCGCTTTGAGCGTTTGGATCGCTTGGAGTGAAAAAACCGGAGTGTTTTCACCAGATCGTATTAGATCGCTTCTATTTATAGTTTATCAACTACATGTATATATAGTAGTGATCCGATTCGCTTCTACCGATTCTATTTATGACTTTTCGAAGTATTTTTTGACAATAATTTTATTGAGTTTTCTGCTATCAAACACTAGTTATAAAAAACTTATTTAACGATAACTTTGTAATTAAAACTGAAGACATATGATGGAAAATGATGTGTTTGCCATTCGAACGCATACTATTATTAAAATTAAGTTCTTAAACATTTTTGTATAAAGTGCCCTTTAAGCGAAAATACGTTATAATTTATATTACACAAAGGAAGAAATAATGTACATCTATTAAGTCCAGTATGAATATACAACCATAAATCCTGTCCGAAATTAAAACAGAAGCTATTTTTTCCCTTTTGATTTCAGCGGTAAAAAAACCCCCAAAGAAATAAACATAATTTTTACATTTAAATAAGTTAATTATCGCTGTTTCACAAGTTTTAAAGCCCATGAAATCTCTTTTACTCCTATGTTACAGCATAAATTACGCAAGTCACGACGGGACGAATTTTCTTATTTAGTCTTTCAAAACTGCAATATTTCAGATTACATTTAAGCTTAAAATTGTTTAGCTCTTCAACGGTAAAGTCTGCATGTTTTGCTAGAGCGTTAATTTGCGCTGAAACGTTTTATTACATATAACTGCTGACTGTTGCATACGGACCTTTAAAAGGCATTTACTGACTTGATTTACGCCAAACCAGCTCGATTCGTAAACATCTCAATGGAACTTCACTGATATCGGTTGTAATTTTACGCTGAAATTTCAAAACTGCAATGAAATAAACGCTTACATTAAACTGATGTAAAAAATAAGACGTCATTTAAAATCACTTTACTTTCTTAGTAACCACGGTGTGTAAACAATTATATTAATCAAATAATCATAATGCAAATAAGAAAAATC
This sequence comes from Corbicula japonica, assembly GCA_038501625.1. Taxonomy (NCBI): domain Eukaryota; kingdom Metazoa; phylum Mollusca; class Bivalvia; order Venerida; family Cyrenidae; genus Corbicula; species Corbicula japonica. The sequence goes on from JAZAYU010000104.1 coordinate 1,732,540, forward strand.
TTACAGAATTTTAAAGTCAGCGCGAGATGTATTATAAGTAATGACCAACGAAGAAACGGGAGGGAAAAGATCGGAATCGGAAGAATCGGTTTGAGCGTAAAGATCGTTTTGAGAGGATTGTATGGAGTGAAAAAAAAAAAGATAATAATCTTTTTGTAAAAGGCAGTAAATCGAGTTATTTTTGTGTTGCTTTTCATTAAAACTGAGAATGACCCCTTTGAGCTCTACATTTTTCATTCTAAATGCTAAAGCGCAGTTTATGTCTTACTTAAATAGTGCATTGGTATTTATAACTTAAATATAAAGATTACAGGAGTGGATCCAAAAGAGGTTTTGTGTGGTTGCTTGAACGCTTGTCTAGACAGCGTATTTAATTTTTTTTGGCATTTTGGCCAGAAAATTGGAACTCATCATGCAACTACCCTAAACATTTCTTGAACAAACCTCTTGATATCTTGCATCCGACACTGGATTAAGTTATCTAAGGTAGAATACAGCTGCCCGACCCTGCTTCAGGCCCCATAAAGTTTAGAATCGTTCAAAATACGTCACATCGACAACAAAAGTATCTATTATTTAAATGATTTTATTCAAGTTATGATTTTAAATCAGTCGTATTTCATTTCATTCTATGCTCATACTGTCAATGATCGCCGGATTCACGTTTCCCTAACCCTATCATCGATGCCGGGGAGGAGCGTGTACCCGTTGCCTTCCCCGCTTGGTCCGGCCCTTGATGAATTAACCAGCTTCAAAAATTATTCGAATGTCCCAAGAAAATATTCAAATGCAAATATAGCTTTCTAGTATAAATTTTAGAATATGGTGCTATTTTCAGTTTTTAACTTTACACAATATAGCTCTTGTTTCGCAATGTTTGATTTTATCACGACAAATTACATAATATATTAATAAGAAATTAGCAGTTTAGACCGATCAATTATATAGACCCACTCTCTGAGGCGAAATGAAATAGACAAACCAACTAAACAAATGGATACTATCGCCATCCCATGGGAGTTTTTCGCTGCCTTGTGAGGTCTTTTTTAGATTTCTCCAATTTTTATAAAATAAAGAAATAATATATTATACCAGAAGTTTTGCAACAAATTGATTGATTCCTTCTAAATATTGGGTGTGAATGTAGAAACAATGTGTGCACACTAATACAATCTTCACGAGTGATAAAAATTAAAACAAAACATACGCATTTCAGCATTAAAAACTACATTTGAATCAGTGAAAAACACGTTTTAATATTATAATAGAAGAACAATCAAATAAATTTATAAAGAACAAATATTCGGCGAGGTAGTCAACAGTAAGAACAGTAGAGAGAAAGTTAGACCTAGAAAAATCCCCCTAAAGAACTCTATTTGAAATTCATCACAAAAAGGAAGCAACACAAAACAACAATTCATGACAAATGCCAACATGAGTGAAATGATAGAGACAACAATATCCAAGTCCTTGAAAAAAACTTTGAACTTTGAATAGAGAAAACAACATTTTTATTTTATGTCATCCATTTTCGCGACCTTGAATTTGAAGGTCAAACACAATTTCACAAATTAGTCACATTGTTTCAATTGTTAGACTAAATAATCTTAGTAGTCGTTGTCAGTAACTCATTACTTATCAAGACATTTAAATTGACGTTGAGTGTTGCTTAGTTTTTGTGATAAAATGCAAATAGAATTTTAGGGATTTTTATGTCTAACTATTTTTCTGAACTGTTCTATTTTTTTCTGGTTTTCTTAGCGTATGTAAATTAAACACAGATTAATAAGGTAGATTTGTGCGAAGTTTGTGCAAAGTGTGAAGGAACTGCATTGTGCCGTTTGAGAGATTTTTTGTCTTAGACATAGCAATGACGAACGGAGCAATACCTTAACAGTTACTCGTCGTGTTTTCCTCACACTGGATTCGACGCGACTATCGCGCCTACGATGTATTTCTATCGCGTATACAACGCAATTTCATGGCGGGTATTCTGACAAAGGAGCGTCACCGCAGTAAGTTTACACTTTGTACTTCTTTAGATGGTGATACAATGGCAAGTCACTGTTCGCAAAGAACCCCTTACCATTCAGGTTTTTGTTCGTATCACTAGAAAATGTACAAACCTTGCTGGATGTTTTGAGAATCGGCCGCAGTTTTACAAGGAAGGAAAATTTTGTGATTATTTTGTACAGTACAACCTGACATATGCCCATTCCTACCAGATTAAAAATATCGGGGGAAGTTATCATTTTACTTATATATAAAAATATATGTATAATATATGGATCTTCTGCTAATTTATCGAAGAAGAAGTGAACTAATCGCTTCTATAACGCTTTCGTCTGAACGCATCTCCGTCACTACCATTTTTGTTCCATGTAACTTTTTAGGTTTTGCAGAGGAGCATGTTGCTTCCAACATTTTAAAGTATAAAAAGGTAAAATATGCATATCAGGAATCTCCACATTCAGAAAACACAGCCTCCTCACACAGTCAAGAAGAAGAAGAGAGAGAGAGAGAGCGTGGTTAATAAAATAAAAAAAGACACCCCAAAAAATTAACGAAAATGAAAACCCGATGGGTTATCGCCTATGTCGGACAAAATATAGCATTATTATGTGTGACGTCTTGGCGCCACGTCGCGGCAGAACCTGAACACAACGCTTGAGTTTTACTACACCTTTACACTGTACGATATTTTAGTGCCGTGACAAAACCAAAACAATGAATCTTCAGAAACTACTTTCTTTGCGTGACGGACACAAGAGCGTGATTAATCACCATTTAGAGAAAATTTTCGACGCAAAGGACAATGGAAGGCTAAGGGAGTTTAACGCTATACTCGCCGTGCTAGAGGACAAAGTGAAATTGTTAGATGGTTTGAATGAGAAAGTTCTCAACCAGACGGATGCGGACGGAGTAGGGGAGGAAATCGAAGAGAACCGATTTCTGAAGGCAGAGCAACGCCACCTTTATGTTCAACATCATCTGATCAAACGAACGGTATAGCTTTTCAATCAAGAACCCAAACTGTAAGTAATTTATCTAATAGTTCGTCCAGTTCGTCCCAGTTTCACAGACTGCCAAAGTTAACATTACCAAGATTTGATGGTGACATTCTTACCTGGCAAACATTTTGGGATTCATTCGAGTCCACAGTCCACTATAATGTAAGTTTGACTGATGTACAGAAATTTAGTTATTTGAAGTCCCAACTTGAGTGTGAGGCTGCCAGGACGATTGAGGGTTTCGCATTAACCAGTGCAAACTACCTGCGCGCAGTAGACCTACTAAGAGAACACTATGGTCAGGTACACAAAATTACACACGTTACAATGCAAGCAATGCTTAAACTTCCAGCCCCAGTTAATAATGTACAAAGTATGCGACATTTCTGTGATAAAATGGAGTCATACATACGTAGCTTAGAGGCTATAGGTCAGTTTGAAGAGTCGTACGGAAGTTTATTAGTACCAGTCATACTTGACAAGTTACCAGCCGAACTCAAAAGACAGATAGCCCGAGAACACGGGGACGGTAACTGGAAACTGACCGATCTCAGACATGCGCTTAAGAAGGAGCTACGCATTATGGAGGTAGGTGCTTCCAGTCATCTACCGGAAGTTGAGGATTACAACGCCACAGCATCGTTCTTTACTCGCGCTAAGCCTATGAAAAATCATACAACCTTTACAAGAAAGACAAATGATCATACGAAAGGCTCATTAAAATGTGCATATTGTAAAGAAGAACATGTCGCAACAGAGTGCCGGAAGTATGCAGACGCGGAAGCCCGGATCGTAGTGATAAAACAAGAAAAGCTTTGTTTTAACTGTCTAGGTAAACACCAAGTAGCGCAACGTAAGTCTACTAAAAGATGCAAGAAATGTCACAAGAAACATCACTCAAGTATTTGCCAGACCTTGAGAGAATCTGAAAGGGAGACTCGTACCCGGAGACCGGATACCAATTCGAATTTAAATCCAGAGGCTGCTGTATTTCATTCATCTCTAAAGCAAAACGCACTTACTACCGTACTGTTGAAGACAGCGATCGCTACAGTTTCGTCTCAAAATACCTACACGACAGCTTCAGTGTTGTTTGACGAAGGGGCGCAGCGCTCTTTAATAACGAAAAAGTTAGCAGACGAGCTACAGTTATCACCAGAAACAACAGAAACTATACATCTATCAGCATTTGGTGGTGACAGCAGCAAAGTTCAACATTTAGAAAGTACCACCGTACATATTCTCACAGAAAATAGCCACAAGATTCCGATTCGCGTACTCATAGTACCTCGCATAGCAACACCGATGAGTAACCACGTGACAGAGGCAGCTGACAGGTACCCGTATCTACGGAAACTGAAACTAGCACATCCGGCAAGTTCAGACCACCAGTTCAACATATCTATCCTGATAGGAGCAGACCACTATTGGGATAGTGTAGAGGATGAGATCATTCGTGGGAAAGGACCAACAGCAATGAAGTCGAAGTTAGGCTATCTTCTGTCTGGACCGTTACCAGATGCAGCACGTACAGAGACAACGGAGTACATATTTAATGGCCTGACTTCACCAGCGTCAATAGCGAAAGCCTTGGAAAAGTTTTGGACCATAGAAAATGAAGGTATATCCTCATGCCACGAAGTCAGCGCATCTGAAGAATACTTGCAACAGTATCAACGATCGTCTATAGAATTCCGTGACGGGAAGTACTATGCTAAGTTGCCATGGAAACATGACCACCCTGAACTTCCGTCGAACTACGAGATAACCAGAAAAAGAACAGAGAGTACCATTCGCCGGTTACAGAAAGAACCAGAAACACTAAGACACTATGGAAAAATAATTACTGAGCAGTTAGAACGAGGATTTATAGAAACAGTGCCAGAAGAAGACCAGATCCCAGTGACCAGAGTTCACTATATCCCACATCACCCAGTGAATAAGGATTCATCAACAACTCCAGTTAGAATCGTCTATGATTGCAGTTGTAGACAGTTCCCTAATCAGGCAAGTCTCAACGATTGTTTGGAGTCGGCACCTCCTGTGTTAAATGATCTCACGAAAATACTTGTTAGATTCAGATTGCATGACGTCGCGGTAAGCACAGATATAGAGAAGGCATTTTTACACGTTGGGCTTCACGAGGACGACAGAAATGTAACACGATTTCTATGGCTACAAGATCCCAACAACCCTGACAGTCCATTGATCACATATCGCTTTAAGTCCGTACTTTTTGGCGCCAAATGCTCACCATTTATATTAAATGCAGTTCTGTTAAAACATCTTGACAGCATGAAAGACGTCATGGCGTCAGAAATTATTCAAAGAGACATTTACGTCGATAACGTGATTTCAAGTTTTCCTACTGAGACAGAAGCAGTTAAAATCTTCGAACAAGCAAGATCACTGATGTCAAAAGCGAGCATGAATCTACGATCCTGGACGTCAAATAACGCCACCTTACGGTAGAAAGCTGCAAAAATTGGAGTCTTAGAAACAGATGAAGTCGCGAAGGTTTTAGGACTAAAATGGATACCAGAAAATGACACATTAACATTTGTTAAACGAACTATACCTTCCATACCGGATGTGACCAAAAGGACCATTCTAAAATATTCGTCACAAATTTATGACCCTCTGGGATTGCTAAGCCCTGTGACGATCCGTGCCAAGCTATTACTACAGGAACTTTGGAAAATGAACTTTGATTGGGACGTTCCTGTACCACATGAAATCCAAGAGATATGGTCGCGACTTTCTGATGACCTGATGTCAGCTACAAATATAACGATTACAAGAAAATTCTCCATTGAAACCGGAAGTGAAACATGCTTACATGTGTTTGCTGACGCTAGCATCAAAGCTTATGGCGCTGTAGCTTACCTTTGCGATGGGAAAAATTCAAACTTAGTGATGGCGAAGACAAGAGTAGCTCCATTAAAAACACTTACACCTCCGCAGTTAGAGCTGATGGCAGCACTTATTGCAGCTAGACTCACGAGACATTTACAGCATGGTTACGTTATGGTCAGACAGTCAAATAGTTCTTCAATGGCTAAACAGTGCAAAACCATTGAAACGCTTCGTACACAACAGAGTAAATGAAAAAGTGGAACTGACAGCGCTACATCAATGGAGATATTGTCCGACGTACGACAATCCGGCAGATCTTGTTACCAGAGGAACAACAGTCGACAATTTATTACAGAATGACTTATGGATTAAAGGCCCAAACTGGTTAAACGACAGATCCAAATGGCCGATATGGAAGCGTCAATACATCAACACAGGTGATTCTTTGGGAGAGCAGACGACCACTACATGTTCAGACGAATACCCGGATGAGACTGAAAAGCAGACTTCACCAACAGCCGTGTTGCTTACCAATCAAACGACAGCAGATGACAGTTTACAAAATGTCATAACACTAGAGAAGTATTCCTCTTACCGGAAACTTTTACGCGTGACCGCGTTCGTACTTAGGTTTGTTCATAATGTAAGGAACGCAAAAGCCGACAGAAAAATTGGTTATTTATCTGCACATGAAATCTTCAAAGCAGAGAAATTGCTGATCAGAAGTTGTCAGACTGAAGTATTTTCGGATGAGATAAACTGCATAAAATCTGACAAAAGTAGTGCTACACTAGTTAAACAGCTGCAACTTTTCCTTGACGAAGACAACCTTATTAGATGTGGCGGAAGACTTCATAACGCACCAATAACAGAGAACGCAAAATTCCCTTACCTTCTTTCCAAAATGCATCCGTTAACGAAACTTATAGTTCAAGATGCCCATGCAACCCACTTACATTCCGGAGTGAATGCAACCGTCTCTTATATACGGCAGAAATTTTGGATACCAGCGATACGACAATGTGTAAATGCCGTTATCCGGAAGTGCGTCACCTGTCGGAAAGTGATTGGTAAATCTTACAGTGCACCTGATCCCCCACCCTTGCCGAAGGCACGAGTGCAAGACTCCCCTCCATTTAGCGTTACTGGAGTAGACTTCGCGGGACCTCTAAATGTTAAATCAAGTACCGGAAGTAATCAGAAAGCATACATTTGCCTATTCACGTGCGCTACGACGAGGGCAGTTCATCTGGAAGTTGTTTGCGACCTTTCCACGGATACCTTTTTACAGGCATTTAGACGTTTCGCAAGCCGGAAGTCGCTGCCGTCTATGATGATATCTGATAATGCAACAACATTTACATCAGCAGCGTTGTACTTAAAACGCCTTTACGACACTCATCCAATTAGAGAAGAATTGAACAACAAGGGCATTGAATGGAAATTTATACCAAAGCGTGCACCATGGTTTGGCGGTTTTTGGGAGCGAATTATTGGCCTCATGAAAACAACTCTAAAGAAAGTTCTCGGAAAAGCCTATGTAACTATAGAGACACTACAAACCGTTATAACCGAGATAGAAGCAATAATGAACGACCGCCCACTTACAAGTATTTCAACCAGCATTGACGATTTGTAGCCCATCACCCCATCGCACTTATTATATGGACGCCGCATACTGGCCTTTCCGTTTAGTGTCGGTACTTCAGAAACAGTAGGTTCAATGAACCAACAACATGTTATTACAAATCGCGCAAAGCAAGTACGGCACATAATTGACCAGTATTGGACAAGATGGCGGCGGGAATATCTTACTGCACTACGAGAACGACACCGAAAGACAGGTTCTAACAACCAAACCATCCGAGTAGGCGACATTGTCCAAGTCCACGATGACGGGCCTAGACTACGCTGGCAGATAGCTATCGTAGAAGAACTCATGACAGGAAACGATGGTTTACACAGAGCAGCCAAGATCCGCACGTGCCGAGGACATACAACGAGGCCCATCGTGAAACTATATCCACTCGAGATTGTACATCAAACCAGTGACTCATAGACACATTTTTATCACAGTGATTAATAATATTGCTACTTTCAAGTGATGTGTTTCATTCACATTAAATGACAATAGTTACATAACTATTCTAGTTTAAGGTACATTCTGAGACTGTTCGTGAAATTTTAAATTGTATTCTTTATTATTCTTTATTTGTGAGAAATTGAATTAACAGAGACATTATACTTAGAAAATACGCTTATATGACATTTCGTGGCCCCCAGTTTGTCGGACAAAATATAGCATTATTATGTGTGACGTCTTGGCGCCACGTCGCGGAAGACGCACTTTCACGTCGACGTCATTGTTATTGTTTTTGGAGTACATATCAGAGTAAATAAACGTAAGGTCGAACCTGAACACAACGCTTGAGTTTTACTACACCTTTACACTGTACGATACCGCCTTTGCCAATGGGGGTTTAAACCAGGTTCTAGGGTGCACCAACCGCACACTTGCCCCAACAGTTTCTCATATCACAAAACAAGTACAAGTTGTCTTGGTGAAACAACTCCAACCCACCCATCGGATCATCAATGTTGCATGCAAAAGCACACAAACATGTAAAACATAAGAAGCGAATCGCATTGCAAAGCCAAAGGGCGGGGACTTAATGATCTGATAAGCTCGTGTATATTTTGTTTAAATCGACTTCAAATAAGTGTCTATTACAAGTCTGAGATTTTCACTTCTCTGTATTACCTTGACAGCTACGCGTCATGTCAAGCTATGGCAGATGCGTCCTGATTCAAACTTTTCTTAAATGTTCTCAAATGGTTTCAGTATCAATAGAGCTAAAATAATATAATATAACATAATAATATTGCATGTAAAAACGTGAAATATGCATAAAAAAATGGCAACATCCAGCAGACAGCCTCCCCACACAGCCAAAGAGCATGTAAAACCCACTTAGTCTTAGATATTCGGTATGTAGTAGCACTGAGTGATATTATCTTTAATCCTTTCTAATTGTCCCAGATTTCAAAATTTGCCACGGAGGATCTCATAAAAATTTCAAACAGTATTTGTTCTGACACCGCTAATATAAAAAAAGCTCTGCGCGCATGCGCATCAGGTTAGTGAACACAAACCTAATATGACTAAATGTATATCACAAACAAAACAAAATAATGTAAACGCTTTTTATCAACTTTCCATAATCAAACAAAGTCGAAAACACCAATATAAGTTGTACCGATGTTCGTTGAAAAAAAAGGAAAATCTTATTTTTAAGTAAGTGAAAACAACTACCCGATTTGGTAATTTTTTCATTTTTTTGCGTCCGAATTTAGAATTATATTCGAGCTTCCAACATCGAGTTCTTTCCTTCACAAAAATATTTATTGTGGTTTGCCTTTCAGAAGATTTCAGAGAAATGATACATATTTATTATTTGTTTGAAATAATTCAAATTGTTTTCAACTGTACTGCGGAGATCGACATCATGTTTTATGGGAAAAGTTAATGTCTTAAGTTTACATGCGTGTTATTGGTATGGTTCTTTATATAAGCATGATCATGCATGTCTGTGCATATACTTACCTCTTTTAACATGTACTTGTAAGGAGATGTGTACGGACGTGCTCCTGCAAAAAATTCATTGAAGATTATCACAGGAGCCTTTTGACTTCTGTCCAAACTTTTTATATGCATTCTTTCTAACTCAAAGTATTTTCTTGTCTGTAATGTTTTCTATAATAGCTTTTTTCTTTTGCGATCACACGTCGTGTTTTCGCGTTTTCGTGGTATCGCCCAAGAGGTCGAAAGGGGGGAAACAACGATTGCCCGAACGGAAAACCGTACTTGCCAAAGATTGCATTTCTTTTTCGTTTGAGGCCCTCTTTTGAGTAAATGTTTCCCCATTTATTATGTTTTTTATAATAATAACAATTGACCTATTACAATCATAGAAAGATCGAATAATAAAACAGTTTTGTGTTTAGTATCATGTGTCATCGAAAAAAGTCTGAAACACATGTTTTGCAAAAAGCTAACGGTAGGCCTATCAGTATGAAAATATATTGCATTTTAACGTCACAACCAATGCCTTTATTGTGTGCTCAAGTAAACAAATACGATTTGTCCCAGGTTTGATCGTGAGTGCGTTATGTGGTCAGTTTCTTTAATTTCTGAACAGCTTAAACAAAACAAACCTTATTTAATAGAAATAGAATCTATGTGAGAATTTGTTTATTTAACATAGACAACATCGATGCTAAGTACTACGTTATTAACTGTGACGTCATTAAACGAATATGTAAATTTTCAGACAGTACAAACCGCCATCGGCTGAAAGTTTTTTTTTATCGGAAGTTCATTTTAAAATTATCAGGACAGGAAAATTTAATGTTTAATGATCGTTGTTTTAACCATAGTCTGGAAAGTTAACAATTAAGAGTTCCTAACAGATAAACTGTAAAATACCTCTTTGCATAAATCGGTTTAAATTTAGCTCTTTAAGAATTTCTCAAAAGTTTTATTCCGTTTAACATGAAAGTGTTCTTTTCTTAGGTAAGCAACATCTCACACGCACCAGATTTACTAGGCAAATGAACTTTAAAAGGGTAGCGTTATAGATGCGTTCAGACGAAAGCGTTCTAGGCGCGTTCAGTTCACTTCTTTCCCGATAAATAAGCAGAAGATATATATATTTCACAAGAAATGTATTATTTGTCTAATGATCCCGCGATAACTTGATTCTGGTAAGAATGGGCATATGCCTAGTTGTACTGTACAAAATATTTTTTTCTTTGAAATCAAAACCGTGACGGTTCGAGTTCGCTCCCAGCTAGAGACACTATCATTTGAAATTCAGTAAAAAAAGTCTCCCCTTATATTAACATTACTAAGTGCGAAAACTTGAAGTATTTTTTATTTGTCTTATTCGGTGACGAACTTCAAAGTTTCATTTTTACATTTAATTTTTAAAACTGTGGTTCAACACTAATTAATTTACCTGATTTAACCCAACATTGATTATATAATTACTGTCTACATGAAAGATCTCTAGTTGATTGGTGGAACATTTTTAAACGCATGATTTCCTTAATTGTTCTAAAGAAACACCAGCGTGAATTTCGAATGAACCCCCTGAGTTGCTATGAAGTTCAAGGTTGGTATTAAATCAATAAAATTCGTTTTTGGTTGTATGCGAGACAACAAACTTTTACTTGGTTGTTTCGGATACACATGCATCGTTATTTGCAAAGACGGACCTTTGGGAGACATATAGATACTTTCAAAAACCATTGGGAGACATATGTATAAACGTAGGAATCGAGTCAAAGAGAGATGACCTTCAGGAGACATATACTGAATCCCATCAATAACCATTGGTATACATATATAAATACTATCAAAAACTCGTACCGGGACTAATACAAAAAACACGACTAAGCCAAGACTTTATTGCTGCGACAATCAACATATTCCTATGACATCAATGAAAACAGTCACAAGATCCATTTAATTAGGTGTTCCCCGTGGGATTGTATGGGAATATAGCGCATATAAAAATGACATGAACCGTTCCAGTGCTTGGTTGATTGTTGCGACCTTTTTCCAGCCGAACTCGTTCATCAGCGCAATTCTAACTGGGTTATGCTTCTGATCAGGGGGAACCATTCTATAGAAAGCCGGAAACATCTTTCTGTCGGATAGAACGGGGGACGAGGATCCAAAGGAAAACTGACGGATGTACATGTAGACAGTAATTATATAATCAATGTTGGGTTAAATCAGGTAAATTAATTAGTGTTGAACCACAGTTTTAAAAATTAAATGTAAAAATGAAACTTTGAAGTTCGTCACCGAATAAGACAAATAAAAAATACTTCAAGTTTTCGCACTTAGTAATGTTAATGCAACTTTACAGCTAAACGGGAACTTCTCAGTTTAAACGTGTATTAAGAATTTCGCGTAATTGTATTTGCAATAAAAGTTTTTTTAAAAGATGAAACAACAAACATAAATTCATAGCAATAAAGGAATGGAAATTTAATAAAAGCCAACAACCAAAGGCAACAAAAAAGCAAATCATATAAATCCTGATTAGTTTTTTTAGTTTGATTAAATTCATTATAAAATTGAAATGTTTGTGTACACGAATGGAGACAATGAGAAAAAAGAAGATAATTGTATCTTTATTCACCTGAGTAAGATTCCATAGATGTGATACGCGAGCCGTAGCCTCGGTGCCAACTGAACAACCGTCTCCTAGCAACATGTTATAAGGCGGGTCGGCATTTAGGGCTTCAAACATCCGGTAAACAGGAGTGCCTGCGCTACACTGTCAAAATAATTAATGACAACAAATTCAGTAAATTATACTGGCATAAGATATTATCACAAACAATGACCTACGCTTTTTTTCCTGGTATTATCTTCACACTCATAAAGATATATGTCAACATATCTTTGGCTTCAATTAAGCTATTGTCAAGATCTATTTGGTCGTTGATGTCTCACAGTGACCTTTCCTAATAGATGAAAAGGGAACTTTGAAAGCCACCGAACACAACACATATCAAAAGAGTGCAGGCTCGGTTTGATTGAGCTTGTTCATATTAAGCAGTAATTTAGATGTGAGGCACGCCACGGGAAAAGGTACCTTCGGGCAGTTGACGTCAATACTGGAAACGACGTCATAAAGTTGAGCAGACGACATTAATTATTATGCAATTCGCGGTAAAATACCATTTTATTGTCAGAATGTGTAACAAAATCACTGTTTTTTATGAGAAAATAATAGAAATTTGAATTTAAAGTTTTTTCTAAATATAGTAACAACAAAAATGACACAAAAAATGACCGAAGGTACCTTTTCCCGTGGCGTGCCTCATGTATATAACTTTCATTCCGCCTAGTCCCAGACTAAACGCAACTCAATTTTTCACAAACATAAAAATATCGTACTCAACACCGTTTAAACAGCATATTGACTTATAACAACACCGGTTGAATGTACGGAGCGAAGTTTTACGACTTTTTACTCCAAATATCGTTCGATAACACCTCTACAACACTAACACAACATATTGTAGTCCATTTCTGACTATAAACTTGGCGCAGTACACTAATTTTGTTTTGACTTGAGATTGCTGCTTTCAGTATGAAGACTAGTTTTAAAAAGTATTTCAGTTAAAAATCTCAGTCTTTAGATTAAAAAAGGATTAAACTGATGTAAATTGTTGTCTGTACATATCCAAAACAATTGTCATTAAAAGTCCGAGGGCTGCAGATTACTAAATAGATGGAAGGTACATGGGTTTATTTGCCGGAAATCCTTATCAGACTGGCGCATTCTAAATTATCCCAGTCAGAGTTATTGTACATGATATTTAGGTTAACCCAATGTCAAATGGTTTTTAAAAGAAATTGATATATTGTTGTTTAAAACAAGTGAATAACAGAAACGTTTTTAGTATTTAATGAAGATAATAATTGAGGCACGTCACGGGAAAAGGTACCTTCGGGCAGTTGACGTCAATCCTTGAAACGACGTCATAAAGTTGAGCAGACGACATTATTTATTATGCAATTCGCAGTAAAAATGCCATTTTATTGTCAAAATGTGTAATAAAAACACTGTTTTGTTATGAGAAAATAATAGAAATTTGAAAGTTCTTTCTAAATAAAGTAACAACAAAAATGACACAAAAATGACCCGAAGGTACCTTTTCCCGTGTCGTGCCTCAATTATTTATTTACAGATAAGGATATAATGAATATTTTATGGTTCATGCGGGAATATTGGATGTCATCTTGTATTTTACCAGTTTTTGAAAATGTATGCCAATTTCTGTATCGAGGTTAATAGAGACCGAGAAAACATTTTGGTATGCAATTTGTGTAAATGGAAAAGTTAAGGATTGAAACTCAACTTGGATCAAAATTTTACTTTCTACTCGTGTAAATATTGAATTGCGCTCAACCCGGTTCTAGGCGGTAATTTTCATTTCCATTACTGCCCATGAAAAGGCTCAATCAAACCGAGCCTGCAATATTTTCATATTTGTCGCGGCTTTCAAAGATCCTCCCATTCATCTATTTTATAAGCTTAATTCTTCTATTATTTTATCTAAAAGATAACCATTTTCAAATTCCTAATTTGAATTTTGTCTTCTTTTTTATGGGATGGTTTTTAACAAAAATAAATATCCTTTCATTTTTAATAATGTAGAAAACTACAATTATAAAAAAAAACTCAATGTAGTATTTTGACACAAAAACAGATCGATTTTACATTTTGGGGACCATATTGGATTTCTCATCTCACCACAGTTAATGCTAAACATTGTTATAGATAACTACAACTCATTCTAGATTCTACATCATGAATATAGCATGCTTCGAAACAATTTTTTGCCTTATTTATACATGTAAGGTTTTCCTTTTAATTATATTTTGCCACTGAATATTTGATGACTGAATATTTTGTCGGTCTAAAAATACCTGTTGCCTTTTGTATATAAATTGATGTCAGAATTGATCCTTCATTTTCATGCGAACATACCAATAGTTCAATACCTCGGTTTCATTTCAAGTATTCACAACATGTTCATTTGCTTGTTTAAATTGTAAGAATAAATAAGTTTAATATTCAACTTTACTATAGCTAGAAAAAATATAATTTAAATTGGTACTAAATGTATATATAAAAGTTAGCTTTGCAAAACACAGCACTGATTTTGAGCAATAATAATAATAATAATTTTACATTTTCAGAACAATTTTCTTTTATTGATCAGAATAAGGTTATACATTCACAAATACTCTATCAAGACTAAACTAAACTCAAACTTGGACCAAATACATATATGGATAGACAAAGTAGCTGTGCAAAATACAGCACTGAAAATAGAGAAATAATAATGAAAACTTAAAACAAATTAAATTGCATAAAGCTTGTTTGTTTGACCAACTGTCAACTTGAAAGGGGAAAATTATGCACACACGTATTGTTTTACTCGTTTTATTGCTTTACGATAAAAGACGCAACTTTTATGACATTTTTTCTAGTAACTTCTTAACAGTTTTCCATTAATTAGCTGTAACCTAATCACTAAACAAAATTGAATCTGCAATTTCGAACCTCTATTCGTTATCAATGACTTCGCGTTTTCCAACTAGTTTTAATTGAACAGTGTACTTAAAAGAATAAAACTGATCTCGGCAGGACAGATCATTTTATTAGCAACATTATTATTGACATCAGCAATTAAAAGGAACATCCAATTACAACCATAGAACATTTTGCAAAATGCGCTTTAGAACTGATGCGATGAGATATTATTATTTTGAAGTAACCAAATAAAAAAGGCTGAAAAAACAACAACAACAATCAGGCTTGACTCGGTTCGGCCATCTCATAGGTATAAATGTTAATGCTAGCCCTACCATCTAGACCCGACGAGGGTGGGTGCACCCGTTTTTGTCTAAAGTGTGATAAGTACACATTTAAAAATTACTTATTTGATAACAATTTACAAGTCGTTTATTTTTTTTAAATTGAACTTTATTGTAACTCATCGTAAAATGTATTTGTTTTCACTTAGTGGTTTGAGTTGTAAAAAAACGTGAACTATACATGTCTGTTATCGCTACACTAAAAAAAAACACAGCTTCCCCACGAAGCGAAAAAAAGAGAGGAAAAGGGAACATGATTTTATAAGTATGTCAAATTCAAATAAGACGCCACAAAAAATTTACGAAAAAGAGATCCTTTGGGGTTACCGCATTCAGACCGCCGTAAAGCAATCACATCTTCATATATTCTCAATGAATTTCATTTCAGAATTGTAGTTCTATAAGATCTGTAATTATAAATTTCTTTTTCGTTTCCAAGCAGAAGAAAATAATTTACACGTTTCCACAACAACTAAATCAGAGAAAATGTTTTGTTGCTTAAACAAACGACGTTCTTTTTTAGTTGGATTTACTAACATACAAACTTAAGACCAAACGATACAGGTTTCCACTACAATAAAATTCAGAAAAATTGTTTTGTTGCTAAAACGAGGTTGCGTTTAGTTTGATTAACCGACGTTTAAACTTTAAGACCAAAGGAATTTGTTTAAAAGTCACCATAATATGTTTATTATTACAGTGTTATTTACATTTGAAAGAATGATTGCTTTACTACCACATACATGTTTATCCCTTTTGTCATATAATCATTTTGAAAAAGAGAAATTTTACAATAAAACTGTTTAGTCCACTGCTGAAAATGATACAATTCTATAGATCATTGTTGTGTTAAATATGATGTCGATGTTCACAGAACGACCTCAAAATGCTTTAATAGTAAAACAGTGAAATGCGCATAATAGGCTAAGAACAATTAGCCACTGAGGGTTTTATTCCGATTCTAGGGTACAAAAACCTCACACTTGCCCCATATAACAATGATTCTATAATGCAACAACATGCCGGGGTTATATGATTTTTATTTGAAATATAAAATACTATTAATATGTGAAACAATAGCCGTGAAAGTCACGGATTACGGCACATTTTCAAAATATTTTAAGCTCGGTTTTACTGAGAATGTTCTGTTCAACGGCAGAAATGTTAATGCAAGAATTCTATAATGCAACAACATACCGGGGGTACATGATGTGAAAAAATAACCATGAAAGTCACGGAACACGGCACTTTTTCAAAATATTACAAGATCGGTTTCATTGAGAATGTTCTGTTCAACAACAGAAACGTTAATGCATATTAATGTAAACACCGCCTAGCCCAAGGCTGAGCTCTTCATAATATTTATAATATTTATACAATTATATGTATCGTGCTTAACGACTTCCTTCCAAAAATGTTTATTGACAAAATACTAAATATAACATACGGGGAGACTTTTAAATCAGCCATATGACACAAATAACATACATTGTATATTGTCCTTACAAGAAAACATATTGCAGCTTGCATTAAAAGAAGTAAAGCACACACTACTTACCTTACTATCGATGTTTTTGTAGGTCAAATTGTAACCTTGCAATATATTAAAGTCCACGTTAATGTCTTCAATAGCCATCTGTATAGCGGGTAGACACGACCTACCCCCGGTCCAACCCTCCCCGGTCATAGGGAGTAATCCGAGAAGCCGCAAGTCATGGCATGCCACGTGCGTCACGCCCAATACAATTATTGCCACACGTAATTGTAAATCAACATAATTAGAATTATTTTATTGCTTCCAAATTCTCAATAAATTACTTTTATTGTCATCAAACCTTGTAACAACAATTAACAATTGTTACTAAATATTTTCAACCGTCCGGCATTATTATAATTCTTCCATCATATAAGTTATTTTTAGAGAACTACTTCTACTGTAAACGAATAAAATAACATTTCTTAACAAATGAATTTACATGAAGCTATCAGGAATTCTCATTCAAATGTACAAATTATCGGAATACTTAAACTATTTATATCATGTTTTGTTTTGCGGAAACAAAACTGTTAATTTTATATTTTAAAACAACACTGCTAAAATTGGTTTTAAAACAATATTGCTAAATTAGAGTTTGAAACAGTACCGCTCAAATTGATTTTAAAACAATATTGCTAATTTTGATTTTAAAACAGTACCGCTAAACTGATTTAACTAAATGTAACAAAACTGTTCCAATCTCTTATACCTTCATCAAAATCAGACTGCAGCAGTGCTAAGCAAGCAATCTGTGCTATCGGATTTGTCGGCTTCAATTTAAGTCACACAAATAGCTATATTTATCATCATATACCAGAAGCTTCTGATTTATCACATGAAAGATAACTCAATTTCAACTGAAAAAACAGGAAACGATTCAACAAGTTCTTTGATTATTTTTAATTGAAAACTATCTTAGGAACGCATGATTGGATAATGTATTAAAGATGAACAAGTCAGTTGTCTATTTATCTTAAGGAAGAACGTGTTTACAGACGCTTAAAGCCAACAATTTGCAGGTTATTTACTCCGACCTGTACTTTACAATTTCTATTTACATATAACTAGTACCATAATTTATGTCTAGAACAAACAAATGATATATGTACCCAGGAATAAATTAGCACAATTTTACTATAATATATTAACTTTATCTTTGGCTTTACAATGCTATTAGCTTCTTATGTTTTATATGTTTGTGTGCTTTTGCATGAAACATAGTTAAGCCGATGGGTGGGTTGGAGTTATTTCACCAAGACAACTTGTAATTGTTTTGTGATACGAGAACCTGTTGGGGCAAGTGTGAGGTTGGTGCACCATTGAACCTGGTTTAAACCCCCAGTGGCAATTTGTTTTGCCACTGACCGTTCCAAGGCGGTATCCCCAAAGGTTCTCTTCTTCGTTAATTGTTTGTGGCGTCCTATTTAAATTGACATACTTATATAAAACATGCTCTCTCTCTCTCTTCCTCTCTTCTTTTTCGCTGCGTGCGGAGGCTGTGTTTTTGAGTGTGGCGATTCCCGATATGCATATATTATTTTTTAATCGCGAAATGCAAAATAATCATTGTGTTGTCTGTTTAAACTGTTTGATGACACATTTTCCGTGGCGTGCACCATCGTACCCATCTGTTTATATCTTGAACAAAAGCGAGACCAGAATCACGTTTTAGTATCAAACCTGCGGATTTATGCTCTTCTTTGGCGCTCGAACCGAACAGACTTACCCAAAACGAAACATCTCTTGCTCAAACAGGCCGATGGAAAAATAATTATGGCAGGTTATGAGCATTCAGCAAAGTCTGTGCCATTATCATTAGTTTTCATACGAGTTGTCTTCAGTAAAATGGGTTATATAATCTTAGAAATGTTTAATAATGTTGTTGAAATATACAAAAAAATGAAAAAGTGAACGTAAACAGCAATCCCTGAGGGATGAAAAGATACCAGTATTGATTGAATGTACGGGGAGACGTTTTACGGCCGCCACACAGCACAAACAAAACTACTGTGATTGTAAAAAAATGAAAAAGCTACTATAATAGGGTGGCTTTACCACGTGAGATTTTGGATGTCGTGCACACACAAACTGCTGCCGTTTTCTCAATCATTCAAAGACAAGTTTTGTTTGAAAGTGTGAATTTGTCTTTGAATGTTTGAGAAAACGGCAGCCGAGTGATAATGGAGGTTAAATGTCGATGAATATGCTTTTTAACAGGAGTACCGTGTTTTTTTATGAGATCGAAATCGGTCTTGAAATTACCGAGAAATAAGCAAAAACATACCCGAAGCGGGTGAGTTTGTGTGTGCACGACATCCAAAAGCAAAAGTCACGTGGTATAGCCAACCTGTATATCTTTGCAGTGAAGATCTCCATACGGCTTAGCAGATTAACACCCACTTCTTACATAGCTTAATTGTTTTCCTCTGACCGTTTCAAAGCGGTGAAAACTCAGGTTCTTTTTTCCCCTTAATTATCTGTGGTGTTTTTTTGCAATTTATCATTATACAAGCCTATGTTCTCTTTTCCCAACTCTTGTTTTGGCTGCATCTGGAGGCTATGTTTTCAGAATGTGAATATTCTCTTAATCTTTGAGTGAAATGAGGTGCATTTTGACGGATAACGTTTCTACAATTACTTAAAACCGACTGCGCTTTTTAAGATTTTCCCACATGTATTACCTTAACTGCTTAGAATAATCATGTTTATCTCTTGTGTGATATTTCCTGGACATCACTGCCTTGTTCTATGTATAAACATATCTTCTCAAAAGCATGTGCTTTTGAAAAATAAAATCAAAGAATCGTGATAACTTTGGTATGGAGATTCATTCTGTAATTTGAAGCGAAGATGAGAGAAATTTCTAATTAGTAAAGAAATTCGCTGAGTTGCAAACAATGTTGTATTTTGAGATAACCGTATGAATTATGGCCTTATTCGTCATGAAATAAAGCAACAATTTGACATTGATTAGACGTTAAACGTGAATTAATGTACACGTCTAGTCAATGTTGTTATAAAGAAAAGACAGTCAACTAATTACAACACTTTACAATGTTTTAGACAGATAAGCAGGTTTGTTATAAAACATTTCTGTTGCCTTGTTTTTTTTTGGAAAAAAGTTACTTAGTTCTGAAATTAAAGTATTTATAACAAGATTTCAGACGTTAACACCAGTTATCATGCATAAATGTATCTAACTCTTTTCAAATGACGTTACGAAAATAGATCGACGAGAAATTGAAACAATTTATACAATAATCAATACGTATTTATGTTTCGCTAATCAATGACCAAAACTTTTCTTTTCTTATATCAGTATTTTATTTTGTGACCTTTTCAATGGCAATTTAAAAATGTCATTAAAATGTAGCATATTAAACAACATAGTAACTAACTTGTAAAAAAATGTCTTGCACTTTTTTTTGGTCTTGGTCTAAGCTACTTGCCCGTAACTTCTTGCTGACATACGGGGAGACATTTGACGGCTCCCATAGGATGGCGCTACTTCGACATCGCTTACCACTAAAATTCTTCATATTCTGAACATGTCCAAATAGACATATTAAATAAATATTTATTGTATGAAGCAAAATAGATGTATTTCAATTTTCTGATTCAATTGAAAAGCTTTGCCTTACTTCTTCTACAAACATCTGTTCTACAAAATATCACGCACAGTCTTGCTATACACTTACATACATTAACTTTCATATAAAGAACACAAAAATACCTCAAAACAGCAAAGCTTATTACATTTTGACATACATTCAATGAAATATATCGACACATCTTTTATTTAAAATAAAGTATGATTATGTAGAAAAACATTTCTGAAATATCGTCTTTTTTTGTAAATCATAAAAAAGCAGTGAAAATAATTTTGCTTTTTGCTTATTGTAGTATTGTCTTAAAACCTAATAAAGCATGTCTTAGACAGGTTTGCCATTTGACTTTGTGCTCAAAACATGACATTACATTATACTTGTGAAAACAAATAAAATATTATTTGTACAGCTGCTTAAAACCGCTGTGTTGTGAAGCAGATAAATTGTTGTGAAGAAATAAATTGTAACGTGAAACTAGAAAGTGTCCTCGGGCATTGATGTCCACACTGCCCAGACTGCTGAAACAACATTTGTAATAACAAAGGACCATAACTTTGGCAAAATGGTCGCAGGAAACAATCCTTCTTTACGATCATCTACGATCCTGCTTAATCATCTTTGATAGAAATCACCCTGATTATTTAGAAGTTGATGACACAGGATTTGGGGGACGTACAGAGATACGGACGGACGTACGGACAAACGTACAGACGTACGGACGAGTGGATCTCTATATGCCTCCCATTCGAGGTGGCAAAAAATGAAACAATGCATAGACAAATGTAACATGAAATATTTTAAGAATGTACATGTTCTTCCACAGATCATCAATACAAACGAAAACTTTCAAAATTTCTCTAAGTAAACGGCAAAATGCAATCAAAAAGAAATGTGCACACAATTAACTTTGTTATTAATGTATCGTTCTTTTAAATACATTAAGAAACGTTAGGACATAAAGAAAAATAGCTGAACATTCCTTAAACTTCTATTTACAAATCTATTATGGTGACGAGTTATTTTGGTAGTTTATTCTGAAAGTTCTTTGAAGTTTAGACAATGTATACGTATTATGTTAATACAAAACAACAGTAAAAAAAACGAAGAAAATAGTGGAAAATAAAAGAGTTAGAGCAAATGTCCTCAAATTTATCGAACAGCCCTCGTAAATGCAAAAAGAAAAACAACGACAGCTAAACAACATAGAAATATATGAAAAGGAAACTTGAATGCCAAATATGAAATATATTGCAGGCTTGACAGAGCCTGTTCAATAGAGCATAGAACAACGTTTTAAATGGCAAAATAAGCAATGAAACTGAAAACTATACAAAGTGTCAATGTGTCGAACACATGTATAAATATGTTATATAAGACATTTGTAAGGTAAGCTTGTATTTTACCTTGAGTTTCTTGGTCACAAAAATATGCGACAAACTTATGGATTTCTGTGTTTTGAATGTCTTTGAAAGTTCTTTATTAGGTCAAATGATATTGTTGTCCGTATCAAAATACTCATGTTGCCATTTCAACTAAGCTTTTGTGCTTTTTAGATTTTGTGTTCGGATGTTAGTAGAACTTGAACATTTTTTCATTAATGTTACATCAATTAGACTAAAAATATTCATTCATTCATTTTTTTATATTATTATAATGAATATTTACAACATGGAAACACCTTGACTTCTAAAATGGGTACAGTTACCATTGTAAAGATTGCTTTCATTTCACTTTAAAACTGTGATATCTCTTTACCTTTTCGCCAGACTTTCATTTAAAGGGAAACGCATATGCTTTCTGTACCCTCTGGTATGTAACATACATCAATTACCCTTCCAGCAATAGATTGTTTCATGTTTATTTCTTTTGAAGTACCTACCGAAATCATTCCAGGCATACCATGCATACCCGAAGGTACACTTTCTCCCGATTCAAAAACAACCTCAGTGCCATCCAAAATGTCGAATGATTTATCAAACTTGAGAACATTTCCATTTAAAGAGAACGTCTGTGTTTGACCATCCCTTTTGTTTGTAACTTTCTTTACTTTGGTAACAAATTTTCCAACAATAGCGACAAGTTTTAGAACTGGAGGAAGCAACTTTTGACCTTTAGCATACCTAATCCGTAAAACCATCCCTTGAAACCTAGAATCTCGGAGGTTTTCATTTTTCACTATAAATGACCATATTCGTTCCCCACATGCAAACCGATTATCGGGAATAGGCGTTTTGCATACTAAATACTGGAAAATCATAACTTGTTCATCACTGCTTAAAATACCAGTTGGAGATACGAATTTAGAAAATTGCTCAGCTGGCATAACAGGGAATCTAATATGTAACAATGCGTCCCCAAGAGCCGCACGTTTATTATCAATCGTCGGTTCCAAGTTCGTTTGTTTACATTGGTGTTCTGCCCATCTCATGCAAGCATTGAAAACACTTAATTCGTCAGTTAGAAGGCTATCGCTCTGCAGAATTTGAAGCAAGGTGCTTTCCCTTATTTCGACGAAATCGTCTGATTTTAACACGTCGTACGCATTTTCAAGAATAAATTGAAAACATCTCGTTTGAAGCGGTTCCATGCCATAAAAAGCCGCCTGTTCGTGTATTGAACAAACGTTCTCACAGGCAATACTTTTCTCCAAGAACGTTGAACACTGTTCTTCTAATCCCTCTAGCGCATATTTCTTCGCTGCATAAAGGCAACCCAAAATATTATTTAAATTCAGCTCTGGTCTATCTGTGTAAACAAATCTAAAACATAAACAAAGGAACAAATCGTTACAAATAATTAGGAAATAGGCGATATTTTATGTTTAGAAAACTGCTTTGAGGAATGTTAGTTAAAATCCAACATATATAATGCGTTTTCTAAAAGAAAATGAAATGGAAATAACAGGAAAAACCACACTTTAGTCAGTACTGTTATCAGTAAATTAACCCGTTACCGATGTCATGCAGTGATTGTTAAGGGCTATCCGATCAACGTTTTTTGGCGTTGTCCCGGTTAGCTCAGTTGGTTACGTCGCAGGAATTGCATGGCTAGGCGCTGTCGCCGTGGCTAGGCGCTGTCGCCGTGACGGTGCGGGTTCTCTCCCAGCTAGAGACACTATCATTTCAAACAAAGCTTCTTTGCACAGTCTAACAAATGTTTTAACAATCTGTAGTAAATGATTAATTTTATTCTAAAAGATAATAAAGATTTCGTGTCCTTGTGGACAGTATTGCAAATGCAAGTTACTGCCCACGCCGATTAGCTCCGATTTTAGTGCAACTCTTAGTTATGCTAGCAAACACTAAACAATTTAACCCATTAATATATATGTCCTTAAAAATTTGACAGTGGTAAATGAAATATACAATGCGGAATTTTCGTATATACCAATCTATGAACATCAGCTAACGGTCTATCTTAATTGAAAATCAATGATCAGAAATAATTAATCACAGAGGATAAATCTTGCGTAATCAAGAATTCGGAGAAATCAGAAAAGATGCCAATATTGTACTTATTAACGGATTGACGCTCCATTAAATGACACAGAAATTAATCCAGGATTGGGGATAAGTTTATGATAATTGGACAAATAGTTTGGCCTATTAAGGCAACTTTGGTTTTTGACTTGTATTGTTGACTATTTGGCCCCAGCTGACACTGTTTACCTATCTGTAATATCATCAAGAGAAGTCTATTACGATATAATAATTATGATGTTTTTTGCTTGACCAAGTGTTTTTTTCCGAGAACAGATGACACCATTTTGAACTAGTACATAAATCAAGGTAGCAAGACACTTTCCCAGCCAATATATTTTTGATCGTATTGGCTACTTGTGTCCAAACAAGGATTTTTTTCTTATCTTACCCACTTAATATTGGAATGGTTTCTTACCACGACAACCCCGTACAAAACTATATTTACTATAATCATGACGAACATTCGAGATGAAATTGTGAGTTTTGATTTGACCTAGGAAACTGAATTTTTCCCGACGACGTTCTCTTGTCAAACTTCCTTGATTTGTAAATTGTCTAAACACCATTCTTTAAAATAATCAGATTTACCAGCTTTCATTGTTGGCTCAAAAAGGCTTGATATCATTTAGACTAAGCATATACATTAAGGAAAACTAGATTTCTATTATATGTGAAATAACATTTTGGCAAATAATTGGAGATGTTTTTAGAATATTTGCAATCGTTTATGAACAAGGTCTTTCTTTTCATTGGCAGTAATATGCATTTCCATTACAATCGAACCGAGCCTAAAGTATTTTCATATTTGTCGTGTTCGGAGATCTTCAAAGTTCCCTTGTCATCTATTTAGATACTTGGTCTTTGGTCAATTTCAAAATTTAAACATATTGATCAGAGCTTACGTTATCGGTTATGAGAATAATAATGATAAGCCGACATCACTTTATTGTGCCAACAAGGTGTTTCTTTTATTCATGGTTATACATAAAGAAAGATACGACCAATAGGAGGAATAAAGTTTGATGCCAGATGGAACAAATTCAGATTAGTTAAGGCATCCTCAAGCCAAATTTTTTTGGCCAATTTGATGATATTCTTTTGAAGTATGTTGCTTCGTTTAGGAAGACAGTTTCCTTGTATGTAACTTGTGTCCCAAGATTGACCCTGCTGATCTACTGTTTTAGTTGCCAAAGATAGTACAAAAATACATTTCGAGATTGCTTGGTGAACATTGAATGAAAACCCGGTCTGTATTTTGTTCATTAATTTTTTGTTTTCTCTTTCCCAATGAACTCGAACATAGATGTGATTTAGTCGACCAAGTATCAAAATCATATGAGATATATGAGGCAAATGTTCTGAGTAAGTTTGGTGGTAATAAAAATGCATAGATTGTGTTAACAGGTCCTTTTCGATTCATGAAATCAAGGACAAGATTTAGAATCAAGGAAGAATATAGTTTCCCATCCAAAATTTACCTAAGTAAAACTTTCATGATTTCCGGGTCTATGTCATCAATCCTAATCGAGTTTCCACTTTCTCCCATTGGTCCGTAAAACATGGCTTCAAATACTGAACTGCGCATGCTTAGAACAAACTTGTGTGCTGGAAGATTGGCATTAGGATACGAGGAGAAGGTAAATGCAACGTCAGATAAGTATTCCGATAGGCAGAAGCGCGCCAAACATTGATACGCTGTTTTTCTGTCTCTCCAGTCTTTCCTAAAATGATAATAAGCAAGAAAGTTTAAACAAGAGGGTCCATAGGACCCTGGGTTGCTCACCTGTCAACACTTGCTCAATGCTTGCAAAAGTTGTGTGCAAGTGTTGTAAAATCAAGTCAAAAAAATAAAGCTGCTATTGTGGAGAAAAGGTCAAAATAGCTTACTTTTAAATTGGCTCCTTCAAGGGCCATAATTCTGAAACCCATTATGGAATCTAGCTGGTTAAAGAAAGGAACCGAGATCTTATAGTAACTCAAGTATTGTACAAGTCTGATTAGATTCAAATAAAAAACGAAGCTGCTATTGTGCAGATAAGGTCTAAATAGTTAATTTTGGCAATTTCAGGGGCCATAACTCTGGAACCCATAATGCAATATGGAAATTTTAAGAAAGGAACCAAGATGGTAATCAAAGGGAAGCCTAAAATTAAGACCACTAGTGTGCAGACAAGCTTTTATTATAACTTGACCTAGCGACGTTGTTTTCAATGTCACATGACCCAGTTTCAAACTTGACCTAGATATCATAAAGATAAACATCTAAACACGTTTGAAAAAGAGGACCAAAATTAAATCGGACACTTTTTTTCTATAATTTGGCATAGTGACCTAGTTTTCAAGGTCATATGACCCAGTTTCGAAATT